>VDFB02270651.1:428052628-428129149 GCA_007258455.2 Sequoia sempervirens
CTAGAGGTCCCTCAAAGTGATAACAAACTATAAAAAAATATACTACAATTATTTTTCTTTACATTGAATGAAAATACATAAATGAGTCACATTTATGAAAATTTTAAAAAAATGACCAACCAACATACCCAAAATAGCCTAGGTTTGATCAAAGTGGAGTATTATCAAATATCATTTGATTGAACCTATTTAGCACACATGTAGCACCACATGACATGTCAAAGTTTAATCAAACTCTCTTTGATTGAATCCCATGTTAGGCCCCATAATCACAAGTCCACAATCCTAGAACTTCTTACTTAAAGGTCAAGGATATGTCATCAAGAAGGCAAAGAAGGAGGCTCATTAATAGATTGTATATAGTTAAAAGCCTACTTTGAGAGTGGGTAATCTCTCCTACACTTTGGGATCAACTTAAACCAAGGACTGTATTCTCAAAGGTATACCTTAACATGTATTTTAAATCCATTATAATATAACATGATTGTAACAAATAACACCTATACCCAAATGTACATTTGATGTCAAAATTTATCACTAGGTCAAGATTGAAACTAGCTACATATGACCTCTATATAGCTAATAGCACACCTTGCACATGCACCTATAGATATCAACATCATTATAATCTCTAAAGATGGTTTCATTAATCATTTTACAAATTCTAGGGTAAATTTTTTTGTTTCTAGGGTTTATTTTTTTACAAGAAATTTGCAAAATAAAAACCTAATTTAAAAAAAATATAGGAAAAAACCTAAATATATTCAATAAAATAGCAAAAAATGGAAAAAATGCAATAAAAAAACTACCAGGGGGTGTTTGGTGGTGGAAGGTTGTTGTTTGCACTTAGGATCCTATTCTCTGTCATTGTGTGAGCTCTGGTAAAAATGAGCTCACAGGGCATTTTAAAAAAATTTAATACCTTTACGAAATGGGATCCTATTTTGTAGTAAATGGGATCCCATTTTGTTGTAAACGGGATCCTGTTTCATAGTAAACGGGATACCATTTTGTTGTAAATAGGATCATGTTTTGTAGTAAATGGGATCCTGTTTTCTTTGTAAACAGGATCCCATTTTATAATTCTTGGCTCAGGATCCCACCACAAAATGGGATCCCATTTTGAATTTAGGCTCGGGATCCCGAAGCATAACAAAATCTCATTTCTCAATAACAGGATCTCATTTTGTTTTGCCTGATTTCAAGTTTTCTAAGTTTGAAACTTCCACTAGAAGTGGACTAATCTTCTTGAATTCACCCTAGTGTATAGTTAGCTCATAGGGGCCCATTTATCTCTTTTTTATGCTTTCTATTCATTGTATTACCTTCATGCTTCAATATATTTATTTACTTTTTACCTTTAAGTTACAAAATCACCCCTACTGAATCAAATTCCTCAACAATTTTAGAAATACTTAAATTTTGGTGGAGCTCAATTATCTTCTTGGATTTGTTATGATCAATCTACAAGTTTGAGATTGTTTGTTATGAAGCCTAGTCTTATTGGTTTTGGATCCCATTTCATCATGGGGGGGTTGCAGGGAGGGTACCCCCTCTATGGGGTTTGAGGGTTGTGCATCCCAAAGGGGGTTTGAAGGCAACACCCCTAAAAGCCACATTTTATAAATTATTTTTATTGTAAATCTAGATTGTCCATCATTAGGTCATAGATTTGACATTGGAGGTTAAATTGGCTTTTCTTTCCCTAGAAGGTAATCGCCTTTTATGAGGGCATTGTATTACTTCTAATTATTATATTGTGAGAGGATATTGTGATAGAGAGAAGAGGGAATTATAACGGATGTGTTGTAGGTTGTATCCCTTCATTTTTTTGGATAAATAAATAAAAAGAAATCTAAGAAATTTCTTCATTTATAACAAATTACTTTTTTTTTTACTACTCGTTTTGATTTTTTCTTTTTACTAGTTTTTTTATCACTTTTTTTTTCTTTTTCTTAACAAATAAAACAAATACTTTATATTCATGATCAAAGAAAAAATCTTTCACTTTATTGATAAATAAATTTGTGTTCCTCATTTTCAGATCCATTTTGCTCCATTTTCCAAAACAGTTGAATCCAATACTAACAGGTATCATTCCCCTAAGAATAAAATTTTCCTTCAAGCACTTCAACCAATCAATATGACCTTAAAGAGAAGATTTAGCTAGAACCCAAGCAGTTTCCTGAAAACTCACTTCTGACAGAAAAAATTGAGTATTCAGAGATGCGTTTGTCATTCCCAATAAAATGGTTCGGACTAGTTGCTTCTTTGTGGACATATCCCATATCAAGTGAACTAGATATATATGTGTCTTTGTGTTTTATACTTCAATTTTGCATTAATTTTATTGTATATTTCTTTGTGACCTTATTCCTAACAACTAGTATCAAAGTCTTACATTTATTGACCGATATTTACTTGAAATGAGGGTTTCTTGATTCGAGTGGGAGCAATGGCAGAAGAAGGAAAGTTTAGGGTTGAGAAGTTCAATATACAAAACTACCAGTTATAGAAGATGCAAATGGGGGATTATCTATATCAAAAGGATCTTTTCTTACCATTGGGTGGAAACATAAATAATTCGGTGAATATGATAGATCAAGAATGGGAGATTCTTGACAAAAAGGCACTAGGAACAATATGGTTGTGCTTGGAAATTTTAGTGGCTTGAACATATCAAAATAAATGATAACAGTGGATCTGATGTTGACATTGGCTAAACTATATAAAAATTCCTCAACTTCCAATAAGGTATTTCTTATGAAACATTTATTTAATATGAATATGTCAAAAGGTGGGTTTATTGTTGATCACTTAAATGAGTTTAAATTGATCAATAGTTAGTTAAGTTCTATGAATGTAACCTTTGATGATGAGGTAAGGGATCTCTTTATTTGGTCCCCATTTCTAGAAAGATGGAATAGCTTGGTCATGGTTGTGATTAAATTTGTTTCTATTTCAAGAAATTTAAAGTTTTATAATGTTGTTGGTGTTATCCTTAGTGAGGAAATGCGATGAAAAAGCACGAGTGAGATATCAAGTAATTCTTTAATTATAGAGAACAAGGGATGACATAGGGAGAGAGGAAAGAGCCTAGGAAATTAAGGGAAGTCTAAGAAAGAAATATCCAAATCCAATGGAAGGATGGAGTGTTGGTATTACAGGAAGAAAGGGCGCCTGAAGAAAGAATGTTGGTCTCAAAAAAGAAAACAAGGAGATGGACAACAAGAAAAATATAGTAAAGAATTAAATGTAGTTGGAGATGTGTTGCAAGATGCTTTTATCCTTTCATTAGATAATATTACCGATTCTTGGATGTTAGACTCAGGGGCTTCATTTCATGCCACACCCCATAGGAAATATTTTCTAGATTATGATCAAGGTGATTTTGGACATGTTTATTTAGGTGATGATTAACCATGTAAAAAAAATGGAAAGGGTAAGATATATATAAAATTACCAAATAGAAATCAATGGTTAAGGTGAGGCATGTTCTTAATTTGAGAAGAAACATAATCTCATCAGGATTATTAGGAAGTGAAGGTTGTATAGTTACATTTATAGAAAAGTTATGGAAGGTCACTAAATGAGCATTAATAATAGCAAAAGGAGAAAAAGGTAGGTAAATAATATTTATGTATTGGTAATTATGATTTTCTATTTCCTTATCTTCTACATGAGAAAATACAACATTGTGGCCCCATAGGCTTGGGCACATGAGTGAGAAGAGGATGAGGATTCTCCATTCAAGAAATTTTTTGCTAGGTTTGAAGCAAGTTGATTTGGATTTCTATGAAAATTGTGTTTATGAAAAATAGAAGAGTCAAATTTCTCAAAGTTGGGAAGGAAAAGAAGATTGGAAAGTTAGAGCTTCTGCATTTAGATGTATGGGGACCAACTCAAGTATCATCTCTTGGTGGCTTCTATAATTATATTACGTTTATTGATGATGCAACTAGAAAAGCATGGGTTTATTTCATTCACAAAAATTTCATATCTTTGATACTTTTAAGAAATGGAAAATTGTGGTTGAGAATCAGACAAGAAATAAGTTGTTGTGTCTCAAATCAGATAATGGGGGAAAATACTACAAGAAGTATTTTTATAGCTACTACTCATACTATGAGATTCATAGACAAAAGATTGTTCTAGGAACAACACAAGAAAATGGTGTGTTAGAAAGGATGAATAGGACACTCATGGAGTGAGTAAGGAGTATGATATTTCATGCAATATTTCCATTACATTTTTGGATAAATGATGTGGACACTATTGTTTACTTAATAAATAGAGGGCCTTCAAGATTCATAGATGGTGGTATTCCATAGGAGGCATGGATAGGTAAAAAGGTAAACTAATCATTTATGAAAACTTTTTATTGTGAATAATTTGTTCATATTGATATAAAAAATAGAAAAAATCTCAAGGAAAAATCCAAGAAGTGTCTTTTTACTAGATATGGAGTTAATGATTTTGGTTATCGCTTATGCAATTATGAAAATCACAAAATCATTAAGAGTAGAGATGTGATATTCAATGAGAAGGTCATGAACAAAGATCTGTTGTAGGGAAAGAAATAGGAAAAGACAAACACAAAATATATGGTGCTTCATGAAATCATAAAAAATGTAGTTCCAAAGGTGTGATAAATTCAAAATGTTCAACCACAAGAATAACAATAGGCACCTCAAACCCCTGCAAAAAGATCTACCAAGTTAAGTAGACCACATGAACGATCCTCTCCTTCATTGTATTATGTATTTTTGACTGATTCTAGTGAACTAGAAAGTTATGAAGAAGCAAGCAGGTAGAACCCAAAAAAAATTGGGAGCAAGGCACAAAATAGGAGATGGAATCTTTGATACAAAACTAGACTTGGGACTTGGTTGAGTTTTCTATAGGTAAAAGAGCATTGTAGAATAAATAGTTATCTAGGATGAATGAAGAAGATAGAGGAAAAAGGAGGTACAAGGCAAGACTTGTTGTAAATGGTTTTGCAAAAAAAAAGGTATATATTTTTTATGAAATATTTTCTCTTGATGTTAAAATGACTTCAATTAGAACTATTTTAAGTCTAGATAGTGGAAATATCTAGGATTTGCAACTTCAACTATTATATGTTAGGAAAAATTTTCTCCTTGGGGATTTTGAAGAATAAATTTATATGTAACCACAAGGGTATGAGGTCAAAGGGAAGGAGAACTTAGTATGTAGGTTTAGGAAGAGCTTGTATGGCCTAAAGCAAGCTCTAAGGATGTGGTATGTAAAATTTGATAATTTTATGATAGAACAAGGTTATAGTAGATGTCATTCTGACCACTATATTTATTTCAAGAGACTAGATAATGGAAGCTATATTTTATTGTTATTGTATTTATATGGCATGCTTGCTACAGGGTCTAAGATGCAAGATATAAATGTGCTCAAAATAAAATTATCCAATTCATTTATGATGAAGGATTTGGGTGTTGCAAAGCAAATCCTTGGTTTGAGAATAATAAGAGATGAGAAAATTTGTACATTAACTTTGTCTCAAAGTGAGTATATAGAGAAGGTGTTGAAAAGATTTCAAATGAAAGATGCCAAATCAATTAGTACACATTTTCCTAACCATTTCAAATTGACTAAAGAGATGTGTCCCAAGTGATAGGCAAGGTCATTGATGCCACTTCTTGCATCATTTAATTTACCAATTATCGAACCGGGTGTGTCTTAGAGCTATATGCGATAAGGGTGTTTCCATTAATTGGGGGGGTTTTGCACCGCAAACAGTGACTTTTAGGTTGTGGTTTATCTCCGTCAGGAGCTCTCAATAGCCGATCTTAACAACAAGTTTCTAAGTAATCCTAAAGACTTAATCCTAATTTATATTTTAACTAATGACTATCCAAACTCCAATAAATTAGTTTAAATTTCACTTGACTTATTTGCAATGTATCCATGGAAGTATTAAGCTAAGAAAATTAAATCTTTAATTAAACTAGAACTTTGAATTGAAATGCACTTGTAAGGTAAATCTAATTACGGTTTCATAAAAGAATCTAATTATGTTTGCAAGAAAGAATCTAATTACGTTTGTAAAAAAGGAACTTTAATCTAGAAAGCA
The DNA here is from genome assembly GCA_007258455.2 of Sequoia sempervirens. NCBI lineage: Eukaryota > Viridiplantae > Streptophyta > Pinopsida > Cupressales > Cupressaceae > Sequoia > Sequoia sempervirens. The sequence continues at coordinate 428,058,738 of VDFB02270651.1, forward strand.
TTAACACTAACTTTCATGAGCACAATCCAAATGAGCTTTAGTTTCATCTTTCCATAAGCCATCACAGTCTTTTCCATTAAGCTATATGCAATTTAAAATAATTAGTGAATCTAATCTATGAACAATAATTAAACCTACAACAACTGAGTAAATATAACTCTACAGTAAAACATAATGAATTGTTCTAAGGATTCCATGAACTTAATCTAAGAATATGAGCATTCACAGTTACTAACAATAATTAATAGAGATCCAACTTCCTATTTTCCAACTGAGATGAACAAATGCAAAAACCAATTGAATCAAAGAAAATAACACAAGTAACCTCCTTTGGTTGATAGTGGGACTTAAACACCAAGATTCATATTAACTCCTTATTTTCATTCCAATTGGCCTAAACAGGCGAGTAGTACAAAAGTGCAGATAATTCCAAATTACAATGCTTCAAGCAAAAATATAATTAACTACTACCTAAACTAATACAAGGGTGGATATTTATAGGAATATCCACTTATTTGAATACAAAAACTAGAGTATCCCATGAAGATGCGAAAGGTAACAACCAAATGTAAACAAAACTAAAAGTGTCATTGAACCATAGATTTTTGGACCCAATAGGCTCTCTAACTCTTAAAGGGTTTTTCACCTAAAAGGAGAGAGATTAGATCCAAAAATGCTAAGGGTTCATTCAATTTATGCTATGAAAGATGTTATTATGCCTAAATGAACTAAACTAAATGTAATTGAGTGATCTAGATGAATGAAAATGGATGCAAAACTATGATTTAAGCTATGTTTGAAAATGCACTATGATATGCAAACAATGAATAAATTAGAGAAAATATGCATAACAAAAGGTACAAGGATGAATCTGATGCACCTGGAAAATTTTTGATGATGTTGGTATGTTTGGAATGCTAGATGATGTCACTGATTTTTCATAGTGGGACTCATTCGCCTAGGGTGGCGGATTAGTCCACTTACTGATGAAAAACTGCTAGGAGCCAGTTTCTGATAGTTGGGATCCTGAATCTGACAGAAGCAAGATTTTCAATCCTCAAGTGGGACTCATTCACCAAGGGTGGTTAATCATTCCACACCTAGATTTCTAGAAAATCAGGAGACAACTTTGCAACACTAGATCTGGAAAAATCTGCTTGTCGGGTTGCCAAAGTCAGTTTTACAGAAAACAGATAGAAAACCTTCACCAAGCTTGAATAATGATAAATTAACTTGAAGCACCTAGTTGAATTGATTTCCACTTTTCAACACCTTTAAATTTGTTAAATCTGCAAACAAAAGGATGCAAATACACATGCAAAGGGGAGAAATGGTTGAGGGTTAGCAAATAGGGGTTTTCCTTGGTCAAACCCCACTTTGGTAATCAAACCCAATAAAAATAAATGGAATGTAAAAGAAATGATAAATGAACAATATGCAAGTGTTACAAACTTACCAAAATCCTTGATAATGCAAGTCTGAATCAATGTCAATGGCTGCTCCAAAGTGCTTGAATAATTGCTTGAAGAATGTTGTAAGATGCTTGAATGAATGGATGGATGTGAAACTAAGTTGTTGGATGTGTTGGATATGTAAAATGAGGTGAAAACCACTTATTTATACCTTCTTGTGCCTTAGTTACCATTCATACCTCATCACAGGCTGACATCAAGTATATTTTTTAATAAAACTAGAAAGAAATTTGAAATATTTTAAATTTTGGAGCCAAGGGGGACTCATTCGCCACCCATGGTGAATGGGTCCCACCTAGGACATAAATCTAGGTGTCAGGAAATAAATAGCATTTAATGTTATTTGTTGGGAGTATATTCAAGAATACACTTAAATAAAGCATGCGAGTGTATAAAGGAGTCAAATAAGTCATAAGAAAGAGATAAATAAGGGGAGTATGCCTAGAAAAGTGTGAATCTTTATTACAAGACTTAGCAACACTTTAAAATAGGACTCGTTGATATGTAAAGAGATAATTTTTAGGTGAATTATATTAAATAGAGTCTAGAATAATGTGGAAATTTCTTACAACACTTCACAATACTTTCACAAGACTACATTATTTGAATATTAGCACCTAAATAAGCATGTTCAAGCCATGTTACATCATAAAATCGGAGCAAAATATAGCAAATGCAATGAAAAAAGACCTAAAAGGCCATGAAAATGACAAGGTTCCATTTTTCTATGGCACATTTAGCCCCCACTTTAGTGAGAGGAAGAACTCGCTTCAAACTCACATTAAAGTAGCCATGAACATTGAGAGGAGGGTTCAAATGCACTCATGTTAGCAAGATGGAATAACAACAATCAAGAGGGATGATCAAGCCCCCAGGATGAAGATCCCATGGAAAACTAAGCATAAGAACAAAGGAACACACAAGTGTTGAGATTTAAATGAAGCTTCGATCATCAATCCAACTAGTTGTGAATCAGATCTAGGCCAAAAAGAGAAAATGTGTACTCACTCTGGGCCCATAGAACTTCAGGTCGTCCGCGAGGTGAGAAGGGCCAAAAAGAGATACATATGCTAGTTGGTATGCACTCACAAACACAAAAGTGGCTATGGGGAAAGTCATGTTGCTAGTTGGGCTTCTCACTCAACCATGCCAAATTTATACCTCATGATAACTTTAACAAGGCGCCACAAAGCAAAAAGGAAATGCAAATTTTGATTCAAGCTTCATGAGACAAGCAAAACTCTGTATGCTTAAAACTCATGAACAAAATTAGATGGCACCACAGGCATACAAGTTGTGTTATGCAAGGTGGCCAATTAAGAATGCAACAAATGCAATATAATATGAAAGATTGTTCAAAGGAGTCGTGTTCAGTTTATGTAAGGTCAATCACTTAGGGAACATTGTGTCTAATGTCTCCAAGAGAGGACCAATCAAAGAATAGTAAATTCACAACTTAGGGGATACAGTGTGTCGCATCAAACCACCAAGAGGAATATAATATGCTAAGAAAGATAACACTTATGAAGGACATCACACCCAATGTCATCCACAGAGTAATAAACATGTCATATAAATGACAAGGCTACACTAGGAACAAAGAATGCAAATGAATTATGGTATCGTATGCCCCCCACTTTAAAGGAATTGTTACACACTTGCTAGGAGCAATTACTTTAAAGTAGAATAAAGAGAATGCAAAGAAAAACAAGACATGAGAGCCTACTAGGAAAGCCTTATGCCAAGTCATATGTTTCGAAGTTAGGTTGCGTCATGTCAAGGAAAATGAAAAGAAAAGAAAGAAAAAGAAAGAAAGGGAGTTTCCCTCCAAAAAAGAAAGCACACCAAACACGTAAGGGATCTATGGATTTGGGGTCAGTATGTTCTTTGCTGCAATGTTTTTATGAAAGAGCATGAAATTGTCATCATTCCTTGAATACATAGAACAAGAAGAATGACACATAGAGACTGAAAACGCAAGAAAAACAAATAATTCATTTTGGGTCAACATGGAAGAAACATTGTTGTCTCAACACCTTGCATCGTCCCCAAAAGGAAAACATAAGAAAAACCAAAGAAAATGAAAGAAAATGAAAAAGCTTTTGGGTCAACATGAAAGAGACATTTCAGTCTCAATGCCTTGAGTCATCCCCAAAAGGAGAACACAAGAAAGCAAAGAAAAGAAAAGAAACCTTGTGGGTCAACATGGAAGAGACTAAGGACCTCTCTACACTTTATGTCACCCTCAAAAGGAGAACACAAAACAAAAAGATAAAAAGATAGGGACCATTTGGGTCAACATGGAAGAGACATAGGGTGTCTCTATGCTTTGCGTCATCCCCAAAAGGAGAACACAAAACAAAAATATAAAAAGACAATGTACGACATTTAGAAGAATGGAGATACGAATAGAAGTTTACAATGAGAGAGAGAACATCAAACACATGATATGAGGGAACATGATACACACATGAAAGAAAAGAAAACAAAAGGAAACTAAAATACTAGCGAGGCAAAGGAAAATCAACCATCTAATAGGTCATCTGCCTCCCAATCATGATCATCATACTGCAAAGGTGGTTGACTATCCAATGGAGGAATTGCAAGTGCCAAGCTAGGAGAATCACTAGGTTGTGCACTTGGTATAAGAGATTTATCATCTAAGCTCATAGAAGAGGAGAATAAAGAATTCAAGTTATTATGCACCTCTTTATCAATTTTAGCAATCTCTTCATCATCATCCTTATTGAGATTAATGACGACAAGAGGATGAAGAGTGATCTCCAAGGAAGGATGTATCAGCAATGGAGGTTGTGGGATTGGATTATTTTGTTGTGAGGGTGGTGATGGACTATCTTGCAATGGGATAGGAGGATTATCAGGAATTATCGCTGTCAGCAAGGGAGGTTGGTTTTCTTTATTTGTTTCATTTTTTCATTTGTCTAGCGAGAAAACAACAATGTCGGCGATGCTCTCTAGCAGCATTATTTATTTTAACTCTAGTTGTAATCTGTTTCGAGGTAATAGCAGATTGATCAATTGTAGGCTCCTTCATTTCAGAAGGAGACAGATCGATCACTTTCTCCTTGGATTTATAAACTTATTTAATTTGGGGTGGCAAGGTTGGACTACTTTCAACCTCTCTTGGTCTCTTAGACAAAGAGGTTGAAGGATTGGATTGTGAAGGAATAGGTAAAGGGTGATCATTGTCAAAGGTAGTGTTAAGCATAGTCTCATCTATAATAGGAGGTGTGGAAGTGGTCGAGGAAGTACCACGAAGAGACAATTCAACTATCTTTTTGGCTTTAAACTTTTGGTATGCTATGAAAAAGAATTCATTTTGAGGTGTAATAGGTTCCATCGATTCGGGCCAAAAGGATTCTAGGGAAAAGTTGCCTTTAGAGGATAAGGGATTAAATCAGCTATGGTGGATGATAAAGACTTCATTGTCATGTGGAAACTTCAAACACTTATGAATGATTGATGGGACCGCTCTCATTAAGCGAAGCCAAGGGTGGCCTAGCCACAAACGAAATTGGTCAGATTGTGAAATGATAGAAAATCTCACATCTAATGTTTTTGGTCCTACTTGTAAAGGTAGCACGATCAATTTGATTGTAGGGCATGCAAAACCATTGTGTGTTTTTATCCATGCAGTTGCTTTATCATAATCATCTTGATATAAGTTATGTAATACCAGAAACTTCTTTGTGATCACATTCTCACCACAAGTGGGATCTATCAATATCCCATTAGTGGGCTTATCATAAATTCTGCCAGCTATGTAGAGAGGACCTTCACGAAGCTTTGGCAGTATGTCTTTATCAGAAAAAAAGTGATATCAATAGATTTTGTGGTTTGGACCTTACAAGGGATAACGTCTATCGTAGCTATGAGATTATCCATAGGACTACTTCCAATAATCATTGGAGATATATCATGTTGCTCATTGTTTGTATCAACAGTCATTACATCAGTTTTTGAAGGTTCGCTAGCCTTGAAAAATGAAGTGGTATGTTTAGGCATAGGGTTGGTGAAAATCTGTAAATTCTGGTTAGGGGGTGCAACAGATTTATTGCCTCTATCAGTAACACCCGTAATGAGCAATTCACCTGAATCAATGAGGTCTTGAACTAAATGTTTTAGACGCTTGCAATGTTTAGTGTCATGTCCATTTTGGCGATGGAAGTGACAATAAGCATTAGGCCTAAAGGTGGGTGGTAATGGTTGGTTTGGATCAAGAGGTTTGATGGGTGACAAAGTAAGCATGCATTTTTGGATTAATTGGTTCATTGTATTATGGAGGGAATCAGGTAAAGGAGTGAATTTTCTGTTAGGGTCCCCATAATGAAAAGGCGCAACTGTCTTAACAGTGGCCATGGAATTTTGAATGGGTTGAGTGGGTTGCGGTTGTGAAGGCGGATTGAACTGTAAGAATCCTCTATTCAACCTATGAAAGTTTTGATTGTTATTATTGTTATGGTTGTGATTGTTGCTTTCAAGTTTGTCAGCTTGGCTAGAAGTGGAGTGTGACTCACGACTTGAAATTGAGCTATGATATTCACACAGGGTTGTGCATAAATGCATAAACGAAGGGAATTTCATCATAGTTAACTTATCCTGAAGGTTTCTATGCAAATTCTCGATAAAAATATTTTGCAAATGTGCATCAGGAATCTGAACATCTATTTGAGCATACACAGATTGATAACATGAGATAAAATCAATAATTTTTTCATCTGTGTTTTTTCTACATTGCATGAGGTTAGCCATAGTCTTCTTAGGTGTCTTGTGAACTTGAAAGTTACTTATGAAAGCATCCACCAACTCATTAAAGGAGCAGATGGAATGATTAAGCAAGTTAGAAAACCATTCTAAGGCACTATCTTTCAAGGTCCTAGGGAAAATTTTGGCGAAAAGTATCTCATCGAGGACAAAATCACTACATAAAACTGTGAAAGCATTAACATGGTTGACATGGTCTCCTTTACCTCCATATTTCTCAAACTGAGGCATTTCTATCCCTTGTGGCATCGGGGTATGTAAAATCTCTAAGGATAATGGGCTACTACAGACATGATATGTGATTGGAGTGGGTTGACCTTGGAAAATGGTGGAAATTTGATGGTGCATGGAAGAAAATGTGTTAAGGAGTTGTGTAATGATAGGATCGATGTATGTAGGTTGAGATGGAAGAGAAAAGGGTGACATCTGGAGTGTAAGTGATATTAGGGGAAGTGAAAGGAATATTAGGAGGTGTAAAGGTGGTGGAAGGGATTTGTGATGCCATAAGTGAAGTAGGAATGCTAGGTGGAAGTGTGAAAGAAGGAGCCACATAACTAACCTGTTGCATAGTTGTAGTGACTTGCAGATTGGTATAAGTTGGTATAGAGGTGATAGTTGAAGGGGGAGGAACTTGAGATCCTCCTTGGCTATCAGGATTGGTTGCGGATTGGGTATTAGGAGGATCATGTTTATTAAAAATCTCAACAATCTTCTTTAGGAATATCAAACCATCATCGTGCTCAAGTAATCGATGAAGATTATCAATAGCAAGAATGATAGTTTTGGATACATTCTCAAGGGTCAAGTCTTGTTGTAAATGTGCAAATTATTCATGAATATTAATAACCTTATTTTGAGAGTTATTTTGGGTGTCACTAGTCATTGGAAGGAAGGGTGAAGGAATAGTAGTATTATCAGTGCCTAATACACCATTGTCCATACTAGGAGTAGGAGCTCTTGAGATCCCAAGGTCCACAACGAAAGTGCTATCGTGTGATGCCATGAATCTAGAACTTCGTCTCACCAAAGTATTATCAATGGAATACCAAACACTCATACAAATACCACAAAGGAGAAAAGTGACTCAAATGCAAAGTAATCTAATGTATGTAAATTCTAATAACAAAAACACTGCTAATTGTAACAAAAATGTAACTACAGAAAATAGAGATGCAGGAAAAATGCCAGAAAATGCCAAAAATGCAATATGAAAAATGCAGAGGGACTAATTCACCCTACGTGGTGAATGAGTCCCAGGATGCAAAAATTTTATGATTTTCAAAAATTTAAGGATGATTCTAATGTAAAACAGAATACAATTTATGGTACAAAATGTAGATTTTTCAGTTTTTTAATTATATGTAATGCAAAAATGAAATCTAAGCTAGCTTTCACTAATGCAAGATAAAAACACCTAGAATGCAAAAAAAAAAACAATATCCTAATTGAATGTTAATGCAAATGTAATCTAGGATGAAATATGAAAATGAAATCAGAAAAATGAAAAGTGTTCAAGAGTCGGGTTCACCAAAATGAACCATAGATTTTTGGACCCAATAGGCTCTCTAACTCTTAAAGGGTTTTTCACCTAAAAGGAGAGAGATTATATCCAAAAATGTAAGGGTTCATTCAATTTATGCTATGAAAGATGTTATTATGCCTAAATGAACTAAACTAAATGCAATTGAGTGATCTAGATGAGTGAAAATGGATGCAAAACTATGATTTAAGCTATGTTTGAAAACACACTATGATATGAAAACAATTAATAAATTGGAGAAAATATGTCACTGATTTTTCATAGTGGGATTCATTCACCGAAGGTGGCGAATTAGTCCACCTTCTAATGAGAAACTATTGGGAACCAGTTTCTGACAGTCGGGATCCTAAATCTAATAGAAGCAAGATTTTCATTCCTCAAGTGGGACTCATTCACCAAGGGTGGCGAATCAGTCCACTCCTAGATTTTTGGAAAATCAGGAGACAACTGTGCAACACCAAATCTGGAAAAATCTTCTTGTCAGGTTGCTGAAGTCAGTTCTACAAGAAACGAATAGAAAACCTTCACCAAGCTTGAAATAATGATAAATTAACTTGAAGCACCTAGTTGACTTGATTTCCACTTTTCAACATCTTTAAACCTGTTAAATCTACAAACAAAAGGCTGCAAATACACATGCAAAGGGGGAAAATGGCTGAGGGTTAGCAAATAGGGGTTTGCCTTGGTCAAACCCCACTTTGGTAATCAAACCTAATAAAAATAAATGAAATGTAAAGGAAGTGATAAATGAACAACATGCAAGTGTTAAAAACTTACCAAAATCCTTGATAATGCAAGTCTGAATCAATGTCAATGGCTACTCCAAAGTGCTTGAATAATTGCTTGATGAATGTTGTAAGATGCTTGAAAGATGCTTGAATGAATGGATGGATGTGAAAATTAGTTGTTGGATGTGTTGGATATGTAAAATGAGGTAAAAATCACTTATTTATACCTTCTTGTGCCTTAGTTACCGTTCATACCTCATCACAAGGTGACATCAAGTATATTTTTGAATAAAAACCCAAAAGAAATTTGAAATATTTTAAATTTTGGAGCCAAGGGGGACTCATTCACCACCCATGGAAAATGGGTCCCACCTAGGACATAAATCTTTAATGTTATTTGTTAGGAGTATATTCAAGAATAAACTTAAATAAAGCATGTGAGTGTATAAAGGGGTCAAATAAGTCATAAGAAATAGATAAATAAGGGGAATATACCTAGAAAAGTGTGAATCTTATTACAAGACTTAACAACACTTTAAAATAGGACTTGTTGATATGTAAAGAGATGATTTTTAGGTGAATTATATTAAATAGAGTCTAGAATAATGTGGAAATTTCTTACAACACTTCACAACACTTTCACAAGACTAAATTATTTGAATCTTAGCACCTAAATAAGCATGTTCAAGCCATGTTACATCATAAAATCAGAGAAAAATATATCAAATACAATGAAACAAGACCTAAAAGGCCATGAAAATGACAAGGGGCCATATTTCTATGACACAACCATAAAGAAATCCGCCACGTGAAAGTAACAAAATAGAAAGTTATCAAACCAACTGAAGAAGTCAATTTGGAAACATTCTTTAGGAGCCAACTAGAGCGATTCAAGGGCAAGAAATTTCAAATCTGTTAAATAGGAAGTTTAACACGTCCACCTCATAATAACAACACTTCAATCAACCAAATAGAATCCTCAAAGATAGGATATAATTAAGACAACAAAAGATCTTCAACTTGCATTAATCATCTTTAATCATCATTCAAAAGTAAGACATTTATTGTAAAATACCATTTATCATATATACTCTAATTAGTTAAATATAATGCATCATTAATCAAATATTTAAGCATAAAGTCTACCACCACATAGTTAATTAACATATAATAAAGTCTTTTAAAACACAAAAAGGATTTAATTAATGTGTCTTTTCTTTCACTCATTACTAAGACACAAGAGGAGATAGACTACATGTCTAAGGTTCCATACTCATTGGTAGTTGGCAGCTTGATGTATGTCATGGTATGTACAAGGATAGAAATTGTACATGTAGTGGGTGTTGTGAGTAGGTATATGAACAATCTAGGAAAAGAGCATTGGAACGTAGTAAAGTAGATTCTTAGGTATTTGAGAGGTACTACTACCCAAGCATTATGTTTTGGAGGATCCAACTCTACTCTACAAGGATATGTTGACTCAAATCTAGCAAGTGATATAGATAGAAAGAGGAGCACCATAGGGTATGCTTTTAATATAGGTGGAACAACATTCAGTTGAATTTCTAGATTGCAAAAGGTTATTTCACTTTCTACAATAGAAGTTGAGTATGTTGTTGTTATAGAGGCTAGTAAAGAGATTATTTGGTTGCAAAGGTTTATGGAGGAATTGGAAAGAAGTAGGAGAATAGAAATTTGCACAGTGATAGATCTATATAGTGTTATTAATCTTGAAAAGAAATTAGACCTTCATTCTAAGACTAAACACATATAGCTCAAGTATCATTTCATACAATCAATTTTGGAAGATGGATAATTGAAGGAAAAGATACACACTAGCCAAAATCTTATAGACATGTTAATGAAGGCAAGTAAGTTGGGAGAAACTAATTTCATGCTCAATTTTAGTTGGCCTTCAAGTTTGATGGTGACGGTGAGAAACTTGCCAAGTCCGAATTTGGAGCCTGGTGTAGTAGCATTCAATTTTTTATAATTAGTCTCCAAGTGGGATATTTATGGTGGAGCTTGATTATCTTCTTGGAGTTGTCATGATCTATCTCCAAGTGGGATATTGTTGGTTAAATGGAGCTTGATATTTTTGGTTATGGAGCCCATTTCATTCTAGAGGTGCAGGGGGTACTTGAAAGCCACATTTTATATATAACTTTTCATTGTAAATTTGGATTGTTCATCATTAGGTCATAAAGCTAATGGTAGAGATCATGTTGGATTTTATTGCCCTAAAAAGGAACCTCCTTTTATGAGGTTATTGTTTTATGATTGAGTATTGTATTGTGAGAGGAGACTATGATAAAGAGAAGAGGAAGTTACAACAAATGTGTTGTAGGTTGTATCCCTTCATTTTGTTGGATAAATAAAATGGACTGGTTGTTACTCTATGGACATTAGCCCATATTGGGTGAACCACGTATATTTGTGTCTCTATGTTTTATATTCTATTTATGCATTCATTTTATTTTATATTTCTCTATGATCCTATTCCTAACATTAGGTGATTTAAAATCACCCTGATAATTCTTTTGTTGGTAAGACATGCATTTTTATAATTTAAGCTTGTGTGCACAAATTTTTGCATGCATCCATCTTGGCACTATTTTTTATTTTGAACTCTTTTTTACTTGGTCTTAGACTATGCCCAACATTTCTTAACTCCACTTCTCTTTCACCGAGCATGGTTTGAGATTATTAATAGATGTTTTTTTATTATTTTGGAGGTCTTTTATCCTTGCAAGTTTTATCTTTTTCAATACAAGCTCCCATTTTAATATGAACTGCAAATTTTGTATCTTGTTTGTTATTAAGGAGACAAGTACCTTTTTATTATCAATTTTTCAATAATTTCTACACTAGCACCATTTCTATTTTCCATTTCTATATATCCTTTGAGATTTTTGTTTGGTCACTAACAACTTCATTGCTCATCCTATCTTTTCCTTTGGCCCCCCTTACATTATTTTCTCCATACCATCAAAGGAAGACTCCCAATAGAGAAGAAAGAAGTAGAAGGAAAAGTTGGACTCTAAGGAAATTATTCTCATAACATGGTCAATCTCTAGCATCTTGGATTATCAATTCCTTTTATTTTGGTTATTTTAATTAGAATAGTATGTCACTTTAATATTAAAATAATTTGTGTAAGATTTAATCAGTTGCATACCCTTCTCTAGGTATACAACACTCTTTTGTAGTACCTTGGATTTTAGGAAAGTGTTAGTTTGTCCTATTATATTGTTTTCTTTTGTAAATTTGTATTTTATAATAGCAATATAATTCTTTAAAAAGTAGCAGCAAGAAATCATCAATCACTAAGGAATAACTACTAAATTGATCAAGTAACCAAGAAACAAGGACACTCATTTATTCATCAATTTTATTCAAAAAGAATAGTGAGTTATATTATTTGCTTTATTTTATGAAAATACATTATGAACCAAAGAAAGTTGAAATAAAAAATCAAATTAATTCATTGATTCATCTATGATTGAAATCATTGTTTGAAGTTGATTCATTAGCAAAGGAAAAAAGAAAGAGAAGTTATGGATTTTTTCATATGATTTTCATGTTAGTTTGATTTTAGTTGCTATAGTTGTATATAAATCATCCAAAAATAAGAAAATAAAAAAAAAGTAGTTGCACTCATATAGATTTCAACGTTCATTGGTAGAAAATTTGTTAGTTGCTTATGTATTGAAGGGACATAAAAATACAAAACATAGATTAGACACATTTCATTTAATTTGTATGATTTATTTTGGTACTTATTTCAATTTGTAATTCTTATTTTGTAAGGAATTCATTAAAAATACAAAATGACAACTCAACACTTAGGACCTATTTCATGTGGTGAAGCACACTCTAAAACTTAGTCTTAATATCCATATATTTAACAAGCAAGCAAGTGAGCATCCAACAGAACACAAATAAAAAAGTGCAAGCTTTCAAGAAACCATAATCAACCAAAAATAGTAAAGAGTTCATTTCAAGGATAAGTTTATTCATATCATATCTCCCTTAGTTGCATTTAGCATATCATGTGCTCATGTCCTTGGATTAGAGAGTAATAAACCCAAATTGAATGGAAGTTACCTTGAGGGAGTTAAGGAAATAATTTGCCTCTACATAAACTTATTTAAGAACAACAAGATCAACAAGAATATAATAAAAAAATCATCATCAAGCTAGCACACCTTAAGGCATTATTTAAATTAGAAACCTTTATTCTCAATATCTTCCTAGATAACGATTGTTAAGAATTTGATGTCATATCACCAAAAGCACACAAATTAGAATCATCAAAACCACACCTTTACAAAGAAAAATAATCATTACCGCCCATATGGTAGATCTCCCTTGTGCATAAGGTAGTCTTCCAAATTTTCTCCCACTTCACTTTTTATTTATTTATTTGAGCATGAGTGATATCCATAGAAACAATGTGTGCAATGCATGTTCCCTCCATTTCTTATTTATGCACAATTATGGTAATGTAGATTTGGAGTGTATAGTTTCCTCAGTACCCTTCACATGTACCTAACCATTCCAAAACAATAGTAGTTATATCTGCTTGGTACCATCCATAGAAATTATTAAGATATAAAAATAAATAGTGTATTAAGATTGTACTCTCAATACCTTTTGTGTGTGTAAAAATATTTCTTATTAATATCCTTGGAAAGGTCATCCACTCAAACCCTCTAAAATGAACAATATATTTTTTTTTTAACTTAAAAAAATGATCAAGACTTGAGATAGGCCTAATCTACTCCCAATCTTCCCAAGTTGTTTTCATATCACAATATTAGAAGGTAAACATAGTAATTGATATATCATGGGACCCACATACATTGATACATTGGAGTATAGCCAAAATACTCACATAAAAATATATATTGTCCCGCATATATGCAACGAACAAGGAAACAATCAAACATGGTAAACATAGTAGGAAGAGTGAGATGTGAGTGATTTTTTAAAATAAAACTCAATATGGATATATTTTATTCCCAAGTATAAATGATTGTTAGAAATTTGGATAGGGAAACCTAAAAATTAGGGCTTCAGGCTTGTTTAAGATTTCAACTTTCCAAAGTCAACTCTAAATAAAACAATGATTTGGAAATGTTAGGTTTTTATTAGTTTGAAAATACAATAATTTCAAACTAGGTTCTTCTTTTCAATGCATTACTTCAATCTAAAGAAAATTAAAAATGTGCATTTGACATATGATAGAGAACATAAATATGTATGATTAAATGAAACTAATGTAAACAATTGGTATATTAACTAGAAAATGAAAAGGAACTTGGTTAAGAATGTGCATCTTTGGACTATATAAAATCTAGATTTGATTTAATAACTAGAAGAAAGACTAGAACCTAGTACCTATTCTTTTTTAGAATTTTGGTATCAACTAGGACACCAATATTAGGCTTGGGAACTCCTAAAAGACACCAACATTGGATTTGTGTGCTCTTGTGTGACTAGAAAGGTTTGAGCACCCATGTCATTAGAGAGATAGGGGTGCTAGTGTCTTTGTCTATTAGAGCTCTAAAATTTTAACCACTTGCACTTATTTATCATTTGATCCTTTTTCCACTTGTATCTTATCCAAAAAATTCTTCATCTTATGTTATTGCAATATAAAGCTGGATGGAGGAGAAAAATGGGGTTTCGCTATATAGAAGATTGCCTTAGTTAGTGCCCTAGGTGACATATTTCAACCCTAAAAGTTAGAGAATTGCAAAATTATTAAGTGCATGGGAATTCCTAGTGATTTTGAGAATTATTTGTGTAGATATTTTCACTTAAGAGAATTAAAAAATCATACAAAAGAAAACTAGCTATTGTGTTTTTTGCAAGTGATGGAAGGAAATGGGTGGTGGATGTGATTGGATTGATTTAGGAAAAGGTAATAAGGGGTTTTGAGATCATATCTTTAGGAGGGAATGATGTAGGGTGGGAATTTAATGGAATGGGGATTTAAGAGGTCATTAGAAGGGAAATTGGAAGAGCAATGGGGAAATGGTAAAGGAAATAATAAAGGTAAGATAACAAGGAATATTTTCTATATAGAGGAATAAATTGATAATGGTAGAATATTCAATGGTGGAGCTTTGAGAACCTTGTAACATGAGAGAAAAGATTAAAATTTAGTAGCAAGAGTGAATTATGAGTTGAACCCTTTCAAATGAAACTCAACATACCTTTATTTTGTGGCTTAGTACAAATGACAATTAGAAAAAATTCTAGGGAACTTAAAAATTAGGTATTTAGGTTTATTTAAATTTTAAATTTCCAAAGTCAATCCAAACAAAAGTATTAAGAATGCACAAGTGTAAAGGACACTAGTTTTTTTTAATGTCCTTTTTGGAATTTTGACCTAAAAATTTCAAGGTAGATTTTAGGGGTAAGAATAAGCTTGATGTTATTAAAAATTAGTCTAATGGTGGGGAAAAGTTCAGAAAGGTGGAAAATGAAACCTAAAACACACCTATATCAATAGAAATAAAATTGAGTGCAAAAATGTAAGATGGAGATCATATGGTAGGCAATTTCTAACCTTACAATAAGGTAAAGGTTGAGTAAGTAGTGTGGTAAACATCAAGGTATGAGAGAGCTTAATGTTGTGAAATATTTTATATTGCCATTCTTGTGGGTAAGATTATAATGTGGAGAGACTATTTTTAAGGATTGGAAGGCTACTTTGTATCCCCTTAAATATGTGTGCTTGTTGTTTTGTGTTTACATTTGGTTTTTTATAAGGGGTAAAAAGAAGGTTTTGAAAGACTCCTAAAACCTTTTATAAGGAACATAAAAATATAGCAATGAAGCCTAGCACCCAAATGAAGGACCATAACAAGGAACTCAAAGCTTTCACTCCCAAATCAAGAGACCTCTCATCCAAAGGTGACATCCATTTTTCTTTGCATTTGGAGAATGAAATTAGTGAGACACCAACCACATCCACATCCACCAAATGTTGCACTTGACTAGCCAACTTAGAACCCTTTCCAATAGAGTCATCTAAAAAATGGTCACATTCCGCTACACCACTGACCACAAGTACAACCTCCAAAGGTTTAGGTTTAGTTATTAGTCCTTGCCTATAATAGGGATACCTATGTAATCATACTTTGATAAAAAAAAATTGTAAATCATTAAATAAAAGATTAAAAATATAAATAATGTTTTAAATTTATTTTATTTTTCACTTGTAATAAATTGACAATTTCTGATTTTTCAATTAATCAAAATATTTTTTCTTAAAAAAATTAATATTTAAATAATAAAAATCAAAGATAAATACTTCCTCTTGCAATTTTTTCCCTTAATCCTCATCAAATGAACCAAATTCAGAATAATCCCACTTAAAAGTGTCCCCTAAAAATTCATGTTAAGCATAATAACATATCTATGCATTTGAAACTTGCACCACAAGGTGACAATAAAAACTATAGTTGTCAACTAATTTGCATGATACTACACTACCATGTGTCACCTCTTTAGCAAGTTACATTGCATATACATTCAGTTGTACTTTTATATCTACAGAGTTTTTCTTTTCCATATTTTGATTATAAGCAAGGAAATTTTCATGGCTGATCATTTTTGAAAAATCTCTATGTTGGTTTTTCTTTTTTTTAAGGTTTTCATGGCAGGGTTGTTTGTGGTTTCAAGATCTATTTTTACTACTGCTTTGGGTTTTAGATTTATTAGGAATAATTCGACACTAATTCAGTGTAGGAACTTATGCTCTGCAACAAATGGAATTAATTGCATGGACAAATTTCCAAATTTTGGAATTTGCCAAACCTTCACTGTTTTTTCTCTGGTCTGGTAATCCTTTTTCAATTTTCCATTCACCCCAACTGCCCACATTTATAATAATTTCTTCACTATTCATCAAGAAAATCTTTTTGCAGTGGCAGCTCATGTTTTGCTCCTCTTCGCCACCTTTGGGTGATTCAGTTTTGTCAAATAATTCATGCACCTTTGTGTGCTTCCACATGTTTTCTACAGGGAGAATAGAGGATAAGATGAAGTGAATTGGATTGGACAACTTGTTGGTTTCAATCCTTTTATGATATGTTCCAAATCCTTTTCTTGGTTTTCTTGTCATCCCACGTATTGTACAGTCAAAGATCCAAACAAAGTGTTTGAAGAGGTCCATGGTGGCGTCAAAGAATTTTTTATATTCTTTATGGATATGTATTAAACACTATTCAAAAGCTTCTTAAGAAATGCAGATAAGGATTATCTCAGAAATAATCTACAATCTTGAAGAAATTCTAGAGCATTGTATGGTTGGTCTTAAGGGAAGCTTCACATAGATTTCACTCTATAATAAGTCAGTTTTATAATTGAATCCATCTTATGATTGTAACCATTCTTGACCTTCTAGATAACCATAATAGTATTCTGATAAAATTAAACAATAATGTTTGACATAAATATTGAGAATATATAATATTTTTTAAATTAATAACTTTTCAAAAAAATATATGATATGAAATTTTGACAGTAAAATATGTTCAATCAATTTTTTGGTGAAAGGAAGCTAAAACTACAAAATTTATTTAAATTAATTTATTGAAATAAGTATTATTAAATAAGAAGAAATCTTAACAGTTTTAAAAAGAATGATTAACATGTAATATACAATTTATAATACGATTTATCTTTAAAAAATCACTTTTTAAAGAAATTAACAATAAAAAAGGTATTGCTTAAGGATACTTTCTTAAGTGACACTTTGAAATCAAGGGTAGCACGCTTTTATCAAACAGTAAGGATACCATTTTTTGGGCTCCCTGGAAGAATGTGAATTATTCAGTTAAGCAAGGCTATGTAGCTTTAGTCAAATCTATGCAAAATCAAAATCAGAGGGCATATTCATTTTGTTGGGGCTCCATGGTTCTCTCAAAAGAAGGCAGTTTTGCTTGGTTAGCCTTAAGGAATAAGATTCTCACAAGCAATAAATTGTCCAAGTTGGGCATTGTTGGGCCGTTTAATTGTGTTTTATGTGGGTAAGCTCTTGAAACAGTGGATCACTTATTTTTCCAATGCCTTTTTTCTCAAGCGCATTGGTTTTTCATCTTGCGCAAACTTAATTGTTATCTCATTCTTCCCAATTCTCTTTGGGATCTTTCACATGCTGGAAGGTTCTTTTTAAATCATCTATGTTTGCGTGCATCTAGAAGATTGTTCCTACAATTCTAATTTGAAATGTTTGGTGGGAGAGAAATAATCGTATATTTAGAGATGTAAAGTCAACTCATGATCAAGTCCATTTAAAAATTGAGAGAGTAGTCTCAAAATCGGTTAATGCATATGTCCAAAATCATAAGAATGTTTTGTCCCTTTTCACTTCATGGGATAATGAAATTTTGAAAGAATGGAAATATATTACCTTGCCATTTAAGGGAAGCCTTCATAGACCTGTATTGCAAACATTGTCAGAAACAAAATTTGGTGGCTTCCTCCAAGTCAAGATTTCATCAAACTTAAATTTGATGTTGCTTCATGTGGCAATTCGTGTCTTTCAAGTGTAGGTATCTGTTTAAGGGATTGGAAGGGTACATTAGTAGCTGCCAAATCTATTCATCTCCCCATTGGTTCAAACAATTTAGCTGAAGCCTGGGCACCCTTATATGGTGTCAAATTAGCTTTGGCTAATGGTATTTCATCTCTACATGTGGAAGGGGATTCATTGTTGATAATAAACGCCTGCAAGGAGAAGCAAATATAGAATTGGAAGATCAAATACTTCTTACCACAAGCCTGGTTTTTGTTTGAAAATTTTAAGTCATTATTTTTTTCCCATACTTATTGAGAAGGAAATCGATTGGCTGACATTTTGGCAAACATGGGGTGTGATAATGAATGTTTTGATTTTTCACAAGGGTCTAATATTTTGCATTCCTTCCCTAAGGTGGCAGAAAAGCTTTCATTAGAAAGCTTTGTGTAATTTCCCAATTCAGAGTGTTGGAGTTTGGCCATCAGGCTTACCGTTCATCATTTACCAGAAACAAAGGAGTTAATCAAATTTCACTAAGTCGGATTAGGTTTCAAACTTTGGTCTGATTGCTTACTTGTTGCAATGAAGATCAGACTTCGGGCTTTGTGGTTGTGGCTTGCAATGATTAAGCAATGTAAAGGGTATGAGGGACCTCGATCATCGACCCCCGAAAAAGACTTAGTAGATTTGAAGGGTTTCGACCTTCAGACTTCAGGTGAATTACTTACCTTTGTATTCAAAGGAAGGGGTATGGAGGATCTCCAAACCTAAAATAGGTTTTGTACATCTTGAGTTGAAGTTAAGGCTTCAACACTTAGAACTTTTTCGGGCATTGCGAGTCAAAGGTACGGAAAGTGTGTCTTATTGAGTGGTGCTAAGCATATGGAGTATGCAATAACCATGAACCCCAACCCCCAAAAAGGCATCGATGTTCATGGGTTGAGAGGGATGTTTGTGCCTTACCGAAAGGCGTATTTGTTAGTTTGGCATGGATAACAAGGGATCCCCGATCCCCAATATTTGAAAGCAAAGATGGAAGTTTCCCACCATCCCACCGAATGAAGGAATTGATTTTGTTTGACCCTGCGGGCTTGCGATATTTTGACACGTGGCTTGGATGAACAGGTTGAAGACTTATGGCAAGACATATAATGGCGAATAAGGAGATGACACATGACATATGTTTATTTGTGGTATTTTGTAATTAGGCCCTCTTGGGCACTTTTGTAATTACTTACTATTTTTATTAATATAAAATATAGGCTATTAAAGCCTTCTGCCAAAAAAAATTAAAAAAATAAAATACATTATTATTTAACAAACACCCAAATTAAAATATAGTGCCAAAGTATTAACCCCTCCAATAGAATCATTTACCTTGTGTTTTGAAAAAAATAGTGGTATAGTCTATATGTAAATTTACAAGGGAATAATATCTCAAAATTTAGTAGTATAACCTATGTAAATGTACAAGGGTATAATATAGCCATCCTAGGCATCTAATATATAGACCAATGTCAAACCAGAAAGTATGTTTTAAAATCATGAACAAAAAATTAGAGTCCAATTTGAGCATTAAAATTGATTTTCCCAATTCCAATATCCTCCTCATGATGAGTCAACCTACTTGGAATAATATGTAACTCTTTGATTTCATAGAAATAGAAGGAATATGTGTAAGACCAAATATATTAGAATTAATAAGTTCAACATCCTAGAATATTTATGATAATTCAAGTAACAATGGAAGTAGTTTTATTTACCATATATGCAATGTGCACATAAATTAAATTCAAGAACATAATCGTTCAATCTCTCTACAAGGTTTTTATTATGTAGGGTCTTGAGACTCTTCTCATTGATATGGACCATTATTTGGTGTCTTAACATTATCTTTTTTGTCAATCATGGAGTTTGGTATCTTGTGAGTTTTTTTGGTACATTCTTTTTTTGTTGTCCCATTATATAAGTGTTTGGAACCTTTCAAAAACTCACCTTTAGCCATAGTAACAAAAGAGGTTTATCTTTTCTTCATGTAACTTGCTTTCTAAAGCAAAAATATTGCATAGGTACCTAAAAAGAATAGCAATAAAAAGTGGATACAATACTCCTCTTTTTCATTAGTTCTAATGGTGAGAATGTAGATCATCTAGATGTATTTGATACATAAATAAAGGAACTATTTTACTAGATAATGCTTGCATCCAACTAAAAAAAGGTATCCACAAAAACACCTTTAGTAAGCACCATAGCTCATTATATTGGATCTTACACCTTTTGCTAAAGAAAACAACTTGCACATTCATATCATTTAATTTTCTCATTGATACAATGTTATGTGCCAAACCAAGGATATTTAGTACATTATCAATCCCTTTAATGTATCCATTTATGAATCTAATTAAACTTAGTCCATCACCAATAATCTTTAGGTGAGATTTCTCTCCAAGCTACACGTTCATGCTATCATATTCTTCATACCTAGAGAACCACTTCTAATGTGAGGCCATATATATAGAAGCACCTGAGTCAATAAACCATGCACATTATAATGAATGAATTGTCAATGCTACAAAAAAGGTAACTATGTCATCGTAGGAACACTCTTCAAACTCATCATCTAAATAATTTTTTATTTTTCTTCTCCTCCTCTTCACAATATCTATGGTAGTGTCCAAGCATGATACAATTTCAATACCTATCCTTACTTTCCAAGAGATTTGGATCTCTTGTGAAATTTGGATCTTCACTTTTATCTCTTCTTGTCCTTCTTCTCGCCTCTCTTTTTTGGTCTTCCATAAATTAATTTGGCCTACTTGGTTGATTCAAAAATAAATATGTGTATCTCCTCTAAGAGTAACAATGCCACTACCTCATCCATCTTGAGCTTTGAGTAAATTATTTTGATGGTCATTGCAAGGTAACCCCACAAGTTTGAAAAAGAATGAATAATTTTCATACAACAATCCTCCTCCTCCTCCATCTTCACTACAAAAAAGTGTTAGAAACCAAGATTAGACATACAAACCAGGAAAATCCTTCCACAATAGAAAAACAATAAAAAGCAGAGCTTTGTATGAAGATGTGCAAATTGATATTATTCAGGAATTCATAAATTACATGAGATGATTTGCTTTATAAAAGCAATGTATTCATAACCCTAAAGGAAACCCTAGTGTGCACACTTAATAATTATTAAAGTTATACCTCCTGATAAATTTAACAAGGCACCACAAAGGAAAATTTCATTTCATGCTTCATGAGACAAGAAAATCCTTGTATGCTTAGAACTCATGAAAAAATACAAGGTACCACAGGCATGCAAGTTACGTTATCCAAGGTGGAAAAAATGTAAAATATAATATGTAAAATTTAAAAGATGTTCAACGGAGCCTTGGTAAGTTCATGCAAGGTATGTCACTTAGGGAAAATTGTGTCTAATGTCTCCAAGAGAGGACCAATCAAAGAATAAAGTATTCACAACTTAGGGGATACACTAGGGTTTCCTTTAGGGTTATGTATACAGTGCTTTTATAAAGCAAATCATCTCATATAATTTATGAATTCCTAAATAATATCAATTTGCACATCTTCATACAAAGCTCCGCTTTTTTTTTTCCTATTGGGGAAGGTTTTTCCTGGTTTGCATGTCCAATCTTGGTTTCTAACATGGTATCAAAGCCTTGATTTGCAACCCCTTCTCTGATTTTGGAGAATTTCATTGCAGAGCATGTTCAAGGTTCCTCAAGGGATCTGACCTTGAGCCATTTTTTCTAGGCATTTCTGGGAAAAATGAACATTGCCATCTTTGCGGTGTTAGAAAGGTATTGAGGAGCTCTATGTTGTTGTCCATGCACTTTTTTCTGTATCTATACCAGGTTGATTGTTATTCTATATTTGGCCCAATGGGTGTTTTGGAGATTACTTGAATGTTTTGGCAGTTGGAAGGGTGAAACTTGAATCTTTGTACTTCATTTTAGTATCACATCATTTTATCATCTACTATTGCTTCACAGATTCTAGGGTTGTTCCAGTTTGTGAGTTTTACAGTGTTATGTGGCATCAAGTTTATTATTGCATTATTATGATTCTGCTTGAGTCCTTCAATGACTCTCATATAGTTTCTTGTAAACAGAAGTATCTTTCCTTGCTTGTTGGATTCAGGTTCCAATGTTACTCCATAGTGTTCTTCCAGTGCTTCTTTGCAGCAGGTCATCTCATTGTAGGGGGGTTTTGTCCCACTGGGTTTTTCTTCTCTACCTCATTTATTGCATTTGTACATGGGTACCTGATCAAGCCTTGTTGTCGAGACCCATCTTTTATTTCATGCATATTTTCCTAGTGTTTTAGCTACTTCCGAAGTTCATCTTAAGGGGGGATGTTGGAGTAATAAGTTATTTCACTTAATTAATTACATCATATTGGTTAATTAATTAAGTCACTTATCACTTTAGTTACTTAAGCTAAACTTAGGCACATTAATAATTAATTATTTATTACTTATTAAGTGTGCACACTAGGGTTTCCTTTAGGGTTATCCATACATTGCTTTTATGAAGCAAATCATCTCATGTAATTTATGAATTCCTAAATAATATCAATTTGCACATCTTCATTCAAAGCTTTGTTTTTTATTGTTTTTCTCTTGTGGAAGGCTTTTCTTGGTTTGCATGTCTGATCTTGGTTTCTAACACAAAGTGCAACTAGGTCATGGTCATATTGAACATGCTTATGTGCTTGGTGATAAAACCACCATCCTCCATCTTGAGGTTATACAACTTCTTTCTCAAAAAAAAATTATTCACTAGGGATTTACCCTAATAATTTTTTCCCAACTTCTTTAAAAGGGCTTATGTGGTGGCTTCTTCATGTATATTTTGTAACATGAAATCTACCAATAAAATCTGAATGAGATCCTTTACTTTTCTATCTAATGTATCCCAATAAACTTGATATATTACAATGAGTTTGGGACTAAATACAATAGCCCATATATCTCTATCGGGATCACAACCTTAATCCTAAGCTTCCATAGCTTAAATTTAGTGCCTATGAATCACTATATCTCTATCATTTATGTTCTTATCTTTCGTACAATAAATTTCTACTATACAAATTTCCACTCAATCCAAGATTAGTACAAAAATCCTTGTCCCTAACACATAGAATCCAAAGTGATAAGGATCTACTGCCAAATTAAAATAATTAATGATGTGGAATGTTCTTTCTACATTAAGCTTTGAGGTGAGGTATGTGAAAAAACTATTAATCTTATAGTTACAAAAAAATAATACACAAAATATTATAACAAGATTATTTACATGGGAGAAAACTCTTTCTGGTGAAAAAACCCACACTCCAATGAATGAACCAATTGTATTTTCAATAGAATAGGTTACAATACAATATCTAAGTACATTCCCTTATAAGAATATCACCAACATGTAAAACTAAAAGTAATTCTAAAAATATAAAAATATACTCAAATCAATCATAAAAACCCTACATAGCTCCAATCCAAGCACCCAATATATAAGAGATTCGATACATGAAATTATAAATGGAACTATGGGCCAATACCATTACCCAAAAATGACATAAAAATATGGGGCCCAAATTCCAATGCACAACTCCATGGTGAGTCAACATGCTAAAATAATATATGCTCTTAAATTTTCATAATGCTCAATAACTATGTCATAATCCACTCACCAAATTAGGCACTCCATTTTGGCTCCATAATCTTTCTTCAAATATTATTACATCATAGCATGTATCATATGGTTGGTCAAGATTTCTAGTAAACAATGTAACCCCTTACAATCATGCTCTTACATGTCATAATATATCTTGCACCATTATCTTCATTATAAATGCTCTTACACATCCTTCATGAAAAGATACTCTCTTACACATCATAATAAGGCATACACATGGCATAAGGATTATTATAAGTGGGATTCCTTTCCTTTGAAATCTCACAAATAAGATAAATATAATATTAATTGATTTAAAATATTAGAATTGTAAAGTGTGACACATCTATCCCAATAATGCACTAATCTTACTCATCTATTTTTATATCAATTAATTCTCGCTAGATCATCACAATGTTGAATTTATTTAGACTCCCTATAGTAAATTCTCCATCACTCATCCTAAAATAATATAGTTTTCTCCATAGAAAGAGATTTTAAAGTTATCTAGTACAAGTTCCCCACCTTCTCCAAAGGTTCTTAGTGGGGATCTCTCCCAAAAAAATTAGAAGCACTAAATCTAACAAACAAAGTCAAACTAAGATTCTAAATTTCTAATCCAACACTAATTATTCTTTTTTTCAAGGAGGTTTTATGACCAAGAATTTCAACCCATAGATATTTATCTATGAGTAGGTCCTCCATCCTGATCTTCCACAGTTAAAAGTTAGTTTCACTAAATATGTTAATCTCCATTCTCAATGTTCTTTTCATCTAGAACCTAAAATAAGATCACCTATAGAGAGCTCCCATTCAAACAAAATTTAATGCAAAAAGAACCCTTTTCTCATGGATTAAACAAGCTACAACTAAGATTTGATAAAAAAATAAAAGGAATCTAGGTAAAAGTATGAAACTTCCTACACCAACCCAATAAGAGAAACAATGCTAAATAATAATAGATCTATAAATTTAATAAACAATGTGAAACATGCAAATTAATAATACACACACACATGAATTATACCCTAGTAAAATTATTTAAAGAAAAACTAGCATCAAATGATCACCCGATGTATTACTTTAACACCCAAATTACATTATATTGGCCAAGTATTAGCCCTTCAAATATAAACCTTCAACCTATGTCTAGAGAAATTATGGTACCATAAATCCTATAGATATAAAGTGCATAATGTTTCAAGTATGAGTAAGTTTGGTGGTGTTGTCATTAATGTTGTCATTGATGTCAACATAGTTCAAAATGTTGTAGATTGTGCATGTATAGTTGAGATGTTATTGAGATGTTGTGAGTACATGGAGCTATCCTTATGACATTGCAGATGTGCTAAAATGATGAAATACCAAGTGCTTTTGAGAAAATTAATAAAGAGTGAAGTCAGAGTTATGTATGTGTTCAAAATATGCTCGGGTATGTGCTCCACATTTCTTCTGTGCTGATCCTATACTTATGTGGATCTTAAAGGTTGTTGTTAGGGATCTGTTGGTGTCATCTCCTGATTTGTAGCTTCTAGTTTGATGGAGTGTGAAAGTTTTTTTCACCGGTGTGTGAACTAGTTTGATAGAGTTGCTTGTCTATGGAATGGGAGAAATGTTTCTACTTCGCAGTCCTTCGCTGATTTGTTTCAAGTCTTACGGATTTTGAATATGTCTTGTAATGATGCTCTTTGGGTTCTAGCAAAGATGTTTGTGGCTTGGTGCTCCAAAAGTTGAGTTTCAGAGTTGTTGTGTATGCTTGCATAGTCTGGATGGACTATTGGAAGGTGTTTTGTGTTTGAAGGTTGTTGCACTCATTGTGGATGTATATGAAAGTATCTAAGATGTGTTCTTGTGCATGATAAAGTGGGTTACTTCATTTGCAAGTTATTTTATTTCTTGGAAGTGTGTACTCCAATGCTCATTTGTGTTTTCATTAGGTTTGGCCAACCTGGTGTTTACACTTCATATGAAGAATTAAAAATTTAATTAAGGAAGCATGTGGTTGATCCAAGATGTTGCTTTTGGTCTTGGTTAAGTGTTTAATTGGTCCACTCTCATTCCTCTCCACCACAAGAATGTTGAGTTTTTGACCTAATTTGAATTTATGAAATGAAGCGTGTGTAGCCGACCTTGGAGAAATTTTCTAAGGTTGAAGATGGTATAAATATAAGTTGAGATGCAAAGGATTAAAATATAAAAAAGTAACGAAGTAAGCCACAAGTGAAGAGCAGAGTTGTGCAAAAATAAGTTGAGGCAACAGTACTTCATTGTGTTAGATTCTTGAAAGTAGTGAGCTGAAGGTTTCTACAATCTCCTAATTAAGGTTGCAGATGTGTGTAAATTGTTGTGGTGGATATTTTTGTTATCTTTTGTATCTATAGGTAGTGAGCCTCCTTGTTGGAAAATGATTCCTTTCTGTAGGTAGTGGGCCTTTGTATTTGGACAGTGACCCTCTTGTATTTGGTTTTGCTATTACTTTATATTGTGAGTTAATACTCACCATGGTTTTTCCCTTATTTGGTTTTCCATGTAAAATCCGGTGTTCATTGTGTTGATTTTACTTTTTGTTATCTACATTTCATGTTCATACACAATAACAAAATAATGTAGTTGTGAAGTTGATAATTGTTTAAAGTTTTATGTTTGAATTTGGTGACAACTGGTTCACCCCCCTCTCATTTGTCCTGTGCCTTTTAACAATTGGTATAAGAGCTTTAGTTCCTTGGTGTAGAGCTTAACTGCTTAAGGTAGATCTAATGGCACATAAGTTTGTGATCCCTATGTTCGATGTATCTAATTATAGTGACTGGAAAGTACAAATGAGAGGTTATATTATCTCAACTAGATACAAGACCTGGAAGGTTGCTGAGATGAAGTATATTGCTCTGGTGAGTGGTCCTACTACTGCAGATGAGGTTTTTGCTTATGAGGAGAATGAAAAAGTGAGGTATGTTATTTACAATGCTTTATCCAAGACTAAGTGAACAAAAGTTATTTCTTTGGGCACTGCTTATGAAGTTTTGAAGAAGTTGGAAGATCTTTATGAAGGAAATGATAGAGTGAAATTGACAAAGGAGCTAACAACAAAGTGTAGATATGAGAAATTGAAAATGGAATAAGGATAATATATTGCAAGCTATTTCTAGAGGGTTGAACTAGCAACAAATAAAGTTAGGAATCAAGGGGGCACTCTGGCTGATGAAGATATAATAGAAAATATTCTAATGACCTTACAGGAGTGTTATAGTGACAAGGTTTTAGTTATTGAGGAAACATATGATCCTAAGAAATATACTAAAGAACAACTATTTGGCACCTTGACTGCATTTGAGATGAGAAAGTTTGGAAAGAAAGAGGAAAAGACAAAAACAACATTTAAAGCAACAAAGATTGAAGATGATCTAGATAGTGATGGTTCAAATGAGTTGAAAGCGAACTTTATAAGGAAGTTGAAGAAAGGTACCAATAAGTATAAAGGTATGTTTCCCTTTAAATGTTTCAGTTGTGGTAATATTGGTCATTATGCTTCAAGATGTCTGAATAGAGTTGTACATAAGAAGAAAAGAGATCATAAAGATAGAAAGGATAAGAAATACAAAAATTTGTACTAAGTTAGAGAAGAATTTGGAATCTCTTATGATGAATCTAATTATGAGGGTGATGATAGTGAATGATTTTTCTTAGCTTTGGAGAATAAATTTGTGTCTACTAACTCTAGAAATTGTCCAAGAAAAAGTGATTCAGAGAACAAGAAGGATGAGATGGAAGGTACTTTGGTTAGTTCCTTTCATGCTAGATAGGATAAAGACTATTAGGTGATTGGCAGTGGATGTTCTAATCACATGACCATAGATAAAAGTAAGTTCACTAAAATTGAAAAGTATGATGGTGTTTGGTCATGTTTGGTGATGACTTTGGAGCAAAGATTGTTGGGAAAGGTACAATTATTTTTTATGAAATTCATAGCACTGATGATGTATATTATGTAAAGGGCCTAAGGCATAACCTTTTGAGTGTTGGACAGATGTGTAGCAAAGGTTTCAAACTTGTGTTTCTGGATAATACTTGTGAGATCAGAAAAGGATCAAGAGCTATGGTTGTTGCAGGAAGAACTCATGGAAACATTTATCAGCTTAAGGGTGTTGATGGTCGGTTCCTTGCATCTCGAGTTAATGAAAGTTGGCTATGGCACCGAAGAATGGGAAATGTAAATTTTGATGTTCTAGTTAGGATTAGTTCAAGAGATTTTAGCTGAGATCTGCCTAAAATCATAAAGCCTGCTAATACTGTTTGTAGAAGTTGCAGTTAGGGAAACAAACAAGATGTAGTTTCAAAGGAAAAGATCAATCTACTACTGAAATGTTGGAATTAATTCATATAGACCTCTGTGGTCCTACTAGAATAGGAAGCCTAAATGGTGAAAGGTATTTCATGGTCCTTATTGATGATTATTCTTGAATGACATGGGTTTCTTTTCTTAGAGAGAAGACTTGGGCTCTAGATAGGTTTAAATTGTTCAAAGCAAGATTAGAAAATGAAGTGAACCTAAGAATCAAATGTTTGATATCTAATAGAGGTGGAGAATTCACTTCTAATGAGTTTAATACATTTTGTGAAGAGCATGGCATAAAGAGACACTTTTCTTCTCCCAGAACCCCTCAACAGAATGAAGTGGTTGAGAAAAAGAACCAGACTATACAAGAAGCTGCAAGAACCATGATGAAAGAAGCAAATGCACCTGATGTGTACTGGAGAGAGGAAATACACACTATTGTTTATGTTCTTAATAGAGTTTAGATTAGAGGAAACAACACAAAGAATCCTTATGAGTTATGGAATGGTAAGGCTCCTACTGTGAAATACTTTAAGGTGTTTGGAAGTAGATGTTACATTAAAGAGATGATGAGAATCTTGAGAATTTTGATGCTAGATGTGATGAAAGGATTTTTCTTGGATATTCAACTACCAGCAAAGCATATAGATGCTTTAATAAAAGATTGAGGAAGATTGTTGAGAGTGCTAATGTGAAAGTTGATGAGGATATGCACAAACCTATTGAGATAAGTGAAGTTGAACCTGATGATCCTATTGGCACACCAATACCTGAAGAGAATAAGGAAGGGGAAGAAGAATAGACTGAAGAAGAAGAAAATGAACCAGAACTTGTTCCTAAGACTCCTAAGTATGTCCAAAAGAATCATCTAGAGGAACAGATAAATGGAGATAAGAGTGAAGGTGTGAATACAAGAAGTAAAGTAGCAACTGAGGTAAATTTTTGTTTACTTTCTAAAATAGAACCTAAGTCTGTGTGTGAATCTTGTGAAGATGAGAATTGGGTTAGAGCTATGAAAGAAGAGTTGCAGCAAATAGAGAAGAATCAAACATGGAAATTGGATCCTAGACCCATGAATAAGAATGTAATTGGTTCAAAGTGGGTGTTCAAGAATAAGTTGAATGAAAGTGGTGAAGTTATAAGAAACAAAGCAAGACTTGTATGCAAGGGATACTCATAAGTTGAAGGCATGGACTTTGAAGAGACATTTTCCCAGGTGGCAAGAATGGAAGCTATTAGGATGTTTTTGGAATTTTCTACCCACAAGGATTTGAAAGTATATCAGATGGATGTCAAGTCTACATTCCTAAATGGTGAACTGGAAGAAGTATACATGGAACAACCTGAAGGATTTCAGTTATCAGACAAACTAGATATGGTTTGATTTTATGGACTGAAACAAGCTCCAAGAGCATGGCACACAAGATTGGATAGTTACTTGACACATCAAGGATTCAACAAAGGCTCTGCTAACAACAATCTTTACTTTAAAGTGAAAGGTAACAAAATGTTGATAGTGGTAGTATATGTTGATGATATCATCTTTGGAGGAAATGAAGGTATGTGTAAGATATTTGCAAAGGAAATGCAAAAATAATTTGAAATGTTCATGATTGGTGAGTTGAATTTCTTTCTTGGTCTTCAAGTAAATAAAAATGATAAGGGGATATTCATTTCACAATTGAAATATGTGAAAGAGTTGTTAAAGAAGTTTGAAATGGATTACTCCAAACTGGTTAGTACTCCTATGGTGACTAGATCTAAGATGAGTAAAAATGATGAATCTACTAAAGTTTATCAAAGTAAATACATATCTATGATTGGTGGATTGTTGTATCTTACTGCTACCAGACTGAATATCATGCATGCAGTATGTTTATTTTCTAGATTTCAAGTAGAACCTAATGAATAACATGTTACAGCTATAAAGAGGATATTTAGATATCTTAAAGGCACATTGGATTATGGCTTATGTTATCCTAAGGATACTAATTTCACTTTTATTGCTTACACTAATGCAGATTGGGATGGTTGTGTGGATGATCAGAAGAGTACCAGTGGAGGTTATTTATTTCTTCATGGAAGATTAGTTTCATGGTTAAGTAAGAAATAGGACTCAGTTTCTTTATCCACTGTAGAAGCAAAGTATATTGTTGCAACATCTTGCTGCACACAGGTTTTGTGGATGAAGAAAACACTAAAGAATATTGGAGTGATATGTGATGAGCCTATTTCTATCTTCTGTGACAATACAAGTACTATAAACATTTCAAAGAATCTGGTAATTCATTCAAGAACAAAACATATATCTATTAGATATCATTTCCTAAGAGAGAAAGTATTGGAGAATAAAGTCAAGCTGGAATATGTGTCTACAAAGAAACAAATTGTATCTATATATTTACTAATGCTCTTCTGAAGGATACTTTTGAGTATCTCAAGGAGAGTTTGAGGGTCATTATCCCTCCGAACTAGGTGCACATGGAGGTGCATCAGTTCAGTGAATCCATAGATTCTTCATTTATCTAGACTAATGAATGGGTCTAATGCACAGGGGGAGTAGAAAGTTTTCATTTTTGCAGTATGAGTTGCATGGGTGCACTCCTAAGGGGGAGTGATAAGATATTTTTGATCTTTTCCATTGATTTCAAAGGGGGAGAGAGAGTCATGTGAAAAATAGTAGAAGAAGAAGAGATGGTATTTTCTCAGAATATTGAGGATGCATGTCTAATCTAAAAATAAAGGAGAGAGTTGTCTTTGATGGTTTTTCACATAATGTGTTTCCATCAATGACAAAGGGGGAGATTGTTGCAAGTATGAGTAAGTTTGGTGGTGTCATTAATTTTTTCATTGATGTCAACACAGTTTAGAATGTTGCAGATTGTGCATGTATAGTTGAAATGTTGTTGAGATGTTGTGAGTACATGGAGCTATCCTTATGACATTGCAGATGTGCTGGAATGATGAGTTACTAAGTGATTTTGAGAAAATTAATAAAGAATGAATTCAAAGTTATGTATGTGTTCAGAATGTGCTCCAGTATGTGCTCCATGTTTCTTCATGTTGATCCTATGCTTGTGTATATCTAAAGGGTTGTTGTTGGGATTTGTTGGTGTCACCTAATTTTTAGCTTCTATTTTGATGGAGTGTGAAAGTTGTGTGAACTGGTGTGTGAACTGGTTTGATAGAGTTGCTTGTCTATGGACTGGGAGAAATGTTTCTGCTCCACAATCCTCCACTGATTTGTTTTAGGTCTTATGGATTTGGAATATGTCTTGTAATGATGTTCTATGGGTTTTGGAAGAGATGTTTGTGGTTTGGTGCTCTGGAAGTTGAGTTTTAGAGTTGTTGTGTGTGTTTGCATAGTTTGAATGGATTGTTGGAAGGTGTTCTATGTTTGAAGGTTTTTGTACTCACTACAGATGTATCTGAAAGTAGCTAAGATGTGTTCTCATGCATGATAAAGTGGGTTACATCATCCGCATGTTATCTTCTTGCTGGGAAGTGTGTACTCCAATGCTCATTTGTGTTTTCATTAGGTTTGACTGACCTAGTGTTTACACTTCATATGAAAAATTAAATATTTAATTAAGTGTGTGGTTGATCCAAGATGTTGCTTTTGTTCTTGGTTAAATGTTTAATTGGTCCACTCTCATTCCTTTCCACCACAGGAATGTTGATTTGCCGACCTAATTTGAATTTACAAAATGAAGCGTATGTAGCTGACCTTGGAGAAAGTTTTTAAGGTTGAAGATGGTATAAATGTAAGTTGAGATGCGAAGGATTAAAATATAAAAAAGTAATGAAGTAATCCAAAAGTGAAGAGAAGAGTTGTGTGAAAGTAAGTTGAGGCAACAATACTTCATTGTGTTAGATTCTTGAAAGCAATGAGCTAAAGGTTTCTACAATATCTTAATCAAGGCTGTAGATGTGTGTAAATTGTTGTGGAGGATCTTTCTGTTATCTTTTGTATTTGTAGGAAGTGAGCCTCCCTATTGGACAGTGAGTCCTTTCTGTAGGCAGTGATCCTTTGTATTCAGGCAGTGAGCCCTTGGTAGTGAGCCTCTTGTATTCAATTTTTCTATTACTTTATATTGTGAATTAATCCTCACTGTGGTTTTTCCCTTATTGGGTTTTCCACGTAAAATCTAGTGTTCATTGTGTTGATTTTTCTTTCTATTATATGCATTTCATGTTCATACTCAATAACAAAATAGTGTGGTTGTGAAGTTGATTAGTTTTTAAAGTTTTGTGTTTGAATTTGGTGACAATTGATTCACCCCCCCTCTCAGTTGTTCTATGCATTTTAACACATAATACCTCCATCCTAAGAATTCAACATATAATATACCAAAGCCAAACCAAAATCCATGAGTGGTTTCTATGAGAATAAACCAAAAATTGGAGCCCAATTTATCTACCCAAATTGATCTTCTAAAATCTAAGGCCCCCTCATGATGAGTTAACCTACCAAGAATATCACATGTGACTTTGGATATCATAGAATCCACCCACAAACATGGGCTCTCTATATTGGTCTATTCAAACCTCTTACAAGATGCTCTTGTGTGTCATTCTTATACATCATAATCCTATCAAAAATATCTTGCACATTATTCCAGTTCATTTGTAACTCCATCTTACATATTCTTATGTACCATATATTATCTTATGCATCTTAAAATTTCATAGATTCTCTACCTAGCATAGATTCTCTTACACACATCATAATATAATACCTAAGCGGCCTATTGTGTCAAATAAAAGAATATTAAGATTCATTTCAAGTGGAGTGTCATTTTCAGTGTGGTCCCAAATTTACAAAATTACCACTCATATATATTGTCACTAAGATGAAGGGATCAAAAACCTATAAGGGTTGAGAACAAGTTTGAGTCTTGTAAATTTTTGGAGTCGATACCCCTTACATATTGATAATTGGAAAATATATATCATTTATTATTTCATATGATAACACCAATATGCTTTTCACTCCCATTTGGAACCCAAACAAATCACCGATTGAAAGCCGAAGCAACATAGAATTGAATTAAAATTGCCTATGATAAGGGCTATAAAAAGGTTTGGGTTGAGGGAGATTCTCTCAATATCATTAGGTGTCTACAAAAAAAGAGTAAGTCAAGTTGGACCATAGTATCCCTTATCAATGATGCATTACTAATGTCCAACACGTTCAAGGAGTTTAGATTTACTCACATTTTTAGAGAAGGAAACTCATTAGTTGATTTCTTCACTAACAAGGGAATTAACCTAATGAGTGACAAAGGCCTTAGCATTATTAAGAAATGAAATCCAACATAGATTATGAGGCAGGTGGGATGAGGGATTACTTATTTCCCCTTTCTACTCATGCTTTGTAGGTATTTTTCAGCTCATTCCCAATGTAATTTCATTAATAGAAGACTCTAGAGTTTACAATGAAGGAATTATAGTGTGAGAATGGGAGGTGATTGTAACAAAGTTGAACCCATATAATGTGATAGATGGATAAACAATAAGAAAGTATGGAAAATCTTGGAAGAGGGAGGACTCACACCCTACATGGAGAGGCTTCATGGGTTTGACCATGCATCCTTCAAACTCTTTGTGAAAGGTAGGTGCAATAGAACCTTAATGGTGAATGGAGTGGAGTTTTCAATTAAAAATTAATTCATAGCTTAAATTTTTGGGTTGTAGTTACATGGGTGAAAGTTTTATAAAGACCAGAAAAAAAATGATGATGTTATGAATCAATTCTTCAAAGGTGACGAGAAGGGAAAACTAGTCAAGCCTGCATCTTGGGGTTATGATAGGTTATCTATCAAACCCATGTGGGTAGAAATTTCTATAGTCATTATGAGGTATGTGACTTTAGATGGGTGTTTCACTATAATTCTTGCTCTATGTTTCAATTTCCTCAACCATTTTAAGTGAAAAATCTTGCTGTCTTTTTTTTTTTTTGTTAGCCTCTTTGGAGGCTTTGGTGAAATCTCACATGAAAACCCTCAAACCTTTATTCTTCATGTGGGCCTTATTTTTATCATCATGGAATATGCCAAGGTGAATTATTTAGCCAAGGAAATCAAAGGTAAAGACTCTGCTAATAGGGACCAACCTAAGGTGGTATATTATTCCTTTATAGACATAGGTTCTGATGATGGAGAAGACAAGGAATGGGAAATAGAATTTAAGGCCAAGGATGAGATGGTGGAGATTATTTCATCCTCTCCTTCAGAGTCAACTCAACACAAGAGGAGGAAAGGAACTATGCAGAAGAATCCCCCCAAAAAGAAGACAAAAAAATGATGCCCATGGTTGGGTGGCACTCACACTGGGGAGGACGAGGAAGACCAAGTTTTTTTGTCTCAATAGGGGAAGGGAACTGGGTGTGCAATGAGCAAAGTAAAATAAAGGATTGATTAGGGTGCCTACACCAAGTATAATATCACTTCCCATCAAATGAAATATATGGGAAAAGGTAAAGAAAAGGTTTTTGAGGTAGCTACAAAATATGTGGGGAACAAGTCAGGAAAGGTTCGGTATATCTCAAGTAATATTCACCCCCTTTTAGATGGATTTTATTATCTTAACGAAGAAAATGTGGACATGTTGGATATTTTAGACATGGCAAGGAGTGGAGCTAATTGTAACTTCAAGCTTTCAAAATGGGTTATGAATGAATTCGATAAAGTAAATGTCAAAATAAAAATCCTCAAAGATATATTTTCCAATCAACACAAGGGGTCTCCATCTAACTTGTTAATTGATAGGCTCCTTGAATTAGAGAAATATTTCTCTAACTACAAGAAATACTGTGAAGATCATCTTGAGGGCATGAAAAATAAGGTCAAAGAACTTGATGATGATATTTAGAAGCTACTCAAAATTAGTCATTGTTCCATCAAGAATAATGCAGACTCCCTTAAAGTCCTAATGGAGAAGCTCAAAGATCTAAAGGAGGATCAAATTTATGTTGACCAATAGGTGAATGAACTTCCTTCCAAGGAAAAGGGTAAAAAGGTAGCGATAGATGAGGGTAAGGGCGCAAGTTTCAAGACCTAGGGTAGCATGAAGAAGACCTTTAAGGAGGATAATAACAAACTTTTTTCTTTGGTCAACCTACACTACAACCAAGAGATGGGGGTGGTGAACACCTTGAAGAACATGAAATAGGATCCCTCTATTTTTTTCTACTTTTAGTTATTGGTCTTTTGTTTTATTGTTGTTTTGTTGTTGATTAGGTGTTGCTTTTATTCTGTCATGTTTAGTCTTAGTAGCATTTTGATGTAAAGGGTTTTGGGTCCCTTCAAAACCTATTTTTCCCCTTTAATCAAAACAAAAATATGATTGTTTTACAATCAAAGACCTTGACAACAAGAAATCTTATGTGTTGCTCATTATCCCTTTTAATTGGCATAAACGTAGCATAATAAAATGTGTTTTTTTCTCCTATATTTTATCTCAAGTGGTAATGCCATTAAAAGACATGAATGGTTATCTTGAGTTCAAACTATGATTTTCCCACTACAAAAGAGTGGGGCATCTTCAGGCCACCTAAGGGTATAGTAATTGACTAGATTCACACTCTCTTGGAATTCATGTTGGACTCTGATTCCCCTAGAAAAAGGTGAATGTTTAGTGTTCAATTGTAGGAAGTAAGAATTCTATATTCCCTCCCATTATTCCCTCAATCAAAGTTTAAATTTCATTCTTATATTCATGGTTTCTTTAGGAGCCAAAAATGTGAAATTCATTGAGATCAAAATAATAACCACCCAAAAATACGAAACTCATGTTCAAATGCATTTTAACATAAATATGTCATTGTTTTGCACCCTTATAATATATGAAAAATTATATGTGTGTGTTTCCAATAAATACTTGCACCTTTTATAGTTATGTGTGCACATGTTTGTGTGAATCTATACAAGTTTGTGTGTGTAAATTCATGTGTGTTTACGCTTGTTGATGGGTGTTTTTACAATTCTCAAAACAGACAACACACAAGTGTGATGCCTCTCTTGAAAGGTGAAAATTTGCAACTCAATTTTAGACAATCACCCCAAGGTCTCTCGGGTGTTAGGCTATGACTTTGCAAAAACAACTTAGTTGTTTTTTTTCATTTGCTGGTAATCACAAGGGTAATTTATGGTTGACAAAGCATGGATTTTTCCTTGGGTCTATGATGAAGTTTTAGATTTCTAGAAGTGAATGAACAATGACAACAATGTCAGGACAACAGTCTAGAACTCACTTCTATCATCAGATTTAGCTTTATAGTGATGCTTGAATTATATATTTAACTCATATTTAAAAAGAAAATTCAAAAGAGTGAAGGGTTTATAAGTTTCCCTAAATATGAAACTAAGATGAAAAATAATAATGGCTGATGCTATAATGGATAGACTTCCAAACTGAGTTTTGCTTAACCAAGGACAACCCACAGTATCACAAAACTAGTGCAATCTTCTAAGGCTTACTTATGATTTTCAAACTGCAACATGAACACTTAAAGCATGCACATACATAGTTGAAGTTATGTGTTGTAAATTGATTAGCTCAAACTAACTTTACACATCAATTTTTCATCAACAAATGGCCAAAAGTATGAGCCGAAAGTACATCAAACACTATAGCGTGCATCCACCATTAAAGCCAACATGAACTACTAATAGAAAATGAACTTAAACTGAAATAAGTAATGATGAAATAAAATTTTGGAGATAAAATCGTGCACACATAAAGAGAAATACACAAGAAACCATCAACTCAATGCTTTTCTTATATATTGCAATAGCATGTCTTTACACAACAACTCGTCTCTCCCTTTAAAATGATAGGATGCCCCTATTTATAGCTTCCAAAAAGTAGAATGAATGGACATGATTCATTTACAATGAATTTCTCAGATTCATTCTAGTTTAGGGTTTCACCTAACCCCATATGAGTACAAAAGATTACAATATAAAATAGACTATTTTGTCTTTTCCCTATTTTTTCCTGTAATCTATTTTATCTTGTAGCTAATTTTAGCCTTTTCTGTTATTTTAGTAAATATTCATCATATATGATTGGATTTCTAGCTTCTTTTTGCAGAGTAGCATATTCTAAAAATTTCCCAATTATAGCCAATGACTTATTTTCTTCAAAGAGATCGGATTTGATGATTTGCAAGGCAACTCTCTTAAATCCTTCCACCATTTGATCTTGATGCTTTGTGCATTTCATCTAGCTCTTATTATTTTCTCCGATCCTCTGAAGGATCTCACAGCAAAATCTATAAAGTTTGGTGACGTTTCATCAACCCCTTACTCTACCCTCCTATAGAATTCATGCTCGATCGCTTCTCGATCTAACTCTAGGGGAGGCATCTCATAGCCTATCATCAGCTTTAAATAGTCATTGCATTCAACTTGGTGCTCTATGATCCATTTGTGATTGACTTCTAACTCTACCAGGTCTCTTTCTAAAACCTCTTTTCTATATTCAAAATTCATCTGCAAGGCTTCGAGTAGCCAATGATCTTCCTTAGAAAATGTCAGATCTTTTTCCCAAGTTTCTCAGGAGAGTTTGAGGATACTATCCAACTTCAGGTATGTTATCCTATAAAGTTTAGGAAACTCTTTACATATCTCCATTACCTCTTCAACCTGTTTCTACAAAACTTGGAATTCATTGTGCATCTTGGCTGCACGGTGGATGCCTTTGTCACCAATGTCAATTACCTTCTTGAACCAATTTGAGGTTGACTTGGTCCAATTCTTCATTTTCTCCATTTTTATTACTTCTACCTTAGAGAGCAGGGAAGCATAGGTGATTCTACTTGAGCTTCTTCTCTTGATGTTATCCATTATTGGATGAAGGCAGCCAGTTCTTCCACTTGTGATTTCCACTCATCCTTCATCAACTGATATTTATTCATATGTTGAAGGATGGTGGACACTGACCCCTAAAATTCATCAATCTTTTGGGCACTAGATTCCAGACCTAGATTGATGGTAGTCACCTGATAATCTTTACCTTGGATGGTGTTTGTATCTTTTTTTACTACAGGAGTGGCCACTTGTAATATTCGAGACCCAGAAGCATCATTTGTAATATGATACCTAATCTTCAGCTTCTTCTCTTTTCGGGTCGTTACTTGTGCACGTGCCAATATAGCTTCCAATCAAGCCTTGGGGTCTGGAAGCACGAGATCCTTTCTCTTCAACTACTACTCCAGCCACAAGGGGACCTCCATTTAATGATTTGGGGATTCATTGTCCTCCCATCCTTCATGTTCCTTTGATGGATCTTCCATGTCATGCCTAGGAGTGTCCTCAGCATTACCTTCTTCATTTTGATATTCATCTTGTAGTATGGCCTTTCCTTTGTTAGGCCTAGTGGATACTACATTTTCTTCACCAATATTTTCTTCCTGTGTTTCCCCCTTATCTTTTGTATCCTAAATCTTGACACCTTCATTGATCTTGACATCCTCTTCTTCTATGTTCTCTTCTTCTTCCTTCTCTTTCTCTTACTTTCCTTCCAGAAGCACTTCTTCATATTCCAAGCCCTCATCTTGGCCAGTGTGTAGAGGCCCATCATTCTTTTCTACATCAATAGCTATATTAGGTTTCCCTTCCTTAGAGTGATGCTCCTTGAGGTTGGCCTCCTCGTCTGTATGCCTTTCAAGTTGTTTTTTTTTGGCTCTTAGTCAGAGGTCTCAACCTCATAATAATCATCAAATTTTCTTGCATCTCCATCTTCAAGCATCTGCTGCCCTTCTCCCTCAAAGGCTACCTCATCCAAATCAACCTTCAATCCTCCCTCGAGTTGCTCAAAGTATTCATCTTGATCAAATTCCTTTGGCTCTTCAACAATATCTTATGTTTCTTCCTTAGGCTACTCTACGCTTAGCCTCTCCATCTCTTCAAAAATTTGCATGGTTTCCTCTATTTTTGGTGGCTCAGTAGGATGTGGAGGGAGAGGCAAGGCATCAACAAGCTAGGCCATTAATGTTTTAACTTGAGGGCTTAATATCACCTCAAAGAGATTGGATGGTACGTTGCACAAATATGCAATGAAGGCATGCAAAAAGGAGAGGGGTGCCATAAAGGTTGTTGGTAGGGATGGTGGCATAGTAGAAAGAGTGGGCAGTGGAAGCAGGAGTGAGGAAGATGATAGCGGGGAAGTGGTGGAAGAGGAAGAATCTAATACCACCATAGGAAC
Organism: Sequoia sempervirens; assembly: GCA_007258455.2. NCBI lineage: Eukaryota > Viridiplantae > Streptophyta > Pinopsida > Cupressales > Cupressaceae > Sequoia > Sequoia sempervirens. The sequence continues at coordinate 428,098,041 of VDFB02270651.1, forward strand.
AATCAAGGAGGTGGAGGTGAGGAAGATGATAGTGGGAAAGTGGTGGAAGAGGAAGAATCTAATACCACCACATGAATAGTCAAGGAGGAAAATTTTAGGTGGACAAAGATGTCCATAGTAGGCAGGGATGAGACAGGTAATGATTGAGGAGTGGAAGGGGATGGTGTAGTAACAACGTTCGAGGGGAGTGCAAAGGTGTTGGGTGGTGGTGAGCGAGGTCGCTCAGCTTCTTCCTTGTCTTTGTGAGGGGATCCCTCCTCTTGGATAGTCACCATCTCGAGAACAAAGGTTCCTATCCTTTTCGCCTTCTTTGGTGGTTGTCCTTCCCCTAATTTCCTAGTGTACACTTTGTGCTTGGGCTTTTTCTCAAATTTGTCTTTTCTTTTTCTCGATCTAGTAATAGGTGGAGACTTAGGAGCCTCACCTGAAGATCCTATGGTGGCACCACTATTTTTTTCACTCTCTAGCTCATCTTCAAGCTCCCCATAAGTTAACTTTGTGTCCTACTCACATAATTGAGTTATTTTCTCATCTATCCATTGCTTAGTCGTCTACTTTATAGGGAGAGTGACAACATTTAAGTCTATGACCTCTTGTTCATTCTAGTCAATTACTAGAAATGAAACATTTATCAAAGTATTGTATTTTTCATCAAGAACATTGTCGTCTTTGAAAAATTGATCTGGGACCAAATACAAAATGATGGATTTCAAAAATATGGCAATCATTCTCATATAGTGCCACCTCCAAACCTCTATGTCATCATCACAGTTTGGCCAAAAATATTCAATGTGCAGTCGGTGAGCATACTACCTTCCAACTTGTTTCTTCAAATTTTTGAGGGGATCCAAGCCTCCTCTATCTCAATGTAACTAAAAATTATATTCAGCAAGCTCCTTCTTGGAGTACTTTGTGCATGGGGAAGCCGAGCAAGAGTACATTCCCTATCCAAATGTGAGGGGATATGGGACCCCAACACAGTGCTTATTGTGCAACAAGGTATGGGTAGTTTGTAACTGTCGAGTAAGTTCCAACAGGATGATTCTATCATTTGGGTAACAAGGCAGCTAGTAGGGTCTTCTTGAGAATCCCTCTGCTCTAATGTATGTGAAATTTTGGAATTGGATAAAGCAATACTCGAACCCTTTCACCACTGCCTTAGAATTGTGGGACATTCTCCGGTGGTATTCTCCCGATAGGGTGTGAATGATATGCCCAATGAAGGCATTGTTAACTCTCCTATAATCCCTTTTGAAATTCCTATTTTGAAGCTAAGGGTAGCAATCATACACCCTAAGTTTCCCCTTCTTCATTCCCAATACTCCAACACAATCTAACCCTTTATATGGGAAATTTATAGCTAGGAGGTAGACCAAATAAGAGGTCATATAAAACTGTGAAATTCTCTTTACCACCACAAATTGATTATGCAAATTTTCACTTATCATTTTTTCCCAATGGAACTTAGCATTTCCCTAGAGGATTTCCTCTACTAAATAGAACATCCACTCCTTGAATAATGAGGAAGTGGGGAGGCCCATCACTCTACTTAGAAGTGTGACTAAGTCATTGGCTTCTTCTACAAAATCACTCTTGTATAGCATTTGAGGCAATTTGTTGGTACTGTCCCTCTTATCCATAAGCCATGTTTGATTGATTGTCCTTTTACAACGAATAGGATCTTCTTGCCATACTTTCAAGGTGAATCCCTTTTCAACTTCCTCCATTTTATCAACACGAGAATTCCAAATGTTTTCCCAATGGATTGGGGAGACAAGTCTACTAGTACTCTCCCATCTCTGGCGACTATCCTTTTGTTATGAGGATGATAGCACTCCTAAAAATAAAAAAACCAATTCTAGAGCCACTAGAGTAGGAGGGAAGCCAAATACCTTTGCAATTCCACTTTTCTTGATTCTCAAGGCCTCTTCTATTGTAGGATTGGCCATAACCCTCTGTCTGAACTTGTCGATAATGACATGGCCCAAATTAGTGTTAGTGGCCCAAATTAGTGTTAGTGACTTTATCCCAGTTAGAAGTGATCTTCGAGGTACACTCAACCCTGTGGAACTCATACTTCATTTATGCTTTCTCCTATTTTCCTCTTTGAGTTCTTGTTGGTCTTTTCCCTTTTTCAATTTTCTCCATCGACTTCTTCATTGGTCCCTTAGCAAGCTCCATAAATTCTACACAAAAAAGGGTGCAATAAGTGCTTTGACAAATTAGAGTGCAATGGAGGCACGCAGTTGTTTTCCTTAGTCATTAACCCTTAAAGCTCCTAGGATAGGGTGTGAATCCATCAAGTGGAAGGTCATTGGGTCATTTCTATTAAAAAATGGCTTAGGATAGGTGTTATTCTGTGAGGGGTGGCCCACATGATGGGACCCACAAAGGAAATTAACTTAATATTTTCATTGTTTTGTGCCCAAGGTTATGTTCACGACAATCAAAAGTGTGAGACCCACATGGCGAGTTGATGAGGGATCTTTGCCATTAGGAATGACTCTAATGAGGTAGAACTCCACAAGGTAGCCCACAAATGGCGGCCCACAGAGATGGACATGGCATGATACTTTGACTTATGTTTTCCAGAGATGTGTTTGTTATAATGACAATGTTGGCAAGCATGGGATCTGCGAGATGAGAAGGCGATCGAGTCTCACTATTAAGCAATGACCAAAGGATGACTGCCTCTTGTATATGATAGTCCACAAGTGACAAACCCACAAATGATCACCTAACTTGAAGTCTTTTTTGGCGAACTTAAAGCTTTGTTTTGGGGAAATAAGGCATGTGAGACCTATATAGCAAAAATATGCGAGAGTTCCACCATAAGGTAATGGAAAAAGGGACATAGATACCCGCATGGGTGGGTCCACACAAACTCAAAGACCCTAAGGCTTGAAGGCTTGAAGACTTAACTATTTTCTCGAGGGAAAACTTTGTAATCTCGTGGAGATAATGGGAGTGGAATCTACAATGTGGGAGTTTGTGCTTGATTTTTTGTTGGGAACAAAATTTGGTGAACAAACTTTCTTATAAGGCAGATCCATAGTGGTCCTTTTGACTTAGGGATTTCATCATTTGCAGTCAAGTTTGGTTTGATAAAGTAGTCAATGCAGGGTTATCATTACGTGTAGCCCAAAAGGCTTTGCCACTAAGCACAACAAGAGAGGGTCAAAGTTCCACTATCGATGGACCACGAGGGTTTTGCTCTTTATGATGAATATCTCCAATCTTCACAATCATTTCAAGGGTGGAGTTGAAGAGCACCAGGCCCACCGTTATTTGCCTCTATTTTAAATGGCATTTTCGAGACATGTTCCTGATTGAAAGACCCCGTGAAAAGAATTTATAGGGTTTGAGAGCCCAAGGTTTATTATTATCATCTAAATTTTTGATTCACATATTTCTAGTAGCTTGAAACCCTACTCAATAACCTACGAGGAATCTGACAATGTTGAACTCACTAGTAGAATTTGAAAAATAAATGACTAGGTGACTAAAAATTTTAGTCACAACTAAAAATGACTAAATTCTACTCATTTTTTGTAACTTAGTTATAAATGAGTAAATAAATGACTAATTTGGTCATTGACTAAAAATTATTTAGTCACACAAATAAAAATGACTAAATAGTTAGTCATTTATTTAGTAACAATCCATTTGAATAAATCATTTAAGGAATCAAGAATATAGCCCACCAAAATACTCTAAAACTTTAATAAACATACTCTAAAACTTTCATCGAAATCCTATTTTCAGGCATAGCCTACCAAAATGGAGTTTTCATTTTAATAAACATACCCTAAAACCTTTGTCGAAACCTTATTTTCAGGAATAGCTCGCCAAAATGGAGAAGTGCTTCAGTAAAGAATGACAAAGAATGGTAAGGAGATGTGTGTGACAAGAGGCATAGGATTCATTTTTGCTTATCTCATTCCTACTCCGCTCAACAAGGGTTACATTGTTTGTGCTACGGTTTGGAATCCAAGTATTTAATTGACATATATTTGCATAATCTCAAATTCCTTCAGATGCTTTTGAAGTATCAATGTATCCTATATAGGGTTTAGAATGATTTCTTTTAATTTTAAAAAATAAATAAATGGTGTATTTTCTTGTGAGTAGATAATGTGGAGATCTCCTAAATCTACCCCAACACACTGTCCTCTTTGGAACTATATTCATTACTCTAGCTGCTAGGGTTTTTGCATGTGGCATCTTTAATATCTTCATGAAAGTGGTTTTCAAATAGATCTCAATCTTTGCTTTAATCCTTGTCATGGTAACCCTTGAGTTCCATAATCCACCTTCAATCTCTTCTAAGAATGTTTTCTTAAGCTAGATTGCATAGTATGCATATAAAGCAAGTCCTTCATACCTACCATTGTTCTAGACCACCACTAACTACCTTGCTTAAAATGTTGCCACCATAAGCACAATAGCATGTTTTAAAATCATGGTTTCCAGTGATTGACCCTTAAGGTCACTACTTTCATCAAGATACATTGATATTTTTTTCTTCAAACTCAAGGCATTATGCAAGATAACATTGTGAATTGTTTGTTGTGTATGATTTAATTTTATTGCACATTTATTGCTTTGGTAATTGCCTTTAAGATTGGATATTGCACCCTCAGTTTCAATCTCAAACAAGTCACTCATTGTCACTTGAAGATTCCTTTCATGAACATCCTTCTATAAAATCAAACTATGCCCTATAGACTACCTACTTACTTACTATAGGGGACTCATTATTTCATGGTATTGTGGGTCTTAAGATCCTTCAACCTTATTGTCACTACTTCACAATCCACAAGGTATTATTCACTATTCTCCCATCTTTGATGAGTCTCAAAACACTCCTCAAACATGCAATCCACTACCTCCATTATACAATGGCTAAGAAGAAACATTGAACATGTGATTACCATTGTTACTTCATTTGGATAGTCATTCCCTGATTACATTTTCCTTATCTAACATTGCCAAAAGCATTTGAAAAACCATTAAGGTTAGTAAGGGGGTAAGGAAACTCACTATTAAAATCTCCACTTTACTATGCAAGGTTTGAGCTTCATTATCTTGTCACTGCTCAACCTCTTTTTGACTATCACACCTCAAGTGAATACCATTCTTCTTACCATAGATTGCATTTACAAATGTCATTGAGCTACATAATGTGCTTGTTATTAGCTACAATATTTATATTGCAAGATTTGTTATTGGCTAAAATGTCTCAATATTTCTAGTATTGTAACCTCACTAATTCACTAGAGTTATTTTTTATGTTTCTACGGAGGCCTAGGGTTTATACCCTAGTCATGCTCTTACCAGTGCTTTTTTTGGTATTAAAAAACAACTTTAAATCTTGGTCCATAAAATTAGTTGTCTTGACAGGGTTGTGGTATGATCTTGGATTGTATCCTAGAGTGTGTGGGCAGCTTGTGTTTGATCATTAAGGTATGTAAATATGATCAAGGAAATGTATCCTATATAGCATGGGTCTTGCTTTAATACTTTCCATAATGGTTATTAGCAGATCACATTATTATAGTTTGTGGTAACCCAAGATTGCATTCAAGTATGTAACAAACTTGGTTTGTAGTTTAAGTTGTACACTTTTAAGTAACATTCATAAGGTTTAGAAAATCTTGATCACTCTCTAGAATATCCCATTAAACATGGGTTGTTCTTGAATGCACTACATAATTGATATAACACAACCATTCTACATATCAACCAGAGTTATAGGCTCTTTATTACAACAAGAGGTAATCACTCTTGGATCATGCTATCATTACATCGTTACCTATTAAACTTGAGTCAACCTGAATGCACCCAATGATGATTGACATCTAATTGTGATGATAGTGATTTGTACATGAATTGTGCTTATATGAGTGCCTCCATTTCTATCACAACATAGCCACATTAAACTTGGGTCACACATGAATGCATCATGTATTTGTTATAGCACAACTGTGCCACATGACCAATTGAGTTGTGAATCACATAATTACAGTCACAAGAATTTGTTCCTTGATTGTGCTCTTATAATGATTCTATTACCATTATAGCATAACCTTTTGGACTTATATTGCTAAAATCCTTACATTTTTTTTTTCTCTTTGGATGGATTGCTTCATGCATTTTTTGTGATTTATACAACTTTTGTTTTGATAGTAAATGGCATTGGATTCCTTCTGAAGTTGAAATGATTTATTAATTATGGTTTTATGATGATTTTAAGTTTTATTTAGAAGGGGTTAATATGTGGCATTTTTATGTGCAGGAAGAATAGATTGTGATGCAACATTCGGGTATGGATGGTCCAGGAAAAATTGGATTTCTATCGGTGTCATAACCAAGTTGGAGAGTACGTTGAGCTAGTGTGAAACACTTTTGGGTGTTTTCGATAGGAAGCAGAACCTAATTGTAGGAATTTTTGAATATCCGACAGAGGAAGTTCCTTTATTCTGAAGATAATATCATAAATCTACTTGTTCAATTGGACATCCAACCTGAGATCTTTAATATTCGATAGAGAAATTTTGTACATTCTAAAGATAAAATCTTAAATCTACTAGATCAATTTCATATCCAATTTGAGATAGTGAGGCTCCAATAAAGGAAGTTCCTACATTTTAAAGATAGAATCATAAATTTTATCAGTCCAATTTGAGATCTAATTTGAGGTTGTGAAGATCCAAGAGAGAAAGTTCCTACATTCTAAAGATAAAATCATAAATATGCTTGGTCCAATTTGAGGTTCAATTTACTGTGATCAAGAATGTGTTGGAAATTGTGCCTCAACTTGTTGGCTTGTATCTCTGTTCAAGACTTAACATTTTTTACCTTTGCTCTGGTCTTCATTATCGATCGATCGCTAGAGTTTGTAACTTAAGAACATTGTCGTGGAGTTTGGAAGTTTTGTAACTTCTCGACTGACCTATCTCCTTCATTGTCACAACATTTGGAAAGTTTCTAACCTGCAGTGGGAGTTAAGAAGTTCAAGGTTTCTCCAATTGGGCGACAGTGGTATTGGCTTGTCGTGGGGATCAGGAAAGTCCTAACTTGCATGTGGTGGTTATGAAGTTAGTATTTTGAGCGACGCGCCGATGGGTGTTTACTTCGGTGGGACCATGCCGATGGTTATTTTGACCACGGGTGTATGAGTGAGTTGGTAACAAAAAGGACTAACTCGTGGATACCTAAAGTCTTCCAACTTTTGTTTATAAACTAATGAATATTAATATTTCGTGTCAATGTGGGATAATGTCGATAGTTGAGCTTCTTGGAAGTTAAGCGAACCAAATCAGTTTGAACAGTAGATTCCTAGAAATTGAAGGGTCGAAGGTAGTATAGCAGGGAAAACAGTAGACCGGTTGGTGTTGCGCGTTGAGAGAGAAGGAAAAATATTGGTCTCGGTTGAGCGTATTGTATGTTAGAAGAACATTGTAATAGTGTTGCAATTGACTATGGTTGGCCGATTGTATAGTTGTTGTGTAATATCAGAGAACAAATACCTGTGAAGAAGGGATCTATAACTTTATTGTAATTTATTTTTACTGTGAATAAAGTGATCTTTCTTTGGTGGTGGTTTTTTTCTCCTGAAAGAGTTTTCCCACATAAACTTGGTGTCCATTCTCTATTGATTTTATTGTCTATTTTGTTCTATCCTTTTACGCATGAGTCTTAATGTTTTGTAATTTTAAATTAAAAGTATTGCATTGTTCCCCTATAATTAACATTAGGAAGAGATTTTCTCACTAAATTATTTCCTTACAGAATGATGTAACCCCTCATGGGAACCATCCTAATAAAATTATTGCAATCTTAAATATTACTCAACATGAGATAATTATGAATTAAATGCCACATCATAACATTCACTACAACTAAGAAAACCTGCCACATCTCATTCGAAGTATGCACCTCAGCCGATACCTAACCTTTGAAAGTAGCAAACTAATCATAAAAAATTAGGGTTGAAACTTTTAAATCTTTAGGTAAAAGAAAGAATTTGGGTCCAAGAAGAGGGGAAGTTTTGGCCAAAAAAATCTCGCGGGAAACTCGTATGCATTATTAAAAAAATGTGTGTGCACTTTTCTTTGGGTACCTGAGCCTAAATTTGAACTCATATGCATTTAGATTTGAGTACGCACTAACAAAAACGTATGCATTGCAAAACACATGCACATTATAATGCATGTGTGTTACTTAAATATATTTAATGCATTCACTAATGCATACACATTATAATGCATGTGTGTTACTTAAATATATTTAATTTTTTAAATAAACCACTGTCATTTTCATTTTTATCTGAGTTTGGACGAGCAACAGTGATAGAGGTTTTTGTGTACGCATTCCTAAGGATTGATTTCAGCCCATTTTTAGCTACCACCTCCTCCCGTCAACACAAGCGACCTCGACGACCTCCAGGTTGGTTAAATTCTACACTTTTTTGGCTTTATATCTTGCATTTTTTGTTTGTAATTGTTGTTTAGTTTTTTTTTTGTAATTAGATTGATTATTTTATAGTTTTTAAATTATGTTTGCAAACAAAATCATCAACGCAAAGCAAAAATGTTAAATTCTAAATTGAAAACCATATAATCTATACCTAATTTAACTAATTTAACCCTAAACTAGACACAAAACTTAAACTTACAAATCAAAACCCTAAACCATAGGTTCCAAAAAGCATAGACCTAAAAACTAAAACCCTTAACCCTAGGACCTAAACTCTAAAACCTTAAACCCTAAAACCTAAACCTTAAACTAAAAAACCTAGGAATTGACCTCATATTTCTAGGAATTAACCTTAAATAGTCACATGCTCTCTAGATCTTATTATAGATTGAACTTAATTTGCATATCTTCTATTTGCACCTAAATCTCATCAACATAAATCTTTTTAAATATCCATCTTCTTCCTCTAATCTTGCTAGAATATTTCACAAAATTTACATAAATACATATAGGGATTTTTAAAAACTTCTTAAATGATCCCAATGAAGTGGGTCAATCTTCCATGTATCCAACACTATACAATAGCTAGTATCCTTAATCCCAAGGCCAATTAGGCCTTTGTGTTGGTTAGTATGATATTAGTTATTCAAATAGATTTGTGTTGGTCCCAATGTACTAACATATATTCTAGCTCTAATGATTACACACTCCAATTAGCCCCATTCTAAATGAAAATTAGGTAAAAAAGATGAAACTTTAGAACAAAAATCTAAACAGGTCAAGGTCTCACGACACTCCACAAAGTTACAAGGAATTTATTAAAGGACTTGGTGTGATGTCATAAAACCTCCTAATGAAGAACTTAGTCATAAATGATACCACAAAGTTTCAAACTACTCTTAACTAATTGTGTTTCGCGTGAAAACAAAGGGAATCCTTTAAGCTTACAAACATCAACCATTAAAACTGCTAACTATACCTCTTGTTGGCCTCCTACAATGATTTAATAATTAAGCCCTTACCGCCATGATTTAGAGATTGGACATCTAACCTAAATAGCTATTTCAATCATCATGAAGGTGCATTTAACTTGTTAATCCAGGGAAGTGAACTTGAAATGGGTCAACATAGTATGTGCACTAGGAACTCAAAGTAGTCATTTCATTCTACAGCAAAGGAATACACAATGTTGAAAGTAAATTTCTTATAAGGTAATACCATAAATACAAATCATCAATCAACAACTACATCAAACTAAAATACATAACATGAATGAAAATCTAAGCAACAAATAGGGTACTACTCTATCTACTTTGGCTGTAGGAACAGTCACAGAATGGAATTCTAGTGGTTGCAGGAACAATTGGTGCTAGATTTCTAACTAATTACTAAATAGTAAGCAATACTAAACTAAGAAGACAAATTACTCACCAAGTGGGCCCCCTTGGATAAGTATCCTCTAAAACTAATGAGATATCAGATGCTCGAACTCAAAACTTTATTTTATTCATTGTAAATCATGAGTACAAAAGAGTAATGTAGTTGTATAGTTTAAAACTAGAGAGTGCAAGTAAAATATAAAATTGTGCAACCTACTAAGGAAGGAGCATCCAATCTTTATTTATACTATTAGCTAAACAAGGCAGTCAACTCCACAACTGGGAGGATGCCATTTAGGGAAAATGGAAAAAATTAAGCAATGGTGGTTATGCGTGCATAGAATCTGGTTAGACATGCAGGTCCACACGTAGATTTAACACATCAGTAACACCCGCACATGCTCAATCATTAAAGTCCACTACAAGGTAGTTACATTTAGTTGCATGAGGAATCTTTTGTCATCGATCTCCTTTGACCTTGAGTGATTCCTTTGTTGGACGTTATGGTGCATGCCCAGTTGGCGGTGTCTTCCTCAACTTAGCATATTAAATTTGCATGGAAATGTCAGTATGCACATAACTACACATCCATAACCACCTTAAGGAATATTCATTAACCACATGCAAAATCAATATAGATAATCCACATAATATGCCAAATGTCTTTAAAACTTGCAAAGATAGGATTTAAGCCCAATGTCTATGGTTTGAGGGAAACATTATGAAAATAACAACATTTAACATCAAAGTACATGATAAATGCCAACAAATAAACTATAGATTCTACCCAAAATTGGACCAAAAACTAGGCTCATCACTCCTTCCAACCTAACGTTTTACTAGTCCTCTAGCAGGGGAAGGGTTGTTCTTCTGCCTGGTCAAAGCTCTAAAATTTACAATTGATAGCTATCCAACATCAATGGCTGTTGTGTGTGAATTAGGATCCCAATAGAATCCCCCTAATCTATCAAATATGTTCCATCTCTGTTTTTCTACAACAATGTCATACTGGTAGAATCTGAAGTTTGGCACAGGCCACATGAGCATGGGTGGTTGGAAATTCAGGGAAAGCCATGATCGCCCCTATGTTCTCCCAATCTAAATATACCTATCAATCATTTTTAGTGTTGCAGCATGATTGTGGATGGAATGAGGCTCAACCTACTTCAGCTCATTAGTTAGGCTATTACATCTTTGTGATAAATATCTTCTCATAGTTTCCTCCTTTGTTGTTGTCTTTACCTCATACTCACTATAAACTTCCTCAATCCAAGGTGTAATCCTATTGCCATAACTAGGTCTGAGAAGCATTTTGTTCCATTCTTTATAAATATCCCTTGGGTTGCTTGATTCATCCCTAACGGGCAGAGGGATGTTAGACTCTAATTGCTTATAAGCCCCATGTTGTTGTTCCCAACTAATCTCATTTTGTACCCAAGACATAAATTCCCTTAGTTGGACATCCCCAACATACAACAACAAATTCCAATCATGGTCTTTAGTTACAACATAATTATGCAAATAAAACTCACACAACAAATTCTTCATTTCAGGTGAGGATATCCTATAAGCATTGAAAAACTCAATAGGGGAGTTAATAGAAGGATTTAAACCTAAGGCAATCCTTGACAGCTTAAAAGAGGGATATTTCTATTTTAGGAGCAAAGCATAGACCTTTGGAGGGGTCCTACATTCCAAAATCTATGGTGCCAAGGTTTCCATATCATCCACCCTCTGCTTCATTGTGGCAATTTTTGCATCCTTATCTTCAATCTCCTCATCCCTCTTTTGAATTTCCTTCTTCAATTTTTGTTTTTCCTTTCTCCATTCTTCCTCCCTCCTTTGTATTTCTTTCCATAAATTCAAATTTTTTGTATGTATTGTAAAATCAGGAGGATTATGAATTCCTACAAGTCTTTTTGTTGATGGTGGCTCCTCATATGGCACTATCTGCATGGACTTGGGATGTCCAATTATCTTTGGCTGCAAAGTGTCCTCCACATGGTTCATTGTGAAATGCATGAAAAATGTCATATGTCTCATCTTCTCTCACACATCTCCTCATGACATGGTCTAGTCCAGTATAAAACAAACATCCAACAATCCAAGAGAAAGGAAAATATTTTTCAATGAGTGCCCTTTCTCTTTTGGAGAGAAGTGAGAAGGAACTCTACCTGTGACCAAATAATTGGATATGTTAGCATACTAGGGTATTTGTACACTAAGGGAGAATAGATGCTCATTAGAAAAAGAGTCATCTATGGGTTGATTGTCTTCTAATGTAGTCAGCCTTGAAAGAAAATCTACAACAACATTGGCCTTCCCTAGCTTATCCACAATGGTTATATCAAACTCTTGCATCAACAATAACCATCTTGCCAATCTACCTGTGATCAAAGGTTTATTCATGAGAAATCTAATGGTTGCATGATCAATTTGCATAAATATTTGGTAGCCTATTATGTAATTTCTAAATTTTTTCAATGCATAGATTACTATCAACATTTCTTTCTCTGTCACTGTATAATTGAATTCAGCTCCTTGTAAATTTTTGTTGACAAAGTAAATGGAATTTTCAATAGCTCCTTCTTTCTTTCCTAAGACTTCTCCTATGGCATAATCTGATGCATCAGTATGGATGTGGAAAGGAAGCTCCTAATTAGGCCCTTTGAGTACAGGAGCATGAGTCAAAGTTGTCTTCAAGTCATAAAATTCCTTGTCACAGGCTTCAGTCCATTGAAATTCAACATCTTTAGTGAGACAAGTGTACAATGGTGTTGCTACCTTGCTGAAATCCTTGATGAAACACCTATAATATCCTACATAACCCAATAAAATCCTAGCATCCTTTTGTTTTGTAGGTTTGGGTAGATTTGTAATTACCTCAATCTTTGTAGGATCTACTTGAATTCCCTTGTGGGAGATGTAGTGGCAAAGAACTACACCTTCCTACATCATCATGATCTTTTCACTATTTAAGGACAAGCTTTGGTCTTCAAATATCTGTAGTACTCTCTTGATATTTTCCAATGCTTGATTAAAATCAACACCATAAGTGGTAAAGTCATCCATATAAATTTCCATGCAATCATGAGAAATGTCTGAGAATATGCTAATGAATTCCCTATGAAAAGTTGCAGGTGCATTTCATAAGCCAAATGGAAGCATTGAATAGGAATAGGTCCCCTATGGATAGGTAAATGTGGTCTTCTCCTAGTCCTCTGGTGCAATTTGGATTTGGTTGTAGCCGTTGAATCCATCTAGAAAAGAAAAGTATTGCTTTCCTGCAAGTGTGTCCAAAACTTGATCAATGAAGGGTAAGGGAAAATGGTCCTTCTTGGTGGTAGCATTAAGTTCCCTATAATCAACACAAACTCACCATTTCCCTCCTTTCTTGGGCACAATCACTAATGGAGACACCCATTGACTATCTGAAATGGGGTAGATAAGTCCTACATCTAGTAATTTTTCTAGTTTTCCTTTCACAATTTCTCCTAGTGCAGGGTTAATTCTTCTTTGTGGCTGTCTTATTAGAGTGCAATCATCTCTAATGTAAATTTTATGTGTAAAAATTTTAGGGTCTAGTCCCTTCATATCATGATAATCCCACGCACATGCATGCTAATGGGTCTTTAATAGGCTTGCTAATAACAATTGTTGTTCTTCATTGAATTTACTATTAACATTCAGATATTTTCCTTTTAACACCTGGACTTGTGTAGTTAACTCTATCATGGTTGATTCATTAATATATGGTACCTTTAGTTCATATGGCAGCAATGTATGGGACATATCTATTGCTACAGGAAGTCTAGTTGTCGAAAGAGTGGCTGCAAGAAGAGCAGGCAGAAGTGTCTTAACTGGAGTAGCAGAATGAGAAGATGATGCTTCCTCCACTTCACAATGGTTCTGAATGATGTTATCCAATACTTCATCCTCATCTTGGAGCTGCATGAAAGAGCTTCTACCTAGCATCATAAGCTTCACCACAAAATTAACTTCCTCGGCCTCTTCGCCAACATGTGGCCATACGTGATTATCTGCATAATGAGATGGCTGAGTAGGAAAATAAAGAACAAAAATTTATGTGCTCTTTCCATCTGAAATGGTCATGTCACCTAACCGACATCTAATGTATGCATCTACAGTTGCTAACCAAGGCCTTCCAAGAATAATGGGATACCCACCTAGTGTAGCTTTAGGAGAAAGAATCATAAAGTCTGCTGGGTACTCCCAGGAGTCGAGAACTACCACAAGATCCTCCACGACACCATCAGGCTTAACAATAGAGCTATCAGCAAGCTGTAGGACAATAGGATTAGATCTCATGCTTGCAATGTTTAATTGTTGTAGGATGTATTTATTCATTACATTTATTGCTGCCCCTAAATCAATCAAATCATTCTTTACTTCGAACCCATTTATAATAACTACTACCATAGGACTACCTGGGTCATTATACTTGGAAATAGTCACTTTTCCCAACATGATTTCAGCTAGCTGTCCCACCACATGAACTGTAGTTGGGTCCTTTTTCCTACCTAGCTTCTTGAGACATGCCTCATTGATTGCCTTGCCATAGATTGGAACATCCTTTATGGCCTAGAATAGAGGTATCTAGACACAGATATGCTTCATCTGGTCCAAGATATCAAAATTGGTATCCTCCTCATCTTTCATCTTCTTGGAAACTTCCAATTTATGAGGAAATGGTGGTTCTTGTTCAGTTTGGTTGACTTGGACTAGTTCAGGATTTTTAGGTACACTTGGTTGAATGGGATCATTCAAAGGTTCCTCTTCCTCTTCCATAGGAAGTTTAGTGATAATAGGCTTGGAAGGGGCTGGTAGAGTAGTTCCTAAATGCAAGTGGATGTCACCTACACTCACAACATATGTAGAGAATTGATTTGAATCAATAAAGTATGCAGGTTGTTGTTGTGGTTTATTATTTGGATTGGGTGTGGGTTGAGTTGGTAGTTGAGTAGGTTTAAGTGTATTTGAGCTTGGATTAGTAGGTGGAGGAATTATAGCAAGCTGTTTGGGATGAGAAGGTAGTTGCATGTAACTGGTTTTCTGGGTAGGCCATTGTTGTCCTGCTCTCCATTGATTTGTTTGCTACCAATTTCCTGGAGGTGGCTACCAATGCCCTTGAAATTTCTGCCAATTCCCTTGAGGTTGCTACCACTAGGGTGGAGAAATTTGATGATTGGGCCAAGCATTTGGAGGGTTACTCCAAGGTTGCAGTCAATATGGGGGCTTCCATTGGTTACCAGATGAATATGAATTAAAATATGGCCCAACATAAGATGATGGATCTGGTGGCATACCTTATCTTGGAGCCCAAGGATTCCTTTGTGCAACATAGTAGACTTGGTCTTCTTCAATTTGGATTTGCTTGAACTCAGGTGAATTTGCTTTCTTTCAAGATTAGCTACCATCTTGCATCTATAGTCCTTCTTTTGTCTGCAGTGGGGGCAATACTCTATCAACATTGCCTTTGCCTCTTCTTGCTTCTTCTTGGCCTGAATTGTATCTAGCTGAGTAGCTAAATTATTTATAATTTCTTTCTTGAAGTATACCAACAAATGAGTAATCTCCATTCTTAAAACTCCACTAGTAGTTAACTTACCCATGGAAGATTGGTAAGCTCTCCCTTTCTTTGAAGCTTCCCTAGAGTAGTTCTGGCATATTTTCTTGATATCTTCCCAAGGAACTTGGGAGATATCTCCTCCTCCCATGAGGTCCAAGTTATCAATGCAACTATTATTGATTCCTTTCAGGAAAAGCAACTTTTGTGAGTCTTCATTAAGTGTACGGTGTGGAGATTTTTGTAGGCAAAACATAAACCTTGCAATGTAATAGTCCAGGCTCTCATCTTCCTTTTGTTGCATCTTGAAAATGTCACCTCCTATCATGTCACTGCCCCTGCGATATTCCTTGTATTTCTCAAAGAATTTTGTCTTCATGTCTTCCCAAGTTTCCACAGTATCTCTACCTAGGCTCATGAACCATCTTAATGCAACCTCTTTTGGAGTGGTAGGGAATAGCTTAAGCCTATGGGCATCAGTAGTATAATAATAACTCCTACAGAGTATGTCAAACTCAAATAGAAAGGTATCAGGATCTTCTGTGACAAGCCCATAAAACTTGGGGAATGCTAAGGCAGGAATGTTCTTGATGTTGTCAACTTCATTCTAATGGGTAATGGGGAAAGGAAAATTTGGTTGGTTAGGTTTGTTCCTATTTACATCACCCATGCTTGCTTGATGTAGTTCCAAAGCAAAGGGGTTCTCAAGATGATTTTGATCTTCAGAGGAGACTTTAGAGCTAGTCAGATTAGGATATGCATCAGCAAAGGGGTGTGGATCTTCTTCTTCTTCTCTTGGTAGGTTCTGATATTCAACTAGCTAGAATGGATTAGGATTGTTAGGAAGAAATCTCCCATAGGCATCCCTTATCCTTCCTCTATGCATGCGGTATCACTCACTATCAGTCAACTCACACAAAGAATTGGTAAAGAATAAGGGGGGTCATTACTTCCTAAATGAGGATATACTAAGAACAACTTCTAGAAACACTACAGCAGGAAAAACTAGCAATGACTCCAAAAGACCCCCTATTTTGACACCATCCTAGGCAACAGCGCCAAAAATGTTGGCCTCCTACAATGATTTAATAACCAATCCCTTACAACCATGATTTAGAGATTGGACATCTAACCTAAATAGCTATTTCAATCATCATGAAGGTGCATTTAACTTGTCAACCTAGGGACACGAACTTGAAATGGATCAACACAGTATGTGCACTAGGAACTCAAAGTAGTCATTTCATTCTATAGCTAAGGAATACACAATGCTGAAAGTAAATTACTTAGAAGGGAATACCATAAATACCAATCATCAATCAACAACTACATCAAACTAAAATACATAACATGAATGAAAATCTGAGCAACAAATAGGGCACTACTCTATTTGCTTTGGCTGCAGGAATAGTCACAAAATGGAATTCTAGTGGTTGCAGGAACAGTCACAAAATGGAACTCTAGTGGTTGTAGGAACAGTTGGTTCTAGATTTCTAACTAATTACTAAACAGTAAGTAATACTAAACTAAGAAGACAAATTACTCACCAAGTGGGCCCCCATGGATAAGTATCCTCTAAAACTAATGAGAACTTAGATGCTCGAACTCATAACTTTATTTTATTCAATGTAAATCATGAGTACAAAAGAGTAATGTAGCTATATTGTTTAAAACTAGAGAGTGCAAGTACAATATCAAATTGTACAGCCTCCTAAGGAAGGAGCATCTGATCTTTATTTATACTATTAGCTAAACAAGGCAGTCAAATCCACGACTGGGAGGACGCCATTTAGGGAAAATAGAGAAAATTGAGCAATGGTAGTTACACATGCATGGAATCTGGTTAGACATGCAGGTCCACACACAGATTTAGCACAACAGTAATGCTCACACATGCTCAATCATTAAATTCCACTGCAAGGTGGTTACATTCGGTTGCATGAGGAATCTTCTACAATCGACCTCCTTTGACCTTGAGTGATTCCTATGCTGGACATTAGGGTGCATGCCCAGCTGGTAGTGTCTTCCTCAACTTGGTATATTAAATTTGCATGGCAATGTCAATACACACAATAACTACACATCCATAACCACCTTAAGGAATATTAATTAACCACATGCACAATCAATATAGATAATCCACATAATATGCCAAATGTCATTAAAACTTACAAAGATAGGATTTAAGCCCAATGTTTATGGTTTGAGGGAAACATTATGAAAATACCAACATTTAACATCAAAGTCCATGACAAATTCCAACAAATAAACTATAGATTCTACCCAAAATTGGACCAAAAACTAGGCTTATCACCTCTAAATACAACTTCAAAACTCTACAAAACATAAACAAAAAAGAATATTAAAAATGTCTGTTTGGGTGATGTAAAAATGCCCAATCCTCTAGATTCCTACATCACATCCATAACCATAAAGAAAACCTCACGTTTCATAAATTAAGGGCCTCTCTAACAAGCCCTATCTCTAACCTCTAAACTCTAAAAGTTGGTGAAAGAACCTTTTCTTTGAGATAATTAATTCCTCATACACAACTCTTCCATAGAATGACAACAAAATTAAAATACATAATAGATAAAATTGCATTTAATTTCTCAATATAACAATGTAAAACTATTTCATATGCTTCATCTTTTTTTTTTAACATTATAAATTACCTTACTTCAAAATCATAGTGACAAGCTTTCTTTGTATTCTTTATTTTTTATATTATTATAAAAATCTACAACACATTCACAACCACATTCACAAGTGGTTGATTACATATCCTTTGGTTCCATATGTTAAACCCCTCTTAGGACCTATAAATAAGTAGGCATATAATTAATAATTATGAAAATTCTCTTAAATACATGTCACATAAAATTATTGAGCTTGAGTTATCGAACTATGTATATATTGTTGCAAGTATGAATGTTTTGTCATTGATGTCAACTGGTTATCAATCGGTTGATGTTGTCATTGATGTCATGAAAACATGTTATTGATTGTATATGCCAAGGATATTGAGAAAATTTTAATAAAGAAGGTTTGTTGGTTTGCTCTGGGTTGTGCTCTAGGATGTGTTCCTATGCTTGTGTAGTTTAGATATGGTGTTCATGGCTATTGATGATTGCTATATCAAGAATTTAGGCTTCTAGATCATCATACAATGTGAGATATCTTAACCAGTATGTGTACTATGCTTTTTTGTGTATCTACCTATGGTATGGAGAAATGTAGTTGCTCCAAATTTCTCTAAATTGTGGTTTCAGGACTTGTAGTTCTGAAAATAATTTGATAAGATCATGCATGGTCAAGTTAAGTTTGTTATCTGCCCATATTGGCATGGTATGATGGTTTATAGGTGGCATTGTTGTTCTTGCCACCAAGGTTCAAACCCCGTTGGGGTGGTATTGTTGAATGGTTGTATCCGGTCCATAGCTCCAGTCAAAAGCATTTACCCCTTGAATAAAAAAAGGTTAAGTTTGTTATCTAGAGAGATTGGATAGTGTTAAGGTTGTGTGTGCTCAATTGTTTTTTGTGTTTTACATGGGTATTGGCCGACCTTGTGTTTAAAGTACTTGTGAAGTTCATGGAAGCGTATTGAGGCATGTTGGGACTTATTTAGGTCCTCACTAAGTATGTTTTTTGGTCGCCCTCATTCTAATTCCACTATAGAATGTTTTGGCGCCAACCTAATTTGAATTTGTAAATGTAAATGGTGTGTTGGATGAGTTTCAAGGTTGAAGATGGTATAAATACAAGTTGAGATGTTTGCAAAAGATGCAAGAGAAATACATATGTGAGATAGATTTGAAATAGTGTGTGTGTATAATGTGAGTTTGAGTAAATCAGTGTGAAATTCAAGTGGCGATTTTTCAGAGGCAGTGAGTTGAAGGTGTATTCTATTATTCAAGCATGGTTGCAAGTGTGTGAGCAAACCATGGTGGAAATCTTCGTTGCATTGAGATTTTTTTCTCTCTATAACAAATATCTTCTATCTTCTTTGTAATATTTTTGTAGTGAGCCCTTCGGGTGGTTAACCCTCATTGGATAGTAAGTCCTAATTTGGACAAGTAAGTCTTGTTTTGGAAATGAGACTTTTCAGAAGTGAGCCTTTGTATTTGGTTCTAGAATTATTTATATTGTGAGCTAATCCTCACCATGGTTTTTCCCTTATTGGGTTTTCCACATAAATATGGTGTTATTGTTTGTATGGTTTTCCTTCATTTAGTTTCTTCTTTTACACTTAATGACTAATCACATTAGCAAAGTAAAGGATTTGTGAATGGTAATTGATCTAACCACTGGTGGAATTTTTTAAGGTTAAATTTGCTACAACTAATTCACCCCCCTCTCAGTCGTCTTGTTCAATAATTGGTATCAGAGCTTGGTTCCTTGGAGAAGAGATTAACCACTTAAGGAAGGTCTAGGATGCTGAGCAAGACCACTATTGAGTGTCCTAGGTTCAATGGGACTGACTATGCATTCTAGAAGTCAAAGATGGAAGGATATTTGGAATACTGTGGATATGATATTGAGAAATTGATAGAAACAAGGTTGGATTGAGATAGTCACAATCTCAATGCTCTAAGTCCTTGTCTTGAGAACTCCTAAGGTGTTAGTTCCTTCACCCTACAACCTATAGTTCCTCTGCTATTGAGGCACCCCTGGTTCACTTACCAACCCTGCTATCATTACAAATTTCCTGCTACCAAGCAATTCTTGGTGCTCCTTCTCACATTCTCCATCTAGCCCTTAATGCTCTTAAAGACTAGTTGATCTCCAAATGTTTACAAATCTTGTTGCAGGGGTGTGAAAAGCTTCCATGGCTTCCAAAATCATTTGACTAAAGCTTCTAATCAACCTCCACTCACAAACTCTCCATCGCTTTCAATAAAATGCTTTACTTGTGTTTGAAAGGCTAGTAGCCTTAAGCCCAATTAGGTCTTTGAAATAGGGGAAAAATGCTTTCTCCTTCTAAACCCACCAAGTAAACTGGTTCTTAACTTAGGAAATGTGTTTCACATGTCCTCACCTCCAAGATTCCTATGGCTTCAAGACTGCTCAGGTCCTATATTGTCCAGACACCAAAAAGGTTAAAAAACCTAGGGTTTCATTAGCTTTTCCAAGCTGATTAAACTGGTGAAAAGTTCTTCATCAAAATAGACTGTTACGGGCTCTTCCTTGTCATCATGCAGAGCCAAGACACTCCCCTAAATCCTCAAAAAATAATCTTTTAAAAATCTTCACTCCCCTGCAAATTATTCACATTGTCCTCAAGCTTTTCCTAGCCGGGTTCTCACTGTCTCGCCTAGGAAAAGTCATTTAGCATGCTTTTGGAACTCTATTGACTCCTACTGCTAACCTATGTACACTAAAGGAGATTATACATGTTCCCAATGTTCCCATGCTTCTTGGTATGGTGGGAGTGTGGGCTAAAGCTCCTTCTTTATTCCATTTACCAGACCAAACAGCAAATAAGATAAAATACAGAATTTACAAGAAATAAAGAAAGCGATGTAGCAATTATTCAAATGATGCAAACAGAACTTCCAAAGGCTTAATAAATGCTAAAATAATCCAAAAAATTCCTCATTTAATCCATGCAAGCTGCTGCTATAGAAAACAAAACAGAAAATAGGGTTTTCCACGCCAAAATTGTTGTTTTTCTTTATTTCCTCTTGAAACTACCAACATAAAAACTTCTAACCTCTTCCCAGGTCGAGAAAGAGTCTTTTTCATGCCTCCAAAACCATTAGGTTTCATTAGGTTTCACGTTTTTAACCAAGAATGGCAAACAAACACGCAGTTTGAAAACACAGTGTGTTTTTGAACTTTTTACAAAAACATAGGAAATGGCCACCAAAACATTTCCTAATTTATTAAACTTTTTCCAATGAACCAAAAAGGTTCCCAAACACAAGAAAAATGTGTTAAAATACCCAGAATAACAAGACAAAATGATTTTAAAACAACACATCAAAAATGTGCTTGTAATTTGGCACCTTGGCAGGTGCTCCTGCACCATTCTCCCCCTCTCAGTGCAAAGATCAATGAGCTTGAGGAGATAGCAGTGATAAATCAATCCCATGCTTCTTGAAATCTACTTCTTCAACCCAGGTAGCCTCAGATTCAAGTTTGCCTTTCCACTTGACAAGGTGTTCCATGTAGTTTTTGTGCCTTGTAGACTTTTTCACCCTAGACTCTAAGATCTGCTCTACCTCAAGCTGCTCTTGATTGGGTAGGGGTACATTAGTGATGTCCTTGAATACCTCATGACTGTTCTGAACCTCATCACTAACTATTCCCTTATATTTGATCAAATCAGCAACGTTGAACACTAGAGATATGCCTAAATCTAATGGAAGTTCTACCTTGTATGCATTCTTTCCATACTTAGCTAACACCTTGCATGGTCCTACCCTCTTCATTTGTAACTTGGTGGACATCCCCTCCTGCAATCTAAATTTTTTGAGGTGAACCATCACATAATCACCCACTTGAAACTGTACATCTCTCCGTGACTCATCAACTTTATCTTTCAACTTTTGTGTTGCTATTGTGATTGTCTTCTTAACCTGCTCATGAATCTCCTTCATGGTCTGACTGAAATCTTCTGCATGTCCACTTCTATTCTCCATTGTTCCAAGGTCTCTGAGTTCACAAACTCCTCTTGGGTGCATCCCATACACCACTTCAAATGGACTTTTCCCTGTAGTTCTATTCACACTATCATTATATGCATATTCAGCTTGGGAAATCACCATATCCTAGGTCTGTCCATATTTCTTTGTCAAGCACCTCAATGGGTTACCTAACACTCTATTAACCACCTCTATTTGACCATCATTCTGAGGATGGTAAGGTGATCCAAATGACAAATTAGTTCCTAATCTACTCCACAATGTTTTCCAAAAATGACTCATGAATTTCACATCCCTGTCAGAAACAATACTCAATGGCAATCCATGGATTCTTACTATCTCCCTGAAGAAAAGATGGGCAATGTAACTTGCATCATGTGTAGTCTTGCATGGAATAAAGTGGCTCATCTTACTAAATCTGTCCACAACTACAAAAACACTATCAAAACCAGATTTAGTCTTGGGAAGACCCACCACAAAATCCATGCTCACACACTCCCATGGTCTGTTAGGAATAGGCAAGGGCTGATACAAACCAGCATTGCTAGCTCCCCTTTTGGCTTTCATACAAACCACACACTGTTCAACGTACTTCCTAACATCTCTTGCTAATTTAGGCCAGTAATAAAATCTTTGTACCAGCTCTAAGGTTTTGTTTATTCCAAAATGTCCATTAAGATTGCCATTATGTTTCTCTTGGATCAGATTTTCCCTCATTGATCCTCTTGGAACACATAACAGATTGCCCTTGAATAACAATCCATTTTGCAACATATACTCAACATACTGACTATGAAAATGATTTGCAAAATATAAACATACCTTGTAGGCTTCTGAGAAATCCTCATCCTCACCATAGAGATCTTTAAAACTTTCCAATCCAATGCTTTTCAACTGTATCTCTTGGACTATCAACATCCTCCTGCTTAATGCATCTGCCACTTTGTTTTGCTGCCCCTTCTTGTGTTTAATGGTAAATGTAAAAGCTTGGATGTACTCCATCCATTTCAAGTGCCTATTGTTTAACTTCTCCTGGGTGTTGATGTAACTGAGTGCCTGGTTATTTGTGAAAACCACAAACTCTTTGGGCAATAAATAATGCCTCCACTTCCTAAGGGACTGCACTAAAGCATAAAGTTCCAGATCATAGGTGGAGTATTTTTTCTTGGCTTCATCGAGTTTTTCACTAAAGAAGGCTACAAGCCTACCTTCTTGGCTAAGGACACCTCCTACTACTACTCCACTTGCATCACACTCAACTGTGAATAACTTATCAAAACTAGGCAACAAAAGTATAGGTTGTGTTGCCACTTCTTGTTTCAGCTTTTCAAACCCTTTATTAGCTCTAGTGTCCACTTAAACTTTGTTTTCTGACCACCCTTGATTGTATCTAACACTGGTGCACATATACCACTAAAATTCCTTATAAACTTCCTATAAAACTGAGCCAAACCATGAAAACTTCTTACCTCAGTTGTTGTGGTTGGTGTAGGCTAGTTTAGGATGGCTTCTACCTTACTTGGATCCATCTTCAGCATTCCTTGGGATACCACAAAGCCTAGATACACAAGTTCTTGTTTGAAGAACTCACACTTTTCAAGGTTGATTTCCAACTGTTCTTCTTGCAACCTTTTGAGTACCATCTCCACATGCTTCAAATGTTCTTTTGCTATCTTACTGAAAATCAATATGTCATCCAAGTAGACTACCACAAAAATTCCTGTGAAATCCTTAAGCACCTAATTCATTAGTCTCATGAACGTGCTAGGAGCATTTGAGAGGCCAAATGGCATCACTTTCCACTCATATAAACCATCATTTTTTTAAAATCTGTCTTCCATTCATCACCCTCCTTAATTCTGATTTGGTGATACCCGCTCTTAAGATCTAACTTAGTGTAAAATTTTGCACCTCCAAGGCAATCCATTAAATCTTCAATTCTAGGTATTGGGAATCTATACCTAATTTTTATTCTAGTAATTGCTCTAGAATCAGTACAAAGTCTCCATTTACCTCCTTTTTTAGTTGCCAAAACAATTGGGACTGCACATGGGCTGATGCTCTTTTGGATTAGACCTTGATTCAACAATTCTTCCACTTGTCTTGCCACCTCTTGGTTCTGCTCAGGGGTAAGCTTGTATGCTGCCTTGTTAGGCAATGAGGCTCCAGGTATAAAGTCAATTTGATGACTTATTGCTCTCTTGGGTGGTAGAGTTGATGGTGTTCCATCACTCACTATGCTCTTGTATTTGTCAAGCAAGTTTTGGACTGCTGCTGGTAACACTGTCCTTTCAGCCTTTTCCTCTTCTTTGGGCTGCATCATGATCACATACCCTTCATTCCCTTGGTGTAGATCCTTGATGAACTCCTTGCCACTGCTCAACATAATGTTTGGAACCTTGGACTGCCCTTCATCATCCTCAATCAACAATTGCAGCTTGAAAGTTTTCCCATCCTTCTTGAATTCTATGGTATTCTCCTTTCCATGATATACAACACCTTTTTCATATTGCCATGGCCTACCAAGAAGAAGATGGCATGCATCCATGGGCAGTACATCACAAATCAGCTTGTCTTTGTAGCCTCCAATTGAGAATTCCACTGTAACCTGCTCATTCACTAAGACACTCTGCCCTTTGTTCAACCATGTGACTTTGTAGGGATTGGTATGAGGTACCTTCTACAATTTTAACTTATTTACTGCCTCCTTAGAGATTATATTGTCTGTAGAACCAGAATCTACAATAACCTTGCATACCTTTCCCAATATCTTGCACCTTGCTCGAAACAAAGCTCTCCTTTGCTTGGGTTCTTCCTTAACCGGTTGCCTGATCAAAACCCTATTGAACATCAAATTTTCACCTACTTCGGACTCTATATGACTGATCTCAGGTGTCTTTACACTCATGGTGTCCTCTTGTGCATAAGCTACTATTTTCTCATTGCTAGATGAAGCTTTCTCCGGGCACTGATAAGCTGGATGACCTAGCTGATTACAGTGATAGCACTTCATGATGGCAAAGTAGGAGTTACTTCTGCCTACTCCTCTACCTCTGTTTGAACCCCCTTGAGGTCCTCTTCCTCTATTAAATCCTCCTCTTGATGAGGTTTCACCTCCATGCTCAGTAAGCTTTGATTCACCTTGGTTTCTTTGTTCATTACCTCTTCCTTGGTAACCTCCACGCTGTCCTCTTTGATCTCTACCTCTGCCTCTTCCTTTAGAGGACTGATCATGCTTTCTTTTATTCCTTTCTTCAATTTTAATAGCTAGCTAATAACATTGGTGGACTATCTTGGGGCTAAGCAAAGCCATCTCTTCCTATATATTCCACTTCAAACCGTTTAGGTACCTAGCCACTTTTAGGCTCTCATCTTCTACCACATTTGATCTCAAACAAAGTTTCTGGAACTCTTCTGTGTAAGTGCTGACATCTTGATCTTTTTGTCTTAAACTCTACCTCTTCTTGTGGAGTTAGATCTCATAATCATCTAGCATATAGGCTTCTTTCAGTTTTGCAACCATTCCTTTCCAGGTTGATATGGGCTGCTTGCCTTCTTTCTCCCTTTCGTTCTGAACAAATTTCCACCATGTTAAAGCTGATCCTCTCAACCTTGATTTTTCCACCTTCACCTTCTGTGCTTCAGTGACTCCATCACATTCAAAGTGATTCTTCATTCCATCTATCCAGTCCATTACCAAATCAGGATCCATCTTTCCATGGAATAGTGGTACACCCTCAAGTCCTTTTCCACTTAGGGCTTTTAATGCCTTCAAGAAAGGCTCCTCCTCAAGAATAGGGTCAGGTTCAGGGACTTTTTCCTCCTCTACAACCTCTTCTTCTTTTGGCACTTTTCCTTACAACTTCACCTTGTTCAATGCTTCCTCTAGCTGCTCTATTCTTTCCTTTAGATATTTTTTATCCTCTTCTTGCTCTTCAACCATATTGGCTAGTTGTGCATTTGTCACCATGGCTGGGGTTTCACTGGACTCCACCTCAGACATATAAGTTGCTTTCCCAAATCTTTCACTGCTCTGATACCAATCTGATAGAAACAAGGTTGGATTGAGATAGTCACAATCTTAATGCTCTGAGTCCTTGTCTTGAGAACTCCTAAAGTGTTAGTTCATTCACCCTACAACCTATAGGTCCTCTGCTATTAAGGCACCCCTAGTTCACTTACCAACCCTGCTATCATTACAAATTTGCTGCTACCAAGCAATTCTCGGTGCTCCTTCTCACATTCTCCATCTAGCCCTTAATGCTCTTAAAGACTAGCTAATCTCCAAATGTTTACAAATCTTGTTGCAGGGGTGTGAAAAGCTTCCATGGCTTCCAAAATCATTTTACTAAAGCTTCTAACCAACCTCCATTCACAAACTCTCCATCGATTTCAAGAAAATGCTTTACTTGTGTTTGAAAGGCTAGTAGCCTTAAGCCCAATTAGGTCTTTGAAACAGGGGAAAAACGCTTTCTCCTTCTAAACCCACCAAGTAAACTAGTTCTTAACTTAGGAAATGTGTTTCACATGTCCTCACCTCCAAGATTCCTATGGCTTCAAGACTGCTCAAGTCCTATATTGTCCAAACACCAAAAAGGTTAAAAAACCTAGGGTTTCATTAGCTTTTCCAGGCTGATTCAAAACTGGTGAAAAGTTCTTCATCAAAATGGACTCTTATGGGCTCTTCCTTGTCACCATGCAGAGCCAAAACACTCCCCTAAATCCTCAAAAAAAATCTTTTAAAAATCTTCACTCCCTGCAAATTATTCACGCTGTCCTCAAGCTTTTCCTAGCCGGGTTCTCACTGTCTCGCCTAGGAAAAGTCATTTAGCATGCTTTTGGAACTCTATTGACTCCTACTGCTAACCTATGTACACTAAAGGAGCTTAGCCACATTCCCAATGTTCCCATTCTTCTTGGTACGGTGGGAGTGCGGGCTAAAGCTCCTTCTTTATTCCATTTACCAGTCCAAACAACAAATAAGATAAAATACAGAATTTACAAGAAATAAAGAAAGCGATGTAACAACTATTCAAATGGTGCAAACAGAACTTCCAGAGGCTTAATACATGATAAAATAATCCACAAAATGCCTCATTTAATCCATGCAAGCTGCTGCTACAGAAAACAAAACAGAAAATAGGGTTTTCCACGCCAAAATTGTTGTTTTTCTTTATTTCCTCTTGAAACTGCCAACATAAAAACTTCTAACCTCTTCCCAGGTCAAGAAAGAGTCTTTTTCATGCCTCCAAAACTGTTAGGTTTCATTAGGTTTCACGTTTTTAACCAAGAATGGCAAAAAAACATGTGGTTTGAAAACATAGTGTGTTTTCAATTTTTTTACAAAAACATAGGAAATGGCCACCAAAACATTTCCTAATTTATTCAATTTTTTCCAATGAACCAAAAAGGTTCCCAAACACAAGATAAATGTGTTAAAATACCCAGCATAACAAGACAAAACAATTTTAAAACAACACATCAAAAATGTGCTTGTAATTTGGCACCTTGGTAGGTGCTCCTGCACCAGAAATCTTATAAGATTGTATACACTACTCCTTCTAATGGTCTGCGTATAGCTGATGAGATCAAGGAACATGAATCAAACAATAAGGAAAAGTTCATTATGAAGAATAGTCTTTCACATTCTGAATTAATTAAAGTTTCAAATTTGAAGACTGCTAAAGAGGTCTGGGATGCATTGAAAAATATTCATGAAGGAGATGAAAAGGTTAAAGAAGAAAAGTTGTAAAACTTGGAGGCACAATTTTAAATCATGTGTATTTCTGAAGATGAGAATATTAAATCCTATGTACATAGAGTGGATGAGCTAGTAGGTGGAATGCGAGAACTTGGTGCAATAGTGGATGAATCAAGGATAGTAAAGAATATTCTAATAACTCTCCCTAATGTATCTAATGAAAATGTATCTACTATTGAATAATTTGTAGATTATAAGACCTATACTAAAGATCAGTTATTGGGTACTCTAACATCATTTGAAATGAGAAATCCTAGCTTGAGAAATGGATCGAAGACAAAAACTGCTTTTAGGGCTACAAAAGTTGAAGATCCAGATGAAGAGAACTTTGATGAAGTGGAAGCTAACTTTTTAAGAAGAATGAAAAATGGATTTGGTAAGTATCAAGGTAAGTTACCTTTCAAACATTTTAGTTGTGGAGAAATTGGTCATTATGCTTTGATATGTCTAGAAAGAGCTAAGAAGAATAAACATAGAGAAGGAAAAGATAAGAAAGGAAAGATGATCAAGAGAGCATATTATGTGAATGAAGATGTTGGTATTTCTTATGAAGAATATAATTATGGAGACTTTGATGATAATGAATGCTTGTTTTTGGCATTAAAAGATGAATCTACTCCTGCTAATATTGAAAGATAGGTGAAGGAAAGTGCTCCAGAGAAAGTTGAAGATATTGTAATCTCTTATCTTAATGCCAAACAAGAAAATAAATACTGGGTTGTTGATAGTGGCGATTCACATCACATGATTGGTGATAAGAGTAAGTTTGTTAAACTTAAAAAATATGATGGAGTCTTAGTTAAGTTTGGAGAAGATGCTAGTCCTAAAATCTGTGGGATAGGTTCAATAAGTTTTGATGGCAAGCATAATACTGATGATGTCTACTATGAATTGTTTAGTTTTTTGGATTGAAATTGTGTGCATTTTTTGAATCAACATTTCAGACCAAACTCCATGATCCATCATCAGGATAATGCATGCAACCAAAGAGAAGAGAAATACAATGAGGTAGCAAACTTAAAAGGTTAAATAGTGAGGGGGAGAAGGTTAGAGGACACCAAACAAAAATTGACCCAAAAACATAAATACCTAAATAATAAAATAAGAACTAATCCAAATAATAAGTTAAGAAGAGAGACCACAAAAAATCTAAATGAGGAAAACAAAATGTAAGACAAGAAAGGAGAAAAATTGAAAAGTAAATAAAGCCAACAATATAAATGGAAAAAAATAATGAAGATAAGAACACGAAAGAGAAAAAAGAGCCAAGTAAAATAATTTGAAACCAAGAACTAAAGATAAAAATTAAAGAAGGGACAAAAGAAACAACAAAAACAAAGAAAAAATAGAGACAAGGAAGAAGCCATAGAAACAACCAATGAAACAAAAAAGAACAATTAAAAAGACAAAGAAGAAAAATAAAGAGCAAGACAATATAAATAAGGAAAATAGGAATATTAATTAATTAATAAGGCCAAAAAAAAAAAGACAAAACAAAAAATTAAAGAAGTAAATGGAATAAAGACAAAAAGCAAGATAAGTTAAAGCACAATTGAATGAAAGATAATAAGAAAAGGAGCCAAAAGAAACTAAATAGATAAAGAATATAAATAATAAATAATAAAAATAAAAATAATGGAACAAATGAATTCTAATTTTAATTCTAAAACAATAGAAACATGAAAAAACATAAAGAAACAAATTAAGGATTTAGAGGCAAAAAAACCAAAAGATGCAAAGGGACATAAACCAAGGAAGTTTAGGAACAAACAAGACCACATAAAACCAAAGGGATAAAAATAGATATCCTAAGGGAACAAACCAAAGCCCTAAGTAAAAGCTAAAAAATAAAATAAAATAACAAAAGGATAAATTTACAAAAAGAGAACAAGAGGGAGAAAACTAGAATAAAGAAAAAAACAAAAGAACCAAGAACCACCCCAAAAGAACACTAAAAAGCAAAAAGCAAAAAAACCTATAAGGACAAAAGAAGACACAAACGAAAAAGATGAAAAAAGGAACTGAGAGAAATAAACAAAAATGAGGACAATAAATAGAGTTAAAAAACTAAGCCAAATGAAAATATAAATGAACAACCTAAACGAGTTTGAGGAGGGCAAGAAAAAACTAAAAAGAACAAAGAAGGGGAAGAAGAAAGGAGAGGGCGAGCAAAAGAGAGGGGAATATAGGAGGAAGAAGAGCGAGAAAAAAGAAAGGACCAATGAAGGAGAGGAACATGAAAGAGACAAGGGAGAGAGATACCAAGAAAGGGCTAATGAGGAGAGGAAATATCGAAGCTACCCAAAGGGGGGTCAAATAGGTTATTTAGAAGGGATTTCCAAGAGAAGCTTAAATTCCAACCCCATCTCGGTTGAGGTTGCAGGGGTTCTTATTGATTTCAATGGCCTCTAGAAGCTTTCTATTGAAGTAGCTATCTTCTTTTGCAAGGATTTTGGTGTCTTCTAAAGCAATATGATGCTTAGTCTTGGAAGAGTGCTCAGCTAGCGCGTATTTTTCTATCTTCTCATGTCTGATGTCAACCTCGTTCTCTTTGATCCTCATGGAGATTGAGCGAACAGTTTCCCCAATATAAGGGATGCCACAAGAACAAGAAATGTTGTAGACACCTGAGTTGAGGAAAGAGTTAAGAGGGTCCTTGGGGGAAGGAACGTGATTTTTTTAAATGGAAAGGGGCTTAAAAGTGCAGACTAGACCCTTTTGAGGAGGATCTTTGCAATTTTGTTGGAGATGATAAATAATAAAATAAGAACTAAAAAAAATTATCTAGTTTGCACTTTCAATCCCCTTTCCACCCTTGAACACAAGATTATATCCTTTACTACACATCTTTCAAGCCCCTTTCCATCCTTGGGGGAAGGAACACGATAATCTTGTGTTCAAAGGAGAGGGGGAGCAAAAGAGAGGGGAATACAGGAGGAAGAAGACTGAGAAAAGAGAAAGGACCAACGAAGGAGAGCACCATGAAGGAGACAAGGGAGAGAGATACCAAGAATTAAAATTAGAATTCATTTGTTCCATTAGTTTTATTTTTATTATTTATTATTTTGATTCTTTATCTATTTAGTTTCTTTTGGCTCTTTTTCTTATTATCTTTTGTTCAATTGTGCTTTAGCTTATCTTGCTTTTTGTCTTTATTTCATTTACTTCTTTAATTTTTTGTTTTGTCTTATTTTTTTTGGCCTTGTTTAATTAATATTCCTATTTTCCTAATTTATATTGTTTTTCTCTTTATT
>VDFB02270651.1:428129249-428486505 GCA_007258455.2 Sequoia sempervirens
GAGGCATTCTTGATGTACACAGTGTGGGACTTAGACAACGAATTGCACGTCCACATCTCTTCAGTTGCCAGGGCAGCAATGGCGGAATGGGCGGATTGGTTTATACAGTTTCCTACCTTTACCTATCTCAGGGTCTATGGTTATTCGGGTGCCCCGCTCATGTTGCCAAGGTATCCGTCAGATGAGGTCATCTTCATGGAATTCTTGAAGCTGACTCCGGTGTCACAGTCTTGAGAAATAGAAAAACCCTCTCTTCATGATAGGGTTGGGTATTTAACCATCACGGGACTATAGGATGCGGAACAATGGGAAGAGTTAGATAAATTAGGTCTCAAATCCTATAGTGAGAGTGATCATTTTGATCCTCATGGTGTCGTTGGCGATTGGAGAAGAATTACAATCACATACCCGCACTTGAAGATTTTTGGGCCAACTGTGCAGATGAGTTTGAAGTGTGAAGGCGTAGTTACAGCAGACTAACTCTCCATCAGATGAAAGACTGTTTAAATGAAGATATAGAAGGGCTCTCTGATGATGATGAAGATGTGCTTCTACCGATGTACACTCAGAAACGAATCGAGGATCAGCCTCTTCCACAAGTTAATTGGGCAAACAAGGAATCTCTTTCAGTTGAAGATAGAACAAGACAAGTCATTGAGTATAGTAAGGTTTTCTTAGTGCTTAAAAGGAAGAACTCTATTCCAGTAGCAGAGCCGCCAAGGATAATTCCCTCTTCTTCCACAACACAGTCAAAAGGAAAGGGTAAAAGTCAGTCTCAAGATGGCATCAAAGGCAGTAGATCGAATAAAAATGTAAGAAGGTTGAATTTCTCAGGCATAGTCATACAGGAACAGCCTACAGTAGATTCAGAAGTTCCTCTTGACGAGCCCATACCTCAAAATGAAACCCGAGCCACCTTCAACACATGTTTCAGCCACCTTTGTGGGTTCTTCGCAATTCACATTGATCTTGATATGCGAAGATGATGAAGAGATTACGCGGTACCTCCTAGGAAGTTAGTAAAAATACTCTGACTGTCTTGGCAGGGAACTCTTGCCTTAGGAAGGGTTAGGAAGAGCCTTCATATCGGCGAGTGTTGATGATCTCGATAACATCTACCAGGAACCTCCTAAGAAGAAGGCAAAGAAGCAAGTTCACTTTGATAGGAATCCTGATAACGAGATAGTCGTAGAGACTGCAGTGCCCCCAGAAGATAAGAATAGGGATGAGGTAAATATGGATGATTTCGTCATGGTCAAGGCTAATCTTGGTAGAAATACCAGACATGCAGATTTGAGTCTCTTCAAAGTCGTATCCGAAAACCTTCATGAAAGAGTGCTAAAAGATGGAGAAGACAAGGCAGCCCTCAAGGCTGAAAATCAGCAGCTTAAACTTTTCATTTCCAACCTTGCTCGTGGTTCTTCACAAACAATCCAGTTGCTGCCCCAGGTCTTGGAGACACCAGCTGATCGCCATCAGTTAAGACAGCTGGTCATATGTGGGAAAGAGACTCAGGAGTGGATCGAGAGCTTCATTGTCAGAGGGAAGGAGATCTTGGCTCGGATGTTCCAGTTGAGAGAAAACGCTCATGAACTTCATCAAGGCATCCAAGGATTTGAACAAACATTGGCTGAAGTAAAACCTATGCATGAAATTATCATTGCTGATTTAGACACAGCCTATGGTTCAACAGTTTCAAAGGAGCACAAAAGACAAATCCTTGCTTGGAGAGAGCGTCATGTTTTCAAAGTTAAAACTTATGAGAGGATATCCGAAGAATTCATCACATACAGACAAAGGGTGGTTGAAGCTCTTCTTTTCATCAGCGAATTCGTCATAGAGATCCCCTCTCAGTGCAGGCTTGAAGACGGTTCTTACGTCGGGCTTGAGGAGGTACAAAATCAGTTCCAGAATATTGTTCATAGTTGCAGTCCAGTTGGCGGAAGGATAGGCCATATTTCAATGATGTCAGCAAAGTTCGATAAAGCGGCCAATGAGGTCGAAGATTTCCTGAGATCTATTGGGATCTTTGAAGATATTCTTGAAAGCGATGTTTTCTTTGTTGATGGTATAGATGCACCGAACCGAGACACAATCTCAGACTTCCTAGCGGATGTGATCGAGCTTTAAAGCAGCTTTCTTCTAGAAGCTTTCTTTCCCGCTTTCTTTCTATTCTTGGAATCATCCTTATCCATTCTTTGAGGATAGAAAAAAGATAAGATGTAATAGTTGGCGTTTCCCGCTTTTTCTGCTTTCTTAGGTGTTAGATCTTATCTTCCTTCTAGATTTAGTAATAAAGCTTGCTTGCTGAGCAAGCCCTAGATTATGAAAACAAGGAGATTTTAAGGATTAATTTCGGCGTTTTGTTCTCACTAGCATATAGTATCAATTCGCACTACAATGTAGGAATGAATATAGCCATTTACATTTTTCATTTGAATAGACTATGTAGATGATAGCCTTAGCTGTATTGAATATCAGCTATATGCCTTTTGTTTTTTGGTTTCAGTAGCTGTCGCATTAGATTGGTGTATATTTGGATTTGAATTCATTTTAAAGAATTGCACATTGTAATATCCAAGTCAATTGCATATCAGGAAGTCTATTCTAATGACTTTTAAAGCTTATGTCATGTGTTCAAGACAAAATAATATATTGGCTGTTATCTTTAATTTCATGTTTGAGGTTTGCCGTCTATTTTTTACAATATTTCTAGTATAATAAACGTGCCTTCAGGAACACTATTTTTGGGCAATAGGCTACAAGCATATTGACATTTAGAGGCCATACAAAAAAATAGCAAAAATGATAATAATATACTTTTGTGAAAGAGTATACTTAGGAAGCAAATCATTTTCCTTTGGAAGGAAAATAAAATAAGTAAATAGATCATGAATTTAATGAAAAATATAGAAGATTTTGTAAATAATGGGGTCCCATTTTTTAAGAGCACAATGATCCTTTTCATAGAACATTTATTGGCTTCATAAAATTTGAAAATTGACAATGTGTTTCTTACTATTCAATTGATATGTTACTGCCCTTGTTCTATATGAATGACATAAATATTTGTGAATAGTGAAGCACATCTAGAGACTTTCCTAGTGTCACTAATTAAGCTATTGCATTTCTTGTTTTGATTCTAGGCGAAAGTTGACACGCTTGTCCATATGTGCAAATGGCTCCCACGTTCCCAAGGACAATCCAAATAGAGGCATGATAAAAAAGAGTGTGTGGTAAGACTCATTTCAACTGTATTTGTAGGTTTTGTTGTTTCCTAGGCGAATAAATGTGCATTTTTGTGATTGTGATATCTATCGATTACATTATTGAAATTGCTTTTCTTTCCTCACCTTTTTTTTACTACTCAATATTTGGCAACATTGTGAGGAAGGAATGTTTTTGGGCTGTGTTTGTTGACTTGGCAAGTAAACTACAGTAGAACACATGTAATGTAGTATAGAAATCTCCAAGTGTATAAATTAAAGGATCCACTTATCTGGGTTGGAATCTCCATATTAATTGATCGTTGGTAATATAGTTGGTTTTTGCAAAACATTAAGCAATATTTGTATTCGCTCAACTCATAGTTCAAAAGCTCGGTTAGGCAAAGCAGGCTGGTGAGTCACTTACTGAAAAACTTGCCAAACTTGGCATGATTTCAAGCTTGTAACTTTGCTAACAATGGCTAATAATAGTCAACGGAAGAAAAATCCCAAAATTCCCTTAATATTTGCATTTTCTTCTTTGTGCTTTCGACCTATCTATAATTTGACAAGATTATGTTCAGTTTTAGGTGATATTGAATGATTCCAAGCGAGTGTGAAACGATTCATCAAATTTATTGACCACATTTGGAAGGTATGTTACTCTTTGTATTTAATATTTCAATTTCACCTTGCGCAGAATCTTGTTGGAGATGCGTGTTGGTGTGAATAGGGATATTACCTAACCAGTTCCACTATTAGGTCCCTTTGCAATGTATACCCCTGTTTCTTTTTTTTTTTTTTTGAAAGTGCCCTGCTTGCTGGTTTACTTGTTTAGTGATGTGTTTGTAATTGTTTTCAATGCATTGCAAGAGTATAAAACATGAAATAGAGATAGCAATGAATAGGAAATGCTAGAAACTAAAACCATTCAATAGAGGTGGAAACCAACATCATTTAAATTCATTTTCTGTTCAACTTCAGAATATTACAATGAATTATCAGACTGGAAAGAACCCGTTACAGCAGCAAATAGACTCCTGAATGAGCACCCAAACCAGCACAAGCTTTGGCTTTGAAACCTCCCTATTCTCCAACACCCAAGCCTTAGTTTGCCAACGCCAAAGACCCAAAACCAAACTCCATCTTTGCAGGCCCAAAATAAGTATTCTGTGAAGCAAGAGGGCGGCCCTCCTGGATAGGTCGATCTGGCCTAGAAATTCATAAACTCCTGCGAAAATTGCAAACAAATACTCAATGGAATCACCCTTGAATAAGCCTTCAGATAAACCAATACCCAGAACAAAAACCTTTGACAAAACTGAGCTATGTGCCAAAAACCAGGTTTAGGTCCATTATTGCAAACACCCAGAAACTGAAATAAATCACTCCAAAATCTTCAACACACATACCAAAACTGAAAGCAAATGAAAGCACACCAAAACCCCTAAAAATACTGAAAGATCTTCATCATTTCTTTACAAATAATCGAACTTTTGAAGCTCTTGTGATTTGAACTGATAACCAGCGCCAATATTTGACTAGGGTGGATATTTCACCACCGAAATCAGCCTGTACAAAGGAGGGTTTTCATCCTCACAGTGCAGCCTAAGCAACCAGGAAGCAATTTGGCAGCATTTTTCTATGTTGACAAAGCCAAGATAATGAAATGAGAGCCAAACTTCATATTATAAAACACTTAGGGCAATGGACTTCAAAAAGCACTTAATTTCAACATAAAAACCAACGCCATTCTCCCTTTTGAAATATTTAACATTTAAAATATTATATCTCCTCCTTATGGTGTCCTCTTGAAGGAGATAATAAAATATTAAATAAAGTTTTAAAAACAACTTTAAGTTGTTTCATTAGGCACAAGGTCCACTTCAATGACCACTTTTCCCCTTAATATAAGTTTATAATTTAACTTTATAAAATCACTTAAGTGGTCAAATTAAACAAATATCAACTACAACCTTAGGCTCTCCAACAATAAACTGAATAATAATGTTGCTGCAAGTACACTAGCCTGGAACCATCCCCCCCAAAGGTGACTTACTATAAATAGTATTGCTATAAATAGTAAGTATATGCCAAACACCCAAACTACGCGAAACATAAGACCCAAGAAGAATACTGTGATCAACTGAGGATAGCAACATCAAGACCGGCCACTGCTATAAATAGAAACCCCTCTAAAAAATCCAATACTGAACATCAATGTTGGCAATTGAGTCCCCTAACCACCTCAAGAGAGAGAAGGGGGCATTACACCCTTAGGCATCCTATCACTTAAGTTTACTTAGGTTTCACATAGGATCTTTTCACTTTGTCTCATATCATAAGATTAAGACACTTGTCATAATATTATGTTGACTTCTATCTTTATGTTCTAGGTGATTCATCATTAGTTGTCTCTTGTTATAGGATTAAGACACTTGTCATGATCTTGTCTAATCTTATGTCTCACCTTGGCTATATAACCAAGGGTCTCTCTCACATTGTACATTGGCACCACGTGGCGTGTGTAGGAGGCACCGCCACCGTGCGGCCTCGTCGATTGACAGGCGGCCAATAAAACTGACAACCTTTTTTAAAAAAATTGGCGGAGCATATTCCAATTCCTTTTGCAGATTTTATGAAGAATATTCTAGGGAAATATACTGGTTAAGAGCATATTCTAGTAGTGTAGGGCATATTTTTTCTACGACGGTCATGCAACTGTCAAATCTAACTTGAAGGATTGCCGACATCAGCATTTCGTCTGCAACATTTTTGAAATTTTTTGCCCCCCTCACAGATGGAGTTTTACTGTTTTTGATTTTGCAGTCCAACTTTGGAAGGCCATAACTCAATCATCCGACCTCCTTTTTTAGAGCATTTTTTTGATTTGGGCTAATTTTTTGTGCTATATGCATTGGTGCAGGTAGTTTCTGGTTTTGATGCACGGATTTTTCAAGAAATTCAATGTCACAGGTGTTGTTGAGTAGTTCCCAGTTTTTGAACTTCTGAGGCTCCGTTTGGGCTCATACGAACTCCTTTTCAGATGCATTTCTTTTTAAAAGTGCATAACTTTTCGAGCATTTCACATTGGTGCTATTATTTTGTATTCATTGTGAACAAAAATTGTACTTTTAGCATATAGCCTCATTTGGCTCATTGTGGCAATTATACTGCATAGATCATAGTTTAATCTTTTGTATGTTGATAACAGTTTGATCTAGCCTTTTTGTGGCAATTGTAAAGCATGGAAATCAAAAGACTACTTAGCTTTTCCTTGCAAGTGGCAATTGTATCCACACTAAGTATAAAGTGCCAAATCATTTGGGGCGGGCAGCCGGGCGAGGGAGGCGGTTCTTTGATTGAGTGAATTTGGGGGGGTTGTGTTGTGTGATTGTGCTTTGAGTTCTCTCTTGTGCTCTTCAAATTTCAGCCATAGGTCATCCTAAGTTTCCTTTTTTAACACCACATAACTATGCAGCATGGAAAATAAATGCATGGAGTAAACTAATGGAAAAAGGATTAATTCACTACATTGATGGATCCATTCCAGAACCAACCGATCCAAATTTAAAAAGTGAATGGCTCATTAAAAGTACTATGGCTTTTGGAACTCTCAGGAAATATGTTTCTCTTGATCTTATCTTTCATATTGATAAGTGTAAAATAGCTAAGGATGCTTGGGATAAACTTGCTCAATTGTATGGAAAAATTGATGAGATTAAGGGATACAAACTTGATAATGATCTCACTATTTTAGATCCAAAGAATTTTGATACAATCCAAGACTATGTAACTAAGGCTAATGAACTAAGAGCACAACTCAAAGATTGTGGCATTGATAAGAAGGATGCATAGTTGGTCTTCAATTTGTTGGACAAGCTTCCTTTTGAATATGCAGCTTTTGTTTCTAGTTTCCAGACTCATCGGTTGACTAAGAGAAGTGCCTATATGAAATATTCCAAGCCAATTTTTTCAATTTTTCAACTCAACAACAAGAATCCGTTAGGGTGAGTTAAATCAAATCAGCGGTTACAAATAACTCGTTGCCAAGAATGCGCACTCAATCTCAACAAGAGAGAGGCTGTCATATGGCAAGAGGATCGTCAGTGCCTTAAAACAAAATGCAACTGAAGGTAACTCTAACCAAGAATGTGTCCAAGATGGACGAACATATGGTCAGAGGATCTCA
This sequence comes from Sequoia sempervirens, assembly GCA_007258455.2. Lineage (NCBI taxonomy): Eukaryota > Viridiplantae > Streptophyta > Pinopsida > Cupressales > Cupressaceae > Sequoia > Sequoia sempervirens. The sequence goes on from VDFB02270651.1 coordinate 428,136,648, forward strand.
AAGCGTGCTGAAAGGTAACTCTAACCAAGAATGTGTCCAAGATGGACGAACATATGGTCAGAGGATCCCTACCACTACAAGTGCTGAAAGCAAACTCAACACCAAGTATGTGCTACCCAATCCAATACGGAAATGAGGCGACCATATGGCGGAGATATAAGAAATACAATGCAACTTCAGAATGTAAGATAAGCATTACAAAACATGATAAAGCAAGATTAAGGGAAATGCTGACAGTACTACTGTGCAGCTTACAATGAGCAATAGAATGCCTACAAGATCAAGGAATTAGAGCTCTTCAAATTGCTGCAATAACAAAGATGTTTTTCATAAGGCCTTTTAAACTTCCTGACGCTAATTCCATGAAGAAATATGCAGATTTCTCAAATCTGATCTGACAGACCAGCAACATGAATATCATAACCAGCAATACAGATCCTTATCAATATGCTCATAACTCTCTCATTTCTCACCCAAATGACTTCAAATTTGATGCAATAGACCTTCAAAATGATGGCGCCTAGTTTAGTAATAAGAAATGGCAACTAAAAGTGGTTATTAATTACTGGCACGAATCCCAAGGCACTCCAGAAAGTACGACCTTCAAGGAATGACGAATTTGCTTTATAAAATCATAAACTTCATATTAAAATCTGCAAATATTCATGAAGGGTCGCCTCCAACAGGGAAACACAATGAGACAATACCCAGAACGAGAATGTTTATGATTTGAGACTTGTGAACAGAAACATACATTCAGCAGTCATGACCAACAACTCTGGAATTGATAGAAAATGATATAACTCAACTACAAAGGATAGGAAATCAACTATAACTGAAAAGACAAATCAATAACACTCAAACCTCTCAACTAGTTGCTGTCTTTCAAGCAAGAAGAAGAGCCAAGCTAGGAGGCTTACATTCCTCGAAGCAATCCCAAAGCCAATCCGGCAGCATAAGTTTGCAAATTCATAAGATGACAAAATGAGGACCCAAGCTCCAATTTATAACTTCAGAAGAGCTTTCTAGAAACCTCCAAGAAGGGCGCCACCTCAAAGATTCTTTTAGGTCATTGACTTGTCTTTTGTCTTCACCCTCAGGATGGCGTACTTGCTTAATAAGATAAATTTCACTTTTTAAATAAAATATTTGGCTCACCCAAAGTTGGCGTCCAAACTCCTTGAGCAATATTTGGCTTTAGAAATATTAAAATATTTCCTCCATGTGAAAATACCCTTCAATGTCCCCCTTTTAAAGACAATATTAATTCATGATGCTAGAACAAGGAATTATAATGTTAAATTATAACATTATAATATAAAATATCTTATATCACCATGGAAATGCATCAGAAGCCAAATTCAACCATACCGTCTGAACAGACTGCCATAGTGAAGCCTATTGATTAGGAGTCAACAAGTCAACTGCTAAAAATAGAATTTACTAAAAATAGTAAATCCATGTAATTGCTCAGAATGCCGAACCGAAACCACCAACGCGAAGCTCTCAGAAAACCCAGAAGGAATCCGCAATCCAAGTTCAACATTTCCAAGTGCAAGCTCCGCAAAAAGACGAAAACGTCCTCCAAGAAGTTTGGAAACCCTGATTGAGCTTCTGCTTAGCCTACGAGTTCCCATAAATAGGCTAAATCCAAATGAAGAGCGTAGGGCTAAATTGGGGACATTACAGTCCGCCCTTCCCAAAATTGCTTGTCCTCAAGCAATGCCACCACAACTCTAGAAAAACTCAAACTGCACCAAACCAAACCAAGTACAATCCCAGGGTCCCATATCCGTCTGAAGGAGGACCCACCATGCTGATGTTGCACTACTCTGATCACAATAGTGAAACCATAGTGGCCAAAATGCTCTGAGTCAGCAAAATCAACAATGCCACTGTCTATCACAAACCTAGGCATTGGAAAAGATAGTCTACTCAACTCAAAATTGTAATCCTCGGCATATCTCCCCAAGGTATCCAACACAGCCAAAACTGCAAATGTGACCTCTCCAAATCTTCTTGCAAAGAGGAAAGCAATCCTTTGCAAGAGCTCATCAAACTCAAACTCATGACTCCACATGAATCTACTATGCCTCCCTTGAATTTTTTTGATGCAACCATGAAGATTTCTGAAAACTCTTACAGTTCCCACTCCAAGAGCCTCAAAATGGTGAACCAAAGCATGTGAAAGATCGTTGTCCGGAACCCACACTGAGAGTAAACTGTCAAAGTTTACATCACAAACCTTCAAAAGATTAATTTGGAGAGTAGGAAAGGTGTGAAGGAACAAATAATTGTTGTTGATCAAGGCTGGGACCAACGTAGTGCAATCTGATTCTAGAGTCCTACACAAGGAAAAACAGCAACACCAATCAAATTCCCAAATGTGAGCTTGTGAGATGAGCATCGAGTTGCAAGTTGACACCTCCAAGGTGGCTGGAAAACAAATTGGAGCAATGTCCAACCGAAAATTACCACCTTTTTGGCAAGAAGTGAAGAACCAACTCTCCTGAATGAGAGTAACTCCCCATGTAAGGTGGCTGGTCTGTCTCCAACCAACAAACTCATATCTCAAAATCTGCCTTTGTCTAAGCCGATAATCACTCCCATGAGCAACCATCCATTTAACTCTCCAACCCATACTCAAAATTTCTCTCCAATCTATTGGTTGATGAACAAATGGGTCCATCAAGTGGTTGGTAAAGAAAAGGACATCACCCAAAGGTCTAAAATTTTGATCACTGTCCCACAAAAAATTATTCTTTCCACAATCCATAAACTCCATCAACCCAAATTGAGAATCCCAAGCATGGATACCCAACTGAAATTGATTTTCAACACAATGCAAATAAAGCTCAATGCGTACCCAAGTGCTAGTGAGAACCAAGTGCATTCTCACGAAACTGGTGTCCCCTCTAGTGAATCTTTGAAGCTTAAACATGAAAGCTTCAACAATAATGGAGTATGAAACATAGAATGACTTCAAATTCAACTCCCAAAGCTGACTAGTATGAGCCCAAACATCATTCCACCCAAGGGATGGATCGTCAATAGTGCAAACACCAAGCTCAGGTCCACCTTTCTCCCATTGCTCATGAGTAGTAGGTCTGAAATCTTCACTCCTTGCTGCTGTAATGAAGTTACCAGCAGCTATCACAACTTGTCTCATCAACACCTTGATGTCATAGATGTTGAAAATACCTTGCTTCGACACTTCCCATATGGACTCTTTTTGCAAATCAAAGAGAGGATTGTCATAAACTTGAAAGTTATTCCATCCATCTTGCTGATCCAAATCTGCACTTGTAACTTCAGTCCTTCTTGTGAAACCTTCAAGGTCAAACTCTTCTCGAAGACTATCAAGCTCACAAATTACTTGCTTGATTTCTTCGGCTTTATGTGCATTCTCTTGCTTTGTGAAAATTTTGAAATCAGCAAACTGATTTTCTACCTCCATTAATGCCATTTGAGTTTCTTCCAGCGTAGCTCTTGTTGATTCAAACTCCAGATAAAGTTCATCAAACTTCCTCTCTCTATCTTGAAAAGCACAAATGGTCTTCTTTGCAACTTCAATGGCGCGATCACGATCTTCAACCAAGTGCATGTACTCGGACTTCAAGGTTACCGAAGAGTCTTTGATAAGTTGCAGGTTGGGAAGAGCAACTTCATCTTTCACTCCTCTTTGTCTCTCTTCAAGCTGAGCCTTCCAGTACAACTCTTCAACCATGCCAAGTGTGTGATCAAATAGGGATAGAGCTTGCACTTCCTTGTCAACGGACAACTTGAAGTATCTATCCCAATCAAGAAAATTCAAAGATAGTGAACTGCTGATAGGCTGCAACTGAAAATCAGAACCTTGTCCCTTGTCTTTGCTGCCCTCATTGCTGCTCCAACATTCTTGTTCTTCACCATTGACTAGTGGAGGATGCTCATTGTCATAAAAAGCATCATACTTCACAAATTCTTTGACCCCAAGTTTGCAATCAGCTTCTTGAATTGGTAAATCAGCCTTGTGTTCTAAAACCACTTTAAACCTTTCTTCTTCAAGAGCCACAAGCTCTTCTAGCTCTTCATCCACCTCACCATCTTCTAGATCAAAGGCTATGACAGCCCCTAACTCGAATGAAGAATCATTGAACATTGATCTGAAAGTTTCGGGAGTAACAACATCCTCCTTGGTGGTTGCAACCAACTTGATGGGGTCACCATGGAGCCTTTCAGAGAAAGCTTTTTCATCAAAAACAACTTTTCCTTCTATGGCCTTCTCATAACTTGCAATGCAAACAAAATTTTGGTCTTCATTAGGATCAAAGGGAAATTCATCCCACAAAGGTTCTTTATCAAACCTTGGTGCTAACACACCCGGATCCCAAATGCGAATGGGTTGATTAGGATGATCAACAGGAAAAAGCTTATCATGCTCCTCCTAAAGTGATGACTCCTTAAATAAGTCAACTCCCAAATAACTTAAGTTGATAACATCAAAATTAGTTCTCTCCAATGGCTCAGTTTGCTGCTCAAACCCAATGTCACCACCATAGTGAATTGAAAACTTCGCTATCGTTATCTTCTTTATGAGGGAGTATGCCATTGATTTCTTCATGTGGAACTTCTTGAGAAGTTGGGGCAGCAACATGAAGAGAATCCTTATTTACCAAATCTTCAATATGACTTTGTATGGACTCGTTGGAATTATCTCTATCATCAGGACCACTAAATTTTCCTGCATCTTGCTCAGACTTCTCCAAAAGTGGCTTCAATTTCTCTTCACATTGATTAAATAATTCCTTGATCAGCATAGCAACAATAGGAGAATCCTTTTCTTCACACTCATATGTGTCCAAGAGGAGAGATTGGACATTTGGTGGAATTTCATCTGACTCATTAATGGTGAGAATAAGGATTTTCTTCACAGCTGCAATAACATCCTCTTCTTGCTCACTCCAAGTGGATATGAAGAGGTAATGGAACAAGTGATAAATCTGATCATGCATTTCCAAGGCGAATAGCAAGTTACTTACCCAGAGATCTGAAAATGTCTTTAAGATAGCAACCTTTCTAGCAAATAGATTGCTTCCAGTTTCATCAAGATCTTGGAAACTTTCTACAATCATATTCAGAATGATTTTTATGGTTTCATCATCATAGGGTGTCATGGGAACCATCATTCTCATTAACTCCATGAAGCAAGAAGAAATCAGCAGCTTGATTTCTTCATTTGGATGTCCTAGCCAATAGGGCTGAACTAAAACGTGAACTGCAGGTGACAATGCCAATTGCATCCATTCAGAAGGTGACTGCTTCACCTGTCTCAAACATTGTTCCAATATTTGAAGATTATTCTTTTCATCTTCCATTGACTTACATTCTTTGCCAAGTCTTTTTCCGGTCTCAAAAAGTGTTTGTTCCAGCTTAATCTCTTCTCTGTTGGTCATGTTTAACTGCCACTTCTAAACTGAGCTAAACTCTGTTCTGACCTCTGGTGAAGAAACTGATTTCTCTATCATTCCACTGTCAACTAAACCTTGTTGGGCACAGATGGCGGATCTTGGCTCTCACCACTGAAATATTCCGAGCCAATTTTTCAATTTTTCAACTCAACAACAAGAATCCGTTAGGGTGAGTTAAATCAAATCAGCGGTTACAAATAACTCGTTGCCAAGAATGCGCACTCAATCTCAACAAGAGAGAGGCTGTCATATGGCAAGAGGATCGTCAGTGCCTTAAAACAAAATGCAACTAAGGTAACTCTAACCAAGAATGTGTCCAAGATGGACGAACATATGGTCAGAGGATCTCGTGGGTGCTGAAAGGTAACTCTAACCAAGAATGTGTCCAAGATGGACGAACATATGGTCAGAGGATCCTACCACTACAAGTGCTGAAAGCAAACTCAACACCAAGTATGTGCTACCCAATCCAATACGGAAATGAGGCGACCATATGGCGGAGATATAAGAAATACAATGCAACTTCAGAATGTAAGATAAGCATTACAAAACATGATAAAGCAAGATTAAGGGAAATGCTGACAGTACTACTGTGCAGCTTACAATGAGCAATAGAATGCCTGCAAGATCAAGGAATTAGAGCTCTTCAAATTGCTGCAATAACAAAGATGTTTTTCATAAGGCCTTTTAAACTTCCTGACGCTAATTCCATGAAGAAATATGCAGATTTCTCAAATCTGATCTGACAGACCAGCAACATGAATATCATAACCAGCAATACAGATCCTTATCAATATGCTCATAACTCTCTCATTTCTCACCCAAATGACTTCAAATTTGATGCAATAGACCTTCAAAATGATGGCGCCTAGTTTAGTAATAAGAAATGGCAACTAAAAGTGGTTATTAATTACTGGCATGAATCCCAAGGCACTCCAGAAAGTATGCCCTTCAAGGAATGACGAATTTGCTTTATAAAATCATAAACTTCATATTAAAATCTGCAAATATTCATGAAGGGTCACCTCCAACAGGGAAACACAATGAGACAATACCCAGAACGAGAATGTTTATGATTTGAGACTTGTGAACAGAAACATACATTCAGCAGTCATGACCAGCAACTCTGGAATTGATAGAAAATGATATAACTCAACTACAAAGGATAGGAAATCAACTATAACTGAAAAGACAAATCAATAACACTCAAACCTCTCAACTAGTTGCTGTCTTTCAAGCAAGAAGAAGAGCCAGCTAGGAGGTATGCATTCCTCGAAGCAGTTCCAAACCATTTCGGCAGCATAAGTTTGCAAATTCATAAGATGATCCAAATGAGGACCCAAAGCTCCAATTTATAACTTCAGAAGAGCTTTCTAGAAACCTCCAAGAAGGGCGCCACCTCAAAGATTCTTTTAGGTCATTGACTTGTCTTTTGTCTTCACCCTCAGGATGGCGTACTTGCTTAAGAAGATAAATTTCACTTTTTAAATAAAATATTTGGCTCACCCAAAGTTGGTGTCCAAACTCCTTGAGCAATATTTGGCTTTAGAAATATTAAAATATTTCCTCCATGTGAAAATACCCTTCAATGTCCCCCTTTTAAAGACAATATTAATTCATGATGCTAGAACAAGGAATTATAATGTTAAATTATAACATTATAATATAAAATATCTTATATCACCATGGAAATGCATCAGAAGCCAAATTCAACCATACCGTCTAAACAGACTGCCATAGTGAAGCCTATTGATTAGGAGTCAACAAGTCAATTGCTAAAAATAGAATTTACTAAAAATAGTAAATCCATGTAATTGCTCAGAATGCCGAACCAAAACCACCAACGCGAAGCTCTCAGCAAACCCAGAAGGATTCCGCAATCCAAGTTCAACATTTCCAAGTGCAAGCTCCGCAAAAAGACAAAAAACGTCCTCCAAGAAGTTTGGAAACCTTGATTCGAGCTTCTGCTTAGCCTACGAGTTCCCAGAAATAGGCTAAATCCAAATGAAGAGCTTAGGGCTAAATTGGGGACATTACACTATACTACACCTTCATTTGATTCATTTACAGAGATGTTGATGCTTGAACAAGTGAATTTGATCACTATGGGTATTCTAAAATCATCCAAGTTACAAGCTTTGGTGGTAGGTCATGGGATGGGTTCTAGCAAGAAACAAAAGCAATCAAAGAACAAGCTACACAAAGATCAAGCAAAATCCTCTTCTCCTCAGCAAGGAGATTCTTCATCATCTTCCAAGAAGGGGAATTCTCAGAAGGAGAAACTGACTTGTGCATATTGCAAGAAAGTTGGTAATGATTAACATCATTTCCATGCTAAGCAAATTGATGAATTGACTAATCTCCTCAAGAAGAATCACATCAATTTGCCATCTTCCTACAAAAAGGAATCATCTCCTACCACTTCTTCACAATCAAAGAAAGGAAAAGGACAAGCACTTGTTGCAGCCATAGGATCGTCACAACAATGGATACTTGACTCGGGTTCTACACATCACATGGGTTCTGATAGAGAACAGTTTTCTTCGTTAGAGCCTTGTACAGGAAGAATCACATCAATTTGCCATCTTCCTACAAAAATGAATCATCTCCTACCACTTCTTCACAATCAAAGAAAGGAAAAGGACAAGCACTTGTTGCAGCCATAGGATCATCACAACAATGGATACTTGACTCGGGTTCTACACATCACATGGGTTCTGATAGAGAATAGTTTTCTTTGTTAGAGCCTTGTACAGTACCACACATTCTTACAGGTGATGATACTTAGGTGGAAGTTGTTGGAAAGGTTCGATTGACATGGATGATGGATCATTTGAGAATGTTCTTTGTGTTCTTGACTTGTGTGCCAACCTTTTTTTAGTCTACCAAATCACTCATCTTGGGAATGGCAAGGAAGTTGAGTTTTCTCTAGATATAGTTGTGATCAAAGATATTGAGGATAATGCATTGGTTGTAGTGGGAAAGGCCAATCATGAGTCTTGGCTATATCAATTTTCTCATTTTGTGCCACATTCTCCAACTACAACATTGCTCACTCATTCAAATCCAATGAGTAAGATATGGCATGAGTGGTTTGGTCATCTTAACTACTGCTATCTTTAGCAGCTTAGCTCCCAGGATATGGTCATAGGTCTCCCTTGCATCAACTTTTTAGATGGTGTATGACCAAGTTGTGCTATGGGTAAGCATCTAGAAGAGAAGTTTGATAAAGGGAAGTCTTGGAGGGCTTTAGAAGTTCTTCAATTTGTTTACAATGATCTAGCAGGCCCATTTCTAGTTTTGTCCTTCAACAAGGCTTGCTATGCACTCATCTTCATTGATGACTTCTCCAGATTCACTTGGTTCTACTTCCTTCACCAAAAGAATGAAGTCTTTGACAAGTTTCAAGCTTTCAAGGCTCATGTTGAGAAGCAATCTGGAAAGTATATCAAGATTTTTCATACTAACAATGGTTGAGAATATGTGAACCATAATCTTGTGCAATTTTGTACTCTTGAAGGGATAGATCTTCAACATTCAGTTGCATACACACCACAACCAAATGGTGTTGCTGAAAGGAAAAACAAGATCCTCAAGGAAACGGCTAGGTGCATGATTCATGCTCGTTCTCTTGGTCCAAAATTTTGGACTGAAGCCATTAATTGTGCTACACACAAAATCGAGTTCCCCACAAGGCATTGAAAGGCATGACTCTTTTTGAGGCTTGGTGTGGTAGGAAACCAATTGTGATGCATTTTTCGAGTTTTTGGCTCTCCAGCTTGGGCATGCATTCCTCTAGAGAAACGCAAGGCTTTGGAACCTTAAAGTAGGCCTTGCATCTTTGTTGGATATCCAGATAGTGTCAAAGGGTATCACCACTTGGATCTAGAGACATATGAGCTCTTCATAGGGAGGAGTGTTCATTTTGAGGAAAGCTCTCCTTGCTTAACCTCTGATCCTCCTCATGCTTCCTCCATAGTGGACTCACATGATAGCGACTCAGATGATTATATCTCACCTCCAACTCGTAGGGTAACACCTTAGCAAGGTTCTCATTTTGAGGTTGAGGATTCACGTCCTTTATCCCCATCATCTTCATGACCTCGTTGGGCTCGACAGACTCTGAAGTCAACATGCAATCTTTTTGGGGATCCTTCAGACACTCGTAGGACTCAATCACAACATCAACGTCTTCCACATGTCTACGTTGCTATTGCTTTAGATCCACAATCATTTAAGGAAGCATAAGGAATTCTTGAGTGGGATACAACAATGGAGGAAGAGTATAGATCCTTGATGAGGAACCACACATGGGACTTAGTCCCTTTTCCTAAGGGAAGAAAAATGGTTTGATGTAAGTGGATCTATCGGACCAAATATGCAACGGGTGGAACTGTGGACTGTTAGAGTTATCCTGTGTGATGAGATGAATTGATCTAATATTAGCTCTGTCGTTAAAATAAATAAATCATTAACTAATAAAGCAGACCTAAGTTCAGCTTAAGTGCATTAGAATTAGAATAATAATTAATTAAAGATTAATTAATTATTTTTTGACACTTGTCATGATCTAATAAAGCATTCATTCCCTCTTGTATTATTTATTCTGTAAGTATTTTCTTTTTGAAGAATAACAAATCTTTGTTTTGCAAAGCTCTTGAGTAGAAGGTGTTTTGTTTATTGTTTGATCTTGTTTTTCATGTTATTCACAAATCTAACATGGTATCAGAGCAAGGATTTAATGAACCCCTTCTTCATTTCTGAGTTTGTTTTCTCATCAAGGGTTATAGGGCCGAATTTGGAATTTTCGGTGCTTTTTCTGCAATTTTTGGAGGTGGGCGAATTTTCTAAGCACTTTGGCACAAAATGGACTTGGCCATGACCTCTAGAGCGACCAAAAACCTAAAGATCGATTGTCGTTTCATGGAAATACGAATTTTTTTTTGAGGTGTTTTTTAGTGGGCACGATTTATGAGGCAAAACAATCCGTATTGCTGTATAGTGTATGATGCCTTAGCTTTCTACGCAGTTAAAATTATGATGTAGGGTTCTTCAGTTTTTTTTTCAGGTTTTAGCTTTATTGCATGCAATTTTTTTGTCAAAATAATTCAAGCACCCCCGTTTTTGATCTTGGGTGGCATTTTTTGGTCAAAGGAATTGTTTTTCAGAATATTCTTTTAGATATTCTGTACATCACCAAAATTTGAAGGCTTTGAAATTTTTTCATGAAAAATATGTTTGTAAACATTTGGCTTTTTGAAAAAAATCAAAATTTTTTGATCAAAAAAAGTAAGCGCTCCTTTTAGAATATTCAATATTCCTTGAGAATATTCTTAGGAATATTCTCCTGCATCAACCCCTATGTACAACCCCTGTTCCTAGCTGCTAGAGCCCATGTGATTAGGCGCTTGACTTTTTTAGGCCACAAATCACTTCCTTGGGCCTAATTTTGCAACTTTTACAAAATCAGGTATATCTTGGGCGTGTGAACTCCATTTTTCAAAAACTTTATATCACCGGAAAGCTGGTTTCAAGCCCGTTCCATATTTGCAAGTATTTTTTCCTGATTTTTTACCAAAAAGTTGCTACAGTCAGTTGAAGACAACCCTTCAATTTTTCTCTTTTGGGGCCATAACTTGGGCAAACAGACTCTGTTTTTTGCAAACAAATAGGTGCTGGGAAGCTCTTTCAGTGCACTACACAGCCATGCAGCCCATTTTTCCAAAATATTCATCAGGTATACAAGGATGTCTCTAATGTGATTTTTGCTCTCAAAGTTGTATTTGGGTTTGGTTTTTCCAGTTGTGGGGGGTATATTTCTTGCTTTTAGTATCTATATACATCTGAGATCAGAAATCCTATACCACACATTGTTTTGAAAACCACAACCATCATGGTGGCCACCTTTTCATTTGAATGTCTTACACCACACAACTATCATACCTGGAAAGCTCATATGACTAGAATGCTCATGTCTAAGGGTTTATGGTCCACTTTGGATGAAGTACAACCAACATTGACTCATCAATTTGAGATATTTCAGCATAGGAACAAGACAGATGAGGCTGTGGGTTTGATTTCACTTCATGTTTCACACAGTGTCTTGTTTCATTTGGAGCCTTGCAACACTCCTAGTGCTATGTGGACGAAATCCAGTGATCTTTTTGGCATCATCAATGAGTATAGAGCTCTCCAAATTGACACAAAATTAACATCACTTGTACCTGATTCTTACCCCTCCATTGAGGACTTCTTGCAAAGGTTTAAGTCACTCAAATCTCTTCTGCAAGGTTGTGGGAAGAATAAAACTGACAAAGAATGTAGGTTTTTGATTTTGTCTAAAGCTTCAAGGGTCATTTCAGGTTTTCTCTTCTACTTTCTATTCTATTATGGATGCATTAGGTGATGCTTTTACCATGCCTACTTTTGAGGTTTTCTGTGATCGTTTGACTCGTGAATAGGCTAAGTTGATTCAGTTCGAATGTTTTTCTGTTTCTAAAACTCAGGCATTGGCAACACAAACATCCAAAGGAAAAGACAAGAAGAAATAGAAACCCAAGACAAATACTTCATTAGGTAGTGACTATTCCTCCAAAACATCTTAGAAGTCAGAATAGAAACCTCAAAACACTCCTCGGTATGATAAAACTTCTAAGTCTAGTGAGTCTTCCTCCAAGACGAAGAAGAAATTAGGTGAACCTTGCAGTTTTTGTGGTAAGGAGGGACATCCAGTCAATAGATGTTGGAAGAGTTTAGACGCTTTGGAGGAATTGATGCAGCAGCATAACATCTCTACACCTAAATCTTCTTCCTCATCTATAGGTAAAGGTCATGCTCTTTCTGCGAGGGCCTTGCTTTTTGTAGCTCCATGGGTACTTGAATCCGGCGCGACACATCACGTGACACATTCTCAGGATTTGGTCTCATCCTTTTCAGATTGCAGTACTACTCAGATTGTAGTTGGGGATTCTACATAGCTTTCAGTTTTGGGCTTAGGCACTGTCACACTTGAGGGTGGTTTTCATTAGGAGGTACTTGTAGTTCCTGATATCTCCACCAACCTTCTTTCAGTGTATCAGATTTGTTAATCTAGCACCGGTAGGACAGTCGAGTTTACCCCTCATGATGTAGTTATTCGTGACCTTCATGATCCTAATATTATTGTGGTTATTGGGAGTGTTGATAATACTTATCATTTATATCAATTTGATGGTTTTGAGAGTTCAGTTGGTTCAGGTTCATCCTTCATAGCACATGCAAACACTGTGAGCATGCTGTGGCATGAACGTTTTGGTCATGTCAATTACAGATATCTCCAATAGATGAGTACACAGGCATTAGTGTCAGGGTTACCTAAGATTTCCTGTACTGATGGTGTTTGTCAAGGATGTGTTCTTGGCAAACATCACTGGGATTCTTTTCCTACGAGTGGAGCTACACATGCCAAGGCACCTTTGGAGTTGGTTCATAGTGACATCATGTCATTTCCGACTTCTATTTTAGGGGCCAAATATGTGCTCACATTTATTGATGACTTATCCAGACGTTCATGGGTGTACTTTCTTAAGTACAAGAGTGATGCCTTTGATTCTTTCAGGATCTTTAAGGCATTTGTGGAGAAGCAATCTAGTCTTTCTATCAGACGGATATGCATAGATAATGGGGGGGAGTATGATAATCAAACTTTCAAGGACTTCTGCACTGAGCATGGTTTGTAGCATTAGCTAATAGTTCCATACACCCCTTAGCAGAATGGTGTTGCTGAGCGAAAGAACATAACTTTACGGGAGATGGCCAACTGTATGATTTAGTCACGAGATATGCATTCTTTGTTTTGGGCTGAGGCAGTTAATTGTGCCAATTATATTCAGAATCGTATGTCTCACAAGGCATTGCGACATATGACTCCTGAAGAGGCTTGGTCCCATATCAAGCCCGATGTATCTTCATTTAGAGTTTTTGGTAGTGAGGCTTGGGCATTCATTCCTAAAGCTCAGCGGAAAGCCATGGAGAGGAAGAGTCGACCACTCATATTTGTAGGCTACTGTGAGAATGTTAAGGAGTACATGTTGTTTGATCCTGATTCCAGAGAGGTCTTGTTTCAATGAGATGTCTAGTTTGATGAGCGCTTTCCTTTGATGGATTCTCCATCCCCAACTTCTCCCTCATCTCCTCCTACTCACTCCTCATATCTTGAGGATTACTCATCTCTTGAGGATAAGGATGATGCTCTAGCTATCCCACCACCTCCAGATATTCAACCTTTACCCAAGTGGGCCTGCAATATTGTTGATGTAGCTGGACCTTTGGCAGGTGATCGTTCAGACTCCCGTCGTAGTCGTGCACAAACATCAGGTGTTAGTCTTTTTAGTCATACCCTTTCAGATGATCCTCATAAGTTTTCAGAGGTGGTTGGTATTCCTAAGTGGGATAGTGCTATGGCAGATGAGTATTCTTCTCTGATGAAGAATCATACTTGGGATTTAGTTCCTTTTCCTAAGGGAAGAAAGTTGGTTCGGTGCAAGTGGGTGTACCATACCAAATATGCTACAGATGGTTCTATTGATAAGCATAAGGTTCGTCTTGTTGCTAAGGGTTTCTCTCAGGTCAAAGGTATTGATTTTTTTGAGAGCTTTGCCCTTGTTGCCAAGATCAATTCTATTCACCTTGTATTTTCCCTTGTAGCTTCATAGGGATGGTTAGTATTTTAGATGGATGTGAAGAGTTCCTTCCTTCATGGTGATCTTCATGAGGAGATTTATATGGAGCAACCACATGGTTTTATTGAGGATTCTTCATTGGTTTGCAGACTTCGTCGTTCACTAAATGGTCTCAAACAAGCCCCTCGGGCTTGGTAAGAGAAGATGGACACTTTTTTGCTTTCTTTTGGCTTCACTCGATGTCATTCTGATCCCACAGTGTACATTCAGAGGCAGGAGGGTGATCTTTTGATCCTTGTGCTATATGTGGATGATTTGATCCTTACAGGCGGTTCATCCTCCATGATCCAGAATGTTCAACAAGCTTTGATGGAGTAGTTTGAGATGACAGATTTCAGCCTTTTCCACTACTTTCTTGGTTTATAGGTTATTTAGTCTTTGGATGGGATTTCCATATTTCAACAGAAGTATGCTCTTGACATGCTTTAGAGATTTGGCATGCTTGATTGCAAGCCTGCCCCCACACCATTTCGGTTAGGTGTTTTATTGTCTTCCACTTGTTTTACTCCTTCAATAGATGCTACATTATACATGTAGTTGGTTGGCAGTCTTTTGTACCTGAGACATTCATGTCCCGATCTTTCATTTGCGGTTGGTCTTGTTTCTCGATTCTCACATGATCCACATGAGAGTCATTGGAAAGCTTCTAAACGAATTTTGAGATATATTCAGGGCACCTCACATTATGGTATTCACTATAGATCAGGAGATCCTTAGATTATTGGCTTCACTAATTCAGATTGGGCTGGTGATGTCAATGATAGGAAGTCCACTTTTGGGTTTGTTTTTTGCCTTGGTTTTGGCCCCATTATATGGTCTTGCAAGAAGCAATCTGCTATTGCATTATCAGCCACAAAAGGCCGAGTATTGTGCAACATTTTTGACTAGCCAAGAGGTTTTGTAGCTTCGGTAGTCATTGACCGAGTTTAGTTTTCCTCTTGATAGTCCCACTATTCTTTGGTGTGACAATCAGAGTGCCATTCACATTTCTCGCAATGCAGTGGAGCATCAGCATACTAAGCACATAGAGATCCACATGCACTTCATACTGGAGTTGATTTAGTATGGCTTTCTCACCTTGGAGTACATGCCTAGAGAGGTGTAGGTTGTAGGCATCTTCATGAAACCTTTGGCATCGCCTCGCTATCTTTAGTTGTGATCGATCTTTAGTTGTGATCGATGCTTGGGGTGAAGGAAGTTGTCCTTGGGGAGTCTTCATGAGGTCTTCCTTCATTCTTTTTTACATGCTTTTATCTCTTTTTGGAGTGGAGTTTTTCCCATGAGGTTTTCTCGATTTCTCCACTTTTTAGAGATCCTTTAGTTGTACTGGGTACCTCATTAGGCCTAGTTGTCGAGACCCATTCATGCTTTCTTTGCTTTTTATGCATTGGTTTTTAGAGTTGTTTAGCTACTCCCTATGTTACACTTAAGGGGGGGTGTTAGAGTTATCATGTATTAGAGAATAATTAATT
The DNA here is from genome assembly GCA_007258455.2 of Sequoia sempervirens. Taxonomy (NCBI): domain Eukaryota; kingdom Viridiplantae; phylum Streptophyta; class Pinopsida; order Cupressales; family Cupressaceae; genus Sequoia; species Sequoia sempervirens. The sequence continues at coordinate 428,152,290 of VDFB02270651.1, forward strand.
GATCTTTAATTAATTATTATTCTAATTCTCATGCACTTAAGCTAAACTTAGGTTTGCTTTATGAGTTAACTCAATGCTTTATTTATTTTAACTACAGAGCTAATATTAGATCAATTTGTCTCATCGCATAGGATGTTGACACTTGTCATGATCTAATCCCTTTATCATTAGGGTTGCTCTTATAAAACATTCATTCTCTCTTGTATTATTCATTTTGTAAGTATTTTCTTTTTGAGGAATAGCAAATCTTTGTTTCGTAGAGCTCTTGAGTAGAAGGTGTTCTGTTCATTGTTTGATCTTGTGTCTCGTGTTATTCACAAATCTCACATGGACATGTTCAAAGCACGACTTGTGGCCAAAGGGTTCGAGCAGGTTCTTGGCATTGATTACACGAAAACCTTTGCCCTTGTTGCTAAGATGAACTCCATTCACTTGACCCTTGCCATTGTTGTAACTCATGGATGGGTTGTCCATTAGATGGATGTGAAAGAGTGCATTTCTTCATGGAGATCTTGTAGAGGGGATTTACTTGGAGCAGCCATAGAGATTTGTTTAGGATTATTCTTTGGTTTGTAGGTTGCAGAAGTCTCTCTTTGGCCTCAAGCAAGCCCCTTGGGCTTAGTATGCCAAGATTTACTCCTTTCTTCTTTCGATAGGATTCTCTAGGTGCCACTCAGATTCGAATGTCTATATTTTGCGACAGGATGACTCTCATTTGCTTCTTGTTCTCTATGTTGATGACTTGATCATTACAAGGAGTTCGTCATCCATCATTGGTAGGGTCAAATCTTCACTACATGATAGATTTGCTATGACTAACTTGGGCCCCTTGCAGTACTTTCTTGGGATTGAGATCACACAGTCTTCTTTTGGGATCACTCTTGCTCAACCCAAGTATGCTCTTGATCTTCTAGCTCAGTTCCACATGTCTGATTGCAAGCCTACACCTACTCCCTTTCTGTCAGGAGTGAAGCTTGAGGCCAAGTGTTCTACTCCACTAGTTGATGCCACTTTGTATTGTCAGTTGGTTGGGAGCCTCATCTACTTGACTCACACATGCCCTGACATTTCTTTTGCGGTTGCAATGGTTTCACGCTTTATGCAGGAACCACATGAGCTTCATTGGAAAGCAGCCAAACGCATCTTGCATTACATATAGGGTACTCCACATTACGGGATTCACTATATAGCAAGTATAGGGCTCAACTTGGTTGGATATACAAATTTTGATTGGGCTGGCGATCTTGATGATCGTAAGTCCACTTCTGGCTACAACTTTCATCTTGGTTCTGGCCCCATTTGTTGGCAGAGTAAGAAGCAACATGCCATTGCTCTCTCTTCGACTAAGGTTGAGTATCGAGGAGCTGTTAATGTCGCTACTGAGGCTATTTGGCTTCATAATATTCTGATTGAATTTGGCTTCACCATTCTACAACCCACGGTCCTCCATTGTGACAATCAGAGTGCCATCTAGATCTTGAAGAACCTGGTTCAACATCAACGTACCAAACACATCAAGATCCATATTCACTACATCAGGGAGCTAATACAGGAGTAGGTCATTGATTTGTAGTATTGTTGTACAACAGAGCAAGTTGCAAATATCTTCACAAAACCCTTCACTGAGAGTAAGTATCACCATTTGCGTGCTCTCTCTTGGGGGTGCAAGATGTTTCTTTAAGGGGGGTCACTTGACCTTCTTCATTCTCTCTTATGGGGAAGACTTTTCCTCATACGAGGTTTTGTCCTCATCTTTTTGAGAGTAGTTTCTTGTTTTTTCTCTCTTTTGGGGAGGAGTTTTGTCCCACTGGGTTTTCTCCTTTTTTTCGTTTGTGAGAGATTGCATTTGTACATGGGTATCTCATCAGGCCTAGTAGTTGGGAGCCATCTTTGCATGTGTGCATGAGTTTTGTTCCCCCTAAGTTGCACTTAAGGGGGGGTGTTGGTGTGAATAGGGAAATTACCTAACTAGTTCCACTGTTAGGTCCCTTTCACATCCTATCATTTAAGTTTACTTAGGTTTCACATAGGATCTTTTCACTTTATGTCTCATATCATGAGATTAAGATATTTGTCATAATCTTATGTTGACTATTATCATTATGTCCTAGGTGATTCATCATTAGTTGTCTCATATCATAGGATTAAGACACTTGTCTTGATCTTGTCTAATCCTATGTCTCACCTTGGCTATATAACCAAGGGTCTCTCACATTGTACATTGATTCTATTTGCATTCATTGATAGGAATACAGTTTATTCTTGTTATATTTTAGTGGAGCTTGAGATTATATGAGATTAAGGCTCACCTTGCTTGCTATGAGAAGAGGAAAGTGGAAAATGAGAAGACAACTGAGGCAATGACAACTGCTATGAATTCTCCTCTAACGCCAAAGATTGATGTAATGGGTCCTTGCATTGGCCAACAAATACAAGGCTCTGCCACAACAGATAATTCTAGCCACCCATTAAAATCACATCCACAAGGGGTTCTTTGTTCGTCACTATATTTGTGGTGCACAATCATTGCTGGAAGGTACTGCATGGAACAAAGAGAAGAATAGAGGGGAGGTTGGCATGGACCAGTTTTTGGTACTACAAGATATTGTTTAATGTTGCAAGCAGCCCCTATTGGGAGTTATTGGTCAATGCATTGAATGTACTAGGAAAATGGTTCAAGACATTGAGCCCATATGATTTGAGTGGGCCCTTGCTGGAGGACAATTTGAGGTACATTGAGGTCATAGTGGAAGAATAAAAAAGGTTTTGGTGCAAAAATGACTGCACATAAAGCACACATTAATCAGCTTTCTTGTGGCTTCAAGTGGACGCTTGGTGTTTTTGAAGTCAATTGAGGCTTCTAGTGAAGTAAAAAATGCTGAGACTTTTTGCAATATGTTGGATGAGGTGGTAATAGAGGTGTGTGTGGAGAATGTCATCACAATTTGTGACAAACAATGCTGGAGTGTATGATGGGGCAGATGTAAGACTATTTGAGGTGAGATAGCATATTATTTTTTAGAGTTATACTGCCCACTGCACTGATTTTCTATTTGAACATATAGGCAAACTTGTATGTGTCATAACCATGGTGGAAGAGGTGAGAAACATTACAGAATACATCAACTTATTTTGGGTGCTTAATTTGATGATAAGCACACAAACAGAAAGGAGTTTGTTTGGTTGGGAGTGACATGATTTGCCACCAATTTCATCACATTGCAGAATATTGCAACTTCACTAAGATCTCTTAAGTGAATGTTTGTGAGTGCTAGGTGGCTGGATTCTCCTTACTCAAGGAAGGTTGAAGGAGAGAAGGGGTCTTGAAGACCATTTTTGATGAGATCTTCAAGGTAACTCTAAAGTTTAAACTTAATGTTCTCTAACTTACAAAATAATCAACTTGTTATTCTGCAATTAATTTTCTTATTTTCATTTACCATTTTTGTTGTCAAAATCAATGTTCAAACTTTTCATATGCTGTTTTGTTTTAGGTTTTAGAACCTTTGTTTAAGGTTCTATGGTTGGTGTATGGGAGAAATATCCCATGGTTCTCTATATGGGGCCATTGACAAGTCTAGGGAGGCCATCCAACATTTTTACACCAACATTTTTATGGGTAAAACAAAAGAAAATATGAATCCATTTGGTGCATTATTGGTTGGAGGTGGAACAAACAACTCAACCATGACATTCATGCTGCTGTCTATTTACTTGAATTTGATTTTTTCCTTTTAGATTCCTTTGAGGCTGATGAGGGGGTTATAGAAGGTCTTAATTCATGCACAAAGAGGATGATCCTTAATGAAAGCATTGTGGAGATAATTATGGATGAGTTGCAAATTTACAAGTCCAAAGACGGAGTTGTTTTCTTCACTGCAACGCATTTGAAGGAGAGTGGCTCAACAACGAGGTTAAAATACCAAAAGTTAACTAAGTTTAGTAATATAAATTATTAACTTAAGTTACAAAATATAAATGCTGTTCTTGTAAATGTGTAGTGGGAAGACATGGTAGACACCTAATCTTCAAACCCTTGCCATCCACATTTGTCTCAGCCTTGTAGCATTTCTAGGTGTCAGAGCAATTGAAACATATATAAGGCCATTCAGATGAGGAAGCACAACAGGTTGACTTAAACATGCTTGAATGACCTTGTCTTTGTTTAGTACAACTTGTGTACCAAAAATTTGGAGGGGTAGGATGTACACTAAACAATTGATTTGGATGCAATTGATTGATAGTTAGTTTGGATTGCTGAGTATGTGGATTCTATGTTTTTGGCAGATGGGATTGGTGGTTTTGAAAGGGAAGCAGCAGAATGGGTAGAAAATATAGCAGCACAGGCATATGCAAAAGGCAAAGTATCAATAGGGGCTTCATTGAATGATTGTAACATGCATGAGGAGGATATTGTTCTTCAATAAGAATCATTGCCATAGTTCACACAAACACGTAGAAGCTTAAGTTATAGAAGACATTCATAAAATATAAATATGGATATATAATTTATACTCGTATTGATATGACACTATGATGTGCATGGAATCTGCTTTTTGATCTATAAATGAATGGAAAACTGCTTATGAGTTCTCATAATTCAGTTTTATGCTTGTTTTTTAAGATTATTTTACAATTATGTGTTTCTTAATATTTTTTTTTGAGTTTTTGCCTTGCCCTGAGCCTCAGTCAAAGTTTAGGCCTGCTGAGTCTGGAGTTTTTGAATTATGGCTGAGCTTATACTTGGTCAAATATAGCAGCATAGGTATATGCAAAGGGCAAAGCATCAATAATGGCTTCATTGGATGATTGAATATGCATGAGGATGATACAATTAAGAATCATTGCCATCTAGTTTACACAAACACTTAAAAGTTTGAGTTAGAGAAGACATTTATAAAATACAAATATGGATATGTAATTTATACTCATATTGATATGACACCACGATGTGCATTGAACCTGCTTTTTGATCTATAAATGAAGGAAAAACTACTTATGAGTTTCTCATAATTCAGTTTTATGCTTGTTTTTGAAGATTATTTTACAAATGTGTTTCTTAATGTTTAGATTTTTTTTTTTGAGTTTTTGCCTTGTCCTGATCCCCAGTCAAAGTGCTGAGTTTGAAGTTTTTGAATTATGGTTCAGCTTATACTTGGCCAAATTTATCCTATTTAAATCCCTTTAACAAAACGGCTGCTATTGTTATTGATATTCAGTCAATTTGTAATTTACTTTCCAACATTAGATAACATTGATTCATTTGCCACAAATAGGTTGGCATCTTATCCCACTGATATAGTTAGTTTCTGTGACAAGATCGTATTTCCACACATGTATGAAGAGCTGTGGGATCAACTTTGACAATAGTCTTGCTGCAATTTCCTCAAATTTCGATCATTCAGAATGAATTGGGAACAGATTTTTCTGAAGTTTTTGGTATAAGGCCAATGTGGGGAAAGATAAAACTACTCAAAATATTTCATTGGTGTACTTGAGGGGGATACAAAGTATTTAAGCTGCTATTTTGGTATTTTGTTTTGCAGTTCTATTTCTGTTCATAGAACTCAATCATGCAATTTTGTATGAGATTCAAGAGGATCATGAATTGCTCTGTGCAAAGAGTGAATGGTAAGTACACACCTTAAAACTATTAAAAATCCATAAAAGAAATCCGATAACTTTGTAATGTGGATTTCTGCTTGACAAAATTTAAGACAACAAAAATTTCAGAGGTGAAGAGAGTTGATTCAGATCTCTGATCACGGCGTCATATTCCAATACTCACTGAAATACTTTCTGTAAAGTATGGAATCCAAGGCCACCAATAAATATAAAATCTTTTTCTTTCTCAAAAGCTAGTTGTAATTTTTTTGATTGGACTAGCCTATTTCTTAGACAATGACATGTTTTGGCAATAATGTAATGTAAAGTGATATCTGATCTTTTATTTCTCTTGAAAATGTGTAACTATTTTTGACCTATTTTTGGTGAAGCTAAGGAAGTTTTCACATTTACCTTTCATGGATAAGAGTTGCATGTGATGTTTGTTTTCCTCAGGTTTGTTTTGATGTCTTTCTTTTAACAAAGCCAATCCTTGTCAATGGTAATAATAGTCAATTATTTATCAATTATTCTTAATGTAATTTGCATGACAATGATTTGAGGATGTCTTAAATTGATCAGTTGGGCAGTTGCCCCTAATACTGAGGTGGTTCCAGTTGAAATTGGAGGTTATAACTTATTGTACGTGGCCATCATATTTTTAACTTGATTTAACAACATTTCACATAGCTCGTATCAATGGAGTGCCGTTGCATATATTCACATTATTCTATGTTCACTGTTGTTGCCTGTGCTCTTTTTTCTTGATTGTTTTGTGCTTGGGATACATCCATCATTGAGCAATGAATCCACTTTTTCTTTTAGCTAAAACGATGCTGGTGTGTGTCTGTTTCAATCTTGCTATTGACAAATCATACGAACATATTTACAAGATACACTAGTTTAGTGAATTGATAGAATCAATCATAATTTCCTCTATTCCTTTTGATTTGCAGGTTGAAAGCATTGGTTGCAATTCCAAAACTTCCACCTAAATGTGCAGTGGCCATTGCAAAGAAGTACCCAACCATGCGGTCTCTTCTTAATGTTTACCTAGACCCTGAAAGATCAGTAAGTATAGAAACAGGGCAGTAGATTACTTCTTTCTTTAGTAGATTCTAAGTCTACATTAAATTTTTAATGGTTAGTGGCTTGATTTTCTAATAAAGTTGATTATCGGATTTTTTTGTTTATTTACTTTTCTAACATGGCTTTTGACTTGAGAGGTAAGGTGCACGAGAAAGAGTTCCTGCTGCAAGACATTGTCACTGAAAGGTTGCTTGGAGAAGGTGGCAGGCGTTTGGGACCTATTTGTTCAAAGAGAGTATACAGAATACTTATGGCTCAGAGTGGAAATCTGAAGACAGACGATGTTGAGGAAGGAGCAGATTTGTTTGAAACATAACATTGCAACTGATAGCCCTCTCTGTGCATTAGCATGTATATGTATCATTAGTATTCATCCTTTTTGTGTTCAATAGTTCTGCTACAAGAGCAGTAATAGATTAAATCTTTAATATTTTGTCTGATGTGTAGCAGATTTTGAAACCTAAATATGATGATCCTTTTTTGTATTTCTGCATGTTTTAGTTTTTGAAAAGTACACTGGTTATGTGTTAAGAAAAACCCAATGGGCTGGTAGAATGGAATAATTTCTCGATGTTATAGTTGCTGATTGAAGGAAGACAAATGGAATGCGATGCAAATCAGAGCAACTTATCAACTATGATATAAAACCAATACCATTTATCCTTATTTCTGAAGGTTCGTGACTCAATTTGGGATCTCAATCCTCAAAAATAAGTCAATTGGAACTGTAAGTTTCAGACATCCCAAGGCAAGCTACAGTGATAAAAGTAAGCGAGCTACATCTGCAAAGCTTAAAATTAACACCCATTTACCAGGAAATTGCCGTCACCTATTCCATTTAAAGCACCATAATAGAAGGTTTTAATTATTCAGGTGATTACTATCCCTTCTGTATCAATTGGATGCAAAGCAAGAAAATAATAAAATGTATATCAAACATCAATTTTGTAGCTCTAATATTGAAGGCTTTCTGTCTAAAATATTACGTTGTCTGTATCTAGCAAAACTATAATATGGAAGGCAGCGTATAGCAATCAAACTAGGTATTTGAAATTTTAATTAAATATGGCTGGGTATGCTTGCTTAGAATATCCTGTATGTCTTGTTGGAAGGAAATAATTTCTGTATGTTATAAAAGAAAGAAGAATGGGATGAGATGCAAAACAACACAATTTTAGTACATTATGAAAATGTACTTAACCCATTTTTTTTAGTCAAAGATACTTGAGGCAATTTGAGGTCTTAATCCTAAAGAGAAATAGCCAAACAATATCTAAGAGAAATAGCCAAACAATATCTACAAGCTTAAAATCAATTCCTGTTTACCAGGAAATTACTATCATCTCTGCCAGTTAAACAAATTGACAGCAGTCCCCCTTTACTAGGTGATTGTTCTCTTTACTTAAATTGAATGTGAAGCAAGAAAACAATAAAATCTTCATCGAACATGTGTATTTCATAGCTTGTCCGAAAGTTATTTTGTGTAGAACATCACATTGTCTATATCTTGTGACAACAGAACTAAGGTTTAGCTATTTAACTAGGCATGAAAAAATTTTACATCCAGGGAACTAGTTATGTAAAGAAAAATGAATATTGTTTTAATAACTTGTCATTGTAGAAGCCAACATGCATTGTCTATAGACATGATCATCAAAACGAGAGGTTTTTGGTGGACATTGATATCACGAAGCCTCTTCACAAAGATATTGTTTTGATGGTAGAGGATAGGCTTTGGACGCAACCCTTGGACTAAGGGTTTCTTTTTTGGAAGTTGTGATGTCCCCATTTTTGGTTAGTACTTTAGTATTGTAGTTGGCTTTGACTTTTTCAGTAACTACCAGTCTTGTCTAAAAGTATGATGATGATAATGAGCTCAATTGGTCTAGAGGATTACTATGTCACTTTTCAAAGTGAATTCTGACTTTTGGTGGGTTCTCCAAGATTCTTGGAGAGAGCATCTATTTATAGTTAAGTCATTTGGTTGGGCCCAATTTTTATTATTCATCATTGGTATCAATCTAGTGTAGTCAGATTTTAATTCCGATACTTTTCGATATTTTTCACAATTCAGATGCATTATTGACATTAATTTAATTATTTTAATGATTGTTTGATTTTATTAAATTAATTTAATGACACCTTGGTATAATAACTCATCGGAAAGAGGATGAAAAGTTTTAAATTTCGAACACATAATATTAGGACTTTGTGTATCAAATATTATCATTATTTTGATATAAGGGTCTTTTGGAAAGGAGGTTTTGTGAGTTCATTTGTATTAAGCAAATTATTATGATTTCTTCTTGAGAAACTTGGTTCATTTCAGCCTTCTGGAGGATGAAATCTCTCTTGAAAAAGATTAGCCATGGTGGTGAAACATCTTCCTTGGTTAATACAATGCGATTCATTCAATCTGAGTTTGAGTTTGAAGGATTTGTAGAAAGATTGAAGATACGTAATTTTGTGAAATCTTGCCAAGACAAAATTATGAGAGTCTAAAGAGATTCACAAGTTTGGACACCATTGCTAGTTTGAGCTTGGCACGAGTTTCTTGGAATGTGTAGGTCAATGAAGTGAGTTTTTTGATTTTGGGTTTTTAATCAACGAACCCCCTATGATGAGCAACTCTATTGTATGAGTGAGTAGTTTTTTGAAGGTTGGAAATTAATTTCTAGAGCCAATTGCCCTAGTTGCAGGTCATATAGGTGGTTTAGGGTTGTTTGGGAGTTTGTGCTAGGGTTTTGTGTTGTTTATGGTGAATGAAATATTTTGTGGAGGCATTAATAAGACTTGTAGAACACTCCACAACTAAGATATGAAATAATAAAAGATGATCAATATGCTAATCAAAGACATAAATAGTATGCTCAGTGAGAAATGATTCTTGAAGAGTTACCTCTTTCAAACATAGAAGCAAGACTTGTTGGTGCAACAAAGAAGAAACAAGGAACTCCAAGATGACAATGTCCTTGCAAGATGAGGTCATGTTTGCAAAAAATGGAGTTTACTCTGGAAGCTATAGAAGAGTTCTTTGAAAGATATGCGTGGAAAGATGGAGAAAGTTGTGTTTGCTCAAGAAAAAAATGGTGGAGAATGAGAAAAAAAGATAGTTGTGTGTTTTTTAGAGAGTAAGAATGAATCACTGAAATGAATTGAGCAAAAAAAATTACCTTCAAAATGTAAAGAGAGGAACTTTTGGTCTAGGTAGCCCAAAAATGAATTGGAGCAAAAAATTACCTTCAAAAATGTAAAAGAGAGGAACCGCTTGCTCAAGAAAATGCTGCAAAATGGTGGAGAATGAGAAAAAAAGATAGTTGTGTGTTTTTTTAGAGAGTAAGAATGAATCACTTCCGAAATGAATTGGAGCACGAAAAAATTACCTTCAAAAATGTAAAAGAGAGGAACTTTTTGGTCTAGGTAGCCTGCCTGAGTGATTATTGATGTAGTTGTAGGTTGCAAGAGGGGTTACACTGCCAAAACATGGTAGGTGTGTTACCACAGTTTTTGTCCCCTTGCAAAAACCGTGTCCACTTACTCCTAATTTCGGCTAAGTAAGAAAGTTGTTGGTCTTCCCCGTGGTTTTCATAAGTTGTTCGTCAACCTTTGCTTAGGTTGCTGTAACCTTGTCTTCGCTCGACATATTAAGAGTCTATCCCTTGGAGTCGGTCTTCCTTAGAATTCTAAAACTTTGTCGGGACTCAAAACACTTGTCATAACTTTGCAAAGTTCTAACAAGCTAAAGTAAAAATCATTTCAGAGTTTCAGGGAGGTTTCGAAACCTCCATCGACTCTTGAAGTTGTCAGAACCATCACTTTTTGCAAAAATGAGATAATCTTGAAGATTCTTTTCTAAAAAGTAGTGCTATGATGATTTCATGAAGATGTTGTATTTCAAAACTTTATAATGGTTGTGAAAATTGCTCATTTTGTCAAAAAGTTTCTGCTAGTCGTTTCTCTTCAAAAATTCAAAAAGTAGTTGAGGTAAAAGGAAGATGTGAAAGATTACACATGCCAACCTTAGTAAGGTGCATCTTAACTACCCATCCACTCTCTTATTAATTGTGAATGTTTTAAGGGGATTTGAGATATTTAGAAGGAATGTTTTAGTAAGGATTGGAAAGAGAAGTGGACTAAAGTGAAAGAGCGAATTCACGTGATTGATGATCTTGGAGCTCTAAACACTTTTTAAGGTACTACTTTTTCCTAGTTAAGGTATAATTTGCTAAAAGATAGAGCAATCATATTCTAAGTTGAAAAATCATATAGGCATATATTTTTCTTTTCTACAAATTGAGTGCATGTCCTAAGGTTTCAACCATTGTGAAGTATAAGTATCAAGGTTATAAGTTGTGATATAAGAGGGATTCACTGAATACGAGTCTCTCCTTTCTTGAGGGATCACCAAGGAACAAATTGCCCTTATACACCTCAAAATAACAGATTAGTAGAATGATAAAGAACTAAGACCCAGTTATGTTTTGGGAAAATCTACCACAGACCTTGAGAGAGCAAAACCAAGAGATTTCTATCTTAGAAGAGGGAGCTCTCGACCAAAAGACATCAGCACAGTTTCAGGACGCCAGCACGACGCGTTGTCGTCTAAAGGACGCGTTGGTGTCCGAAGCAATAGAGAACTCAGGAACTCAAATAGACAAAAACAAGCTTTACTTCTAGGCTCATGTCTAAAGTGTATTGAACAAAATAACTAGTCAAGAAACCATAAATTGAAATGAACGCAAGGAGGCTTGAAGAAAGCTTACCTTTCTCTAGATGTCCGAATCTTCACTCCAAGCTCCTTTTCGTGACCTACACTCAAAAGAACGAGGGGAAAATGTTGGGGCTGTATAGGGGCCTACCTCAGTCAGACCCCCATTTTGGTGTTCCCACCTCCATGGACAACCAAGTTGGAAAGGAGTGTAAATGAAGTAAACAAAGCGTGTGGTGAAAGCAAAACCCACTCAGGAGTAGAACCCACACCACAAGAAGCATGTGGTGGAAGCAAAACCCGCTCAGGAGTAGAACCCACACCACAAGATAGTAAATGAACAAGTAGGAAAGGAAAGTAAGGGAGAGAGAACGTTACCCACGGGCCTGGACCCTCTCTGGAGCACACAAACACACTGTTGAGTGCTTGCTTGAGAGTTGCTGCTACTGGGAGGCCCTCAGTTTGACATGGCTTCACTTGAGAGAGCATTGATATCAAAGATGAGAACTCATAATTGGAGCAAGTAGCAAGAAAGCTTGAGTGAATGTCTTCCAACCCCCAAATGAGAGCCAAGAAGGGGTTTTTGATGCTTGCAAGGGCGACAAAGAGCCATTACTTCCGAAATGTAACTGCTAGGACACATGTCTCAAGGGTTACTATTCCAGATTCCTTGTTTCAAACTTGGAAAATTGCTAGGACGCTAGCGTGCCGCATAGACGTCTACATGCCACGCATTTGTCCAAGGACTAGATTCTTGGGAAATGTGTCACCAGGCTTCGTTCACTCAGCTACAAGTCCGTATGGAGTCAGAATTGCAAAATTCTGACCCGTGAGATTTTGTCATTAGTGTTCTAAGGCATCATAAATGCTAGGGAAAAAACCCAGAATGTGGAATTTCCCCTAGGTGCAATTCTGTGACATTACATTTTGCCCCCACTTCAGTGGGCTCAATTTTGAAAAAATCAGCCTCACTAAAGTAGAAAAGAAAAATTTTAATCAAATTTTGAAATTTACGGATTTGCGTACCAAAAGAGAGACCATAGTGGCCACCAAAGTCGAGCTAACTAGTACTGAAGGTGCCCTGAGCATCCGAGCTCAACAAACAACGCTAGAACGGTCATGAAAAATTGTTCAAAGCTTTAACCTGCAAAAATCAAATTTTGGGTTAGCTTAAAAAAATTAGAAGCTACTATGGAGAGAGGAATGATCAAGAAACAAGTCGTCGATTTAGAAGAAAAATATGATCAAGAGACGACCTTATGCCCCCTCTTGAGTTTGCCCCCAACTTGGTGGGGCAAATTTAGGAGAAATTGGGGAGCCACAAGCTCTAGGAAAAATGGGCCTCAGGGGGCCTATATATACCTAGGTGGGCCCCTAGAGAGGTCATTTTCATTATTCACTGTGAGCAAATTGTTGAATTTTGTGAGAGAAAAGTGAGCAAAATGCCTAGCAGGATGGAGTATGAGGCATTGAGGTTAGAGTAGCTATACCAAGACATTGCCGAGGGCCATGAGGTGGACTAGGTAGGTCTCTGAGCCTCATTTTTTATGATTTTTAACATGTTTTTAGTTGGTGAGGTGCACAGGTGTCTGTCTTTTGCACTTGCATCCTATATTCATGTTGTCGTCTATCATACGCGCCAGGGTCCTAACTCCGCATTGTCGTCTTAGAGACATGCTATCATCTTTGAGGCGACCATGGCGGTCAGGGACGCATGCGCGACATGCAGATGTCTACGTAGCGCGCATATGTCTTAATTTTTTGTTTTCATACTAAAATTTGATGTTATGACTTAAGAATTTTTCACTTTTTATAGGAGTACCCGAAGATTCGAGAGCATTTGGGAGGGCGCGCATTCCGACTCGTTCGTGAGTAGAGGGACTGTCTATTGAAGGATGAGGTCACACATCTTGAGTAGGTCGATCTCTGGCATGTCAGAGATGAGGTACCACGAGAGGATGCTTACAACCCTTATGGAGCGGTGGGACGCCACCATGAGGTCACCGTGCACGAGATGAGGTCACCATGCCAGAGATGCGGTACCACAAGAGGATGCTTACGACCCTTATGGAGCGGTGGGACGCCACCACGTCATCTTTCTAGTTGCCTTGTGGAGAGATGACTATTACACTCAAGGACGTCTATTGGATCCTAGGGCTACCCATTCGCAGATGGTGGGTGGTTCTCAACGATACTTGATAAGCACAGGAGTAGAGGGAGGGTGTCCTCTACTACTCAAGGAGGATAGACGACGGCGATGGCACGGGCCATATTTACATGCACTGGTATGACCATGCAAGCATCACTACATCATTGCTCTGCCGAGTTATGGTTGTGATCGTGGCCTTCCGGATCATGATTGACAAGTGAGGCTCACACCTTCACGGGGGCCTCGTCCATACTATCAGGGAGATGGTAGAGCATAGGACTATTTTTTCCTGGGGGCACAACATTCAAGAGCACCTCTACCAAGAGCTAGGATGATACGTGCATTATGAGTACCGTAGCCTTACAACATGCACACTTTTATAGGTGTGGGCCTTTGCCCACATCATTTGCACCTAGCTAGTCGGTTTTCCCCAAAGATGGTTGTATCACATTCCCATGGCCCATTGGTATGACATGACAGGCCAGTGGAGATTTGGGGACTTACAGTTTTGGCACTTACAGTTTGACACTCTTACTACGAATGGGGTTTGGTGGAGATCCCACTGATTTTTTTAGATGGGTGGATGACGACAGGTACTTGAGGAACCTGCAGTGGGACCATTTTTTAATTGACCATCGAGATTATATCATAGTACCTTACTATTGGAGTCGGGTTATACGGTAGCATGGCCGACCTCAGACTATTCCAGCAGATGTGCCCACCTATACTAGGGCCTATTGGAGTGTAGTGAGGGTTGGGGATTTCCCTCGCCCGACTATTACTGATATTGTCCCCTCAAATGATGATGAGTCTGATCATGATCAGCCGCCCATAGTGGCGGCGGATAATGTCGAAGTAGCGGCTAATTTTGCATGGTGGGGGGAGAGGCATCGTCTTGCTCCTGTGTTTGGCGAGGGTGCCCCAAAAGGGGATCCTGGTTCGCTGGAGGACTTGCCACTCTAGCCCCCACAGGATTGGCAGAGAGGTCGACAACAAGCCGATGGGGAGGAGGAGGCACCACAAGAGGAGGTGGCACCACTGAGACAGAGGTGGCAGAGGAGGTCAAAGCCCCCATTAGTTACCCCTATATCTTTGGCACCACTAGCTTCCACTGTAGCAGTGATGACTAGCATCATCAAGAGCAGCCATCGACGTTGGTGGTGTAGGTCCCAACACCGACCCTCACCTTGACCCGACATGGCAGCCAGGGGACCTAGGTATATGGGACATGTTTATGTTTCTATACTTTCAGTTTTTTGTTTACGATATATATACATATGCCATGCGATATTGATACCTCTTTCTTTCTCTGTGGTTGCAGAGGACAGACAGGGATGGACTGGGCTTATAGCTGAGTGTATTTTAGAGGTTGCCCTTGACGTGCCGATCTAGGGGTCGGTCCTGGGGCTTACCGACTAGCATCTATAGGATGACATGCCCACAATTTCGAGCTAGTTGCGCACCTGAGGACCGCCTACGAGGAGCGGGGTGTGGAGATTGTCCAACTTACTGCGGAGCTGATGACTATTCAGGGACAATGGGACCAACTATCGAGGGAGCTACAGATGACACTTGCTGAGCGAGACACTGCAGTGAGGAGGGATGATGCCACTGAGCAGGCGCGTGATGCCCTCCAAAGCTGTCTCAATGACCCTGATGGGCAACCAATAGCTGTGATCCCAAAAGATGTCTAGCGGCTATAGGATGAGTTGAGGCAGGCGGCGTTGACTATATCCTCCTTATAGGGGGAGATTAGAGGGATGCAAGCAACTTTTTCTGTATAATGCTCACACCGGTCACGCTCCATGGCCACCGTTTAGCCCCTCCCAAGGGTTTTAGAGCATCCGCTAGAGCTAGAGGGCTCTAGGAGCCATGCACCATAGTAATAGAGGCCTATCATCAATTTTTGTACATCACTTTTTGTAGCGAGATACATACACATACATATATATTTGTAGATATTTTGTATAGACACATATTCAACAACCACTCATTTTTGATAATAGTGGCTTGATACATGTATATGACATTTGATATATAAATGCATATATATATATATATATACATTGATTCCAATTTCATGGTATTGTTCATTTAGATATGTATGTTCTTTATTTTTCATGTATGTTTATGCTATGGATGTAATATGCTCATATGGATGTATACTCACATTAGATGCTAACATGATTTAATAAACGCACATGGTTGTATGTTAATTAAATACAAAGATGATCTAATCATCTTAAAAGATGTAATGTGATGCATGGTCATTGACACACATGTGGTCATATCATAACACAATTTTTTTCATAATGTGTTAATGAATAATGTCAACATATGTAGTGCTACTGCCCTTCTATAGAGAGAACACCACACAGATGACACAGAACACTACGCATAGTATCGACGAAGATGCATCACATTAACGAGCTCTTTTAAAGGCGTTCCATCCAAGATGATAATCCATAGGCACCCAAACTATATACAAAGATCACAATGTAAGGGCCTAACCAATTAGGACTAAACTTTCCTCTCTGATTAGGCAGTGCATTTATATTTCTTTGGTTTTCGCACATAACCAAATCCCCTAATTTAAAAGTCTTAGGAAGCACACTTTGATTATATTGTCTAGATAATGACCGTTGATAAGCTTTAAGATGTTCAAGGGATTGTAAATGGCACTCATCAAGCATCTCCAACTGATGCAAATGGTTAACTCAATAGGTTTCATCATCAATTGACCCTTTAAGGGAAACCCGTAAAGACGAAATTTCCAACTCTAAAGGCATGATAACTTTGACACTATACATGAGGTTGTAAGGCATCGTTCTCGTAGCCGTACAAACACTCGTGCGATAGGCCCACAAAGCATACGTTAATTGAATATGTTAATCCTTACCATGCTTATTAACTATTTGACAGAGAATAAGCTCAAGAGTTTTGTTAGATGCTTCTGCTTGTCTATTGGATTGTGGATAGTACGGTGTGGAAAACCTACGTTGAATATGAAATTTCTTGAGGAACTACTTCATTTCCTTGTTCTTAAATGGTGTACCATTTTCAGAAACAAGCATAGCAAGAAATCCAAACCGAGAAATGATGTTATTCATGAGGAAACTACAAATAACTTCAATGTTCGTGGATCAGAGTGAAATAGCTTTGACCCATTTCGTGAAATAATCCGTAGCGGTAATGATAAAGGTATGTCCCTTGGAAGGAGGTGATATTTTTCCAATAATATCTAGCCCCCATTTTGCGAATGACCAAGGAGAAGTTTTATTTTGTAATTCTTGGGCAGGTGCATGAATAAGACAACTGTGTTGCTGACATTGAAGGCACTTCTTAACAAAATCGAAGGAATCTTGTTCCATTGTTTTTGAATAGTACCCCATGTGCATTAGTCTTCTTGCCAAGGATCTACCACCAAAGCATCCTCTCCCAGATCCCGAATGGGATTCCTTAAGGAGAAGGGGTATTTCTGCTTTAGTGAGACACTTGAGAAGCAAGTCGTTATAGGCTTTTCGGTAAAGAACATTAGATAGAATAACATAACATGTGAAAGCTTTCTTATAGGAATGTGATCATTCTTTGTCACATCATCGAGAAAGTTTCCAGTCTTTAGGTAGTTATACATATCTTAGAAAACCATTCTCTAGAGTCCAAATGAGAACACACAAGGGACTCAGCTTTGGGTCGGTCGAGAACCGTAGAGGTTAGTAGGTCCTAAACCATGAAGTGTTATTCTTTTGTATCTTCTTCTGAAGGTACCAAGGAAGCAATGCTTGCCATGGCATCAACATGTCTATTTTCTCTCCTAGGGACATTGCCTAATGTGAAAGAGGAGAATTGTTTAAGCAAGGACAAGGTAAGGTCTCGATATTGGGACAACTTACTTTGCTTGGCTTGATAGGTTCCCGTTATTTGGTTCACGATAAGTTCAGAATCACCTAGAATACAAAGATATTTGATTCTTAGCGCAATTGCGAAACGTGAGCCAACAATAAGGCGTACTCAGTGATGTTATTGGTGCAAGGAAAATCTAGTCGAAAGGATAGAGGAACCAGTTTGCCTTCAGGGGATATTAGAACCACACTAGCTCCAACACTAGTTTGACACCTTGATCCATTGAAATAAATTTTCCATTTGAGGTCATAATTAATTACAAAAATATTTTCATCACGAACCAAATCCAACCTTTGAAAGGAGCGAGATGAAGGAGCGTTTCCAGCTGATCCACAACCACTTGACCCTTTATTGAATTTTGAGTAATGAAATTTATGTCAAACTCAAAAAGCAACATAACCATTTTTCTAATCTTCCAGCCAGGTCAGTGCTAGAGAGCAGATCTTTTAAGAGATCTGTTTTTACTATGACGTGCGTTTTAGCATGGAGAAGATAGTGTCTCAAGTTCTGTGTAGTGAAGATAAGAGAGAGTCATTGCTTCTCCATCTAGGAATAACGAATTTCATAGTCAACTAAAACACGATTAATATAATAGATCACTCTCTCCTTCCCTATGTCATCGTATTGAGCCAAAAGAGCTGCCCAAGCGTATGGTGATGCAACAAGGTAAAACAAAAAGGGTCTATCTTGCATAGCCGACATCAATACGGGAGAATTGGCCAAATAGGATTTGATTGACTCAAAGGCTTTCTGGAACTCTTCATCCCATATGAAGCGAACATCCTTTTTCAATAAACGAGTGAAAGGAAGGGTATGATTAGCCAATTGAGATATAAATCTACGAATTGCCTGAATCTTCCCTTGTAAACTTTGCAACTCAGTGATATTCCTAGATGGAGGCATGTTAACAATGGCGTCAATCTTATTTGTGTCAACCTTGATTCCACAGTGAGAAACTATAAACCCCGAAAGCTTTCCGGAGTCAACACAGAAGACACACTTATGAGGATTTAATCTCATCTTATAGAGTCAAAGCTTTTCAAAGATAAGACAAAGGTTCTTTACATGATCTTAATAGGTTATTGATTTTTCCAATATATCATCAACATAATCTTCTAAGATCTTATGGATAAAATCATTAAATATTAAGGTCATCGCCCGTTGGTAAGTTGCTCCCGCATTATTTGATCCAAAGGGCATGACCACATAACAGAATGTACCCCACGGGGTAGTGAAGAATGTCTTGTATTGATCATCTAGGTTAATATGGATCTAATTGTAACCCGAGAAGCCATCCATGAACGATAGTAATGCATGGCTTGCAATCAAGTTGAAAATCATATCTATATTAGGTAGTGGAAAATCATCCTTAAGAGAAGCCTTATTAAGATCAGAAAAGTCAATACATATATGAATATGTCCATTAGGCTTGCTAACATAAAATATATTCAAAATCGAGGGGGAATAGTCAATCGGACGGATAAAGCCCGCTTTCAACAATTTGCTATCTCACTCTTGACCATCAATGCCACCCTGGGATTGATCTTTCAGATTTTTTTCTTAACTGGCTTGGCATCAAGACATAGGACGATATTGTGAACCACTATAAACTCATCAATACTGGGCATATCCTCATACGTCCAAGCAAAGATATTAGGATGAGAATGCAAGAGATCAGAGTGTTCATTTGCTTCTTTCGAAGAGAGACACTTCCTAATCTTGATCACTTTTTTTAAGGATTTAGGATCCATAGAAACTTCAACAGTATCTCCTTTAAGAAGGGCACTGTGGTCTTCAAGATGGGATATCGTGATGTCATCACTGACATTAGATAGAGGGTCTTCCTCATCAACAATCAAAACAAACTCTCTAAAGCATGCTTGTTTGTGCAAGCAATACAAAAATCATTTCTTGTGATGATAAGGAGGCAATGGGGAATAAGCACCTAGAAATTAATCCAACACTTCATCCAAAGAGAAGACATCTAAAGGAACCTTTTCGACCTACCCCCTTTCCTCTATCAACTCAGGATGAACCAGGCTCAACGGCTCGGTTGAAATTATATTAACACTCCACCAAGGATTTTGCTTGGACTGTTCTATAGAGCATCCCAAACCCAAATAGCATTGTCGTGACTCGAATTGGATAGGGACCTAAATTCCTTGCTCGATACACCCTAGGCCTTTTTTCTCGTAGCCATATCGAGAAGCGAGTTCATATTTGAACCTATAATGAGTTTGCAAAACCTCAGGAGGCAACAACTCCATGTAGAGTGTTTCATTCCACCAATGGATGTCAAATGTCTCCATAGGCATAGTTCCACCTTCCTTACCAGGCTCACAAATGTTAACCTCTTTCATAGGAGGGGGATTACTCTTCTTAGCAAAGGAAGGAGTGATCTCCTGAATAGGATCACACTTCTCCTCCTCAACGGGAGTATCATCCACCTTTGTGTCAAGGGTACTTGGAAGGTCTATGCAAGATGGGTTTGCCTTGTATTCTACGATGAAGAATTTAGAGAAATTCAAGGAGCCCCAATCATCACCAAGGAAAGTGTTCATTTGAGAAATAGACGAGGGAGACTCATGGTCCTCTGCTTTAGGTGATTCTTTATTTTTGACACTCGCCCTAGGAACAACTTCCATAGAGGGTATCAATGAAGAACATGTCATAGCATCAACGATCAAGGATAGAATAAAATTCTTGGGAGTAGATACAACCGAAGCACGAATAACAATAGCCAACTCATAGAGGTGAATGGCTTCTGGATTTGCTTTAACTGTAACTACTCAATTATTTGAAAAAAACTTCAAAGAAGGGTGTAAAGTAGGAGTCACATCACCCATATCATGGATCCAAGGTCTCCCCAAGAGGAGGCTGTATGGTAACAGGCCAGACATCACATAGACCAACGTGGGTAAGGTAACGAGACCTAACTGAAAAGGTAGTATTATTGTACCTAGAGCTTGGTGACTGACGTTATCAAATCCACGAATGTACGAGGAAACTGTTAAAGAGGATGAATCAATTTTAATCTTAGGTAATAGGTCTATACCACAAATGTTGAGGTCCAAACTGGCATCAACGAGGGTACACCTAATATTGATATTGTTAACATTAATTATAATCATCAAGGGATCTGCTTGCTTCTGCACATCCGAAGGTGGGAGTTCTTGTGGGTGGAATGTAATATTTGGAAAATCTGCGTGAATATGAGCCAACAACGCATTAACATCCATAGGCCCAGTGGAGGTAGGCAAGAAAATATTTTGTAAAGCTTCCTGAAGCATCTCCTAATAAACCAGAGTGGTTTGAAGCAAGTCCCAAAGTGAGATCTTAGTCAGAGTAACGCGTAGTTTCTTGACAAGATCATAATTTCCTAGTGCTTTAATCATAGGTTTAGGTGCTGAAGGAAGGCTTGGTTGAGAAGGTGGTAAAGAAGTAGGAACAAACGGTTGTGATGTAGGAACGAAAGGTTGTTCATCCAAGTTTTGTTTATTTCTCTTTGTAGGACGTGTGCTCGACAACATTATAAGAAGTAGAGTCTGTAGCTTTCATGAAGCTTGAATATAAGTCCAATGAATTACCATGACATGAAATACCATAGACAGAAGAGTCGGCCGGGGTCACGTAAATGACGGGTTTCTTAGGGCTCAGAGGAGCCACAGAGACCACAACCACATTTACTGACTTCTTAGTTTGCCGAGAGGAAATTTGTTTAGGAGATTTGAGGATATGGGAGAGTGCCTCTAATAAGTCATGTAGAGAATCTTCCAACATATAAAAATATTCCTTAGAAAATTCATTATCATGAACGTGTAACATCACGAAGAAAGATCTGACGTTCACATTAGGTTCACCAAAATGTGATATAAGAGGGATTCACTGCACACGAGTCTCTCCTTTCTTGAGAGATCACCAGGGAATGAATTTCCCTTATACACCTCAAAATAAAAGATTAACAGAATGGTAAAGAACTAAGACACAGTTATGTTTCGGGAAAAACTACCACAAACCTTGAGAGAACAAAACCAAGAGATTTATGTCTTAGAAGAGGGCACTCTCGACCAAAAGATATCAGTGCAGTTTCAAGATGCCAGTGCGGTGCGCTATCGTCTAAAGGACGCATTGGCATCCGAAGCAATAGAGAACTTAGGAACTCAGACAAAAACAAGCTTTACTTCTAGGCTCGTGTTTAAAGTGTATTGAACAAAATAACTAGTAAGGAAACCAGAAATTGAAATGAATGGAAGGAGGCTTGAAGAAAGCTTACCTTTCTCTAGACGTCTAGATCTTCAATCCAAGCTCCTTTTCATGACCTACACAAAAAATAATGAGGGGAAAATGTTGGGGTTGTATAGGGGCATGCCTCAATCAGAACCTCATTTTAGTGTTCCCACCTCCACTGACTGCCAAGTTGGAAAGGAGTGTAAATGAAGTAAACAAAGCATGTGGTGAAAGCAAAACCCACTCAGGAGTAGAACCCGCACCAAAAGATAGTAAATGAAAAATTAGGAAAGGAAAGTAAGGGAAAGAGTGTATTACCCATGGGCCTAGACCCTCTTCGGAGCACATGGAAGTAGCGTTGAGTGATTGCTTGAGAGCTGCTATTGCTAGGAGGACCTCAGTTCGGCATGGATCCACTTGAGAGAGCATTGCTATCAAAGATGAGGAGAACTCAAAATTGGAGCAAGTAGCAAGAAAGCTTGAGTGAATGTCTTCCAACACATTACTTCTGAAATGTAACTACTAGGACACATGTCTCAAGTGTTAGTACTCCAGATTCCTCGTTTCAAACTCAGAAAATCGTAGGACGCTAGCTCGCCGCATGTTTGTCTAAGGACTAGATTCTCGGGAAACTTGTCACTAGGCTTCTGTTGTTTAGCCACAAGTCTGTATGGAGTCAGAATCACAAAATTTTGACCCATGGGATTTTGTCATTAATGTTCCAAGGTGTCATAAATGCTAGGTAAAAAAGCCAAAATGTGGAATTTCCCCTGGGTGCAATTCTGCAACATTACATAAGTATGATTTTGGTCTAACTAGCACAATGCTATATATAGGGGACACTAAACTATGACATGCCAATCTAACTGAGATTTGGGAAAGAATTGGGAAAGGTAACCCACCGCTCATCACACATAAGCTAATTGAAAGTAGATTATTGCAAGTTGTAGCATTCCCGATGGCTATCCAATGCCTTGACTTAATATTGGAATGAGTTCACCATTATAATTCTGAGACTGAGGAAGTTAGAACTAGTGATAATTGATTGATGGGGAAAATTTAGAGGGACACCTTTGATGCTTGTTTGAAGATTCCAAAGAACAATATTTAGCTTTTGATTTCACCTCCTCACAAATTAGTTTTTGAAATAAGAAAGGGGTGTATAAGAACATTATTTCCAAGGATTGGTTTGCCAAACCTAAGAAAGAAAAATCGCAACAACCCAAGAACTTACACAAATATCATTTTGTTGATAAAATTTCTAATATAATTTCACTATTGCATATGTTAAGGGGAAATGAAAGGGCTCATGAATTTGAGGAGTGGATGTATTTATTCATACAAATTATTATTGAAGGAGACCAATTCATGGATTGGGAAAAACTAATTAGTGATTAGATACATCACATGTTTGTCCACTTCCCAATTAATAACTCTTTCTATATGTCCTCATATTTGATTTATGCCATTGCTAATACTAGACCTTAGCTAGGATTGAGACCAAATCCATATACATGTGATGAAGTACCAATTTTTGATTATTATGAGAAGCTACAATTAGGAAAGAGTTACCACCACCACAAGAGAGTTACTAACACCTTTACCATGAGGGTAAATAAAGAAATACATGGAAATATTGGTATAAGGCTTACTCTTGAAGCCATTCAACTAATCGAAACTTATGGGACACATTTCATACAAGTCCAAATATTTTCATATATCAAGGTTGGAGACTTTGATGGTGCTCAACTGAAAATCCATAGGTATGCTGAAAGGAAAATTTGTGTTGATAGAAGTCTGCAGGCAAGTAACAAAAGTTAATAAAAGGTATTAGGAGAGAAAGAAAGTTTGCACACAGTTCCCAATCACACTTGGTTATTTCTCTTGAAATTCCATGTATGAAGCACTTAATATAGAAAGGGACTTGGTCAAATATACTTTACATTTCTATAACAAAATGTTTTGTAAAGAACAATCTATAGTTAGGTTCTAGATTCCATCATATCCCTAATTTGGAGGATTATCGGGCTGATTGTGCTGACAAGTATGAATTGAGGAGCTATATGAGATTGACCATGAAAAAAAATAAAGGAATTGAACTTAGGCTGGGATGTCCAAGGCATTGAAGATGATGAATCTAATCTGGTTGATTGTATCTTCATTGATCATGTCCAAACTCAACCTATTGTAACTATGGATCGAAGTATAAAGGAAGTTGAAACCATTGAAGCAAATACTACAATTGTATTAAGAACATAAGAGTAGGTTACTAAGGAGAACGCAGAAAATAAATCCACCCTGACTAGGTTGATGGGGTCATTATAATCCTCATCATTTAATTTATCAATCCAAGGCCGTGTCCATGGTTGTCTGCAAGAGATAAAGTAGAAAAATTGTTTGACAGTCTATTCTACTTGTAGAAATAAATCCTATTTGCATGAAAGGGAACTAATTTAAGGAAAACTTGAAAGAATTGAAAAGGATAAACTACTTCACACTTGATGGAAATTAAATCTTTTTTTGATTCAAATTTAATCTAGAAATCTAGAATTACATTGCTGGAAAATGAAACTAGATCTATCCTATTTCCTCAAGCTGAAACAAGCCTTTCTAATCCCCTCCCTTTGATCAAATTATTACATTGTATTTATAGAATTCATATTATATATCTATCCAACCAATCCACTAAGAATGTGGATCCAGGATCCTATTTTTGAGGGGTCGTTTATAAAACTTTAAGAAAATTGAAGTTGCTGTCCTCCATCATGCCACTTTTGTCTCAGTCATTTTATGACACATACTGATCCTTCCCTACTACAAATCATGCCAAATTACCAAAAGGGTTTTTAGCCTTTCAAATCCAATTTCTAGATCATTTTGAATTTTTGAATTTCATTGAGAAATGAGGGAGATATCGCTATTTTACTAAAATTGTGTTTTTCACAATTTCTGGGCACTTGATTTTTAGGGAACCTTCAGTTCTCCATGTGAATGAAGAGATTATTCTTCAGTTTAGTTGACAAAATCATTGATCCTTACCATGAATAACATGCTATAATCATGCGACAACATTTGAGTGATGTGGTAACTTGAGTTATCTTTGGTGGAAGAAGGAAGCATGAATTTAATAACTGTGAGAGATCTTAAAACTCAACATGAAACAAATACTCATCTCATTAATTTAGGAATGAATGATGCTCCATGATTTTTATGAATGTAGGAGTGCATTGGGAGTCTTCTCTATCTTCTCATTACTTCTTCAAAGCCTTCTAAAGCTTTCAGGAGTTAACTGCTTCAAGTGTCTAGAGCTCTCTGCTGCAAGTGTCTATGAAACTTCATCTTACCATGAGTTATTTAATAACTCATTTATCTGCATTATATCATTTTAAACACTTCATGGAGACATATTAGAGGCAATTTTGATCACATTTAATTACTAAAAATAAATCAAATATTTTTTTTACATTCTACCTTAAACAACTAAAGAACTTTCAATCATTACTCAAATCCACTTTAACACTAATGCATTAGGAAGAAATAGATGATTTTCTTTGATAAAATATGAGACAATTTATAGTCTCATCATTTCCCCCACACCTAAAATGTTTCAAGTCCCTCTGCAACTCATAATGAGCCTTCAAATTCAATAACTTCATTTTTTTAGTAGTTGCTCTGTTAAGCTCTTAAGAGTTCTTGAAAGCTCCTGAAAGCTCTTGACAGTTCCTTAAAGCTTATGAAAGCTCCTGAAAGCTTTGGAAAGCTCCAAAATAGTTCCAAAATAGGTCTAGATAGGTTCAAATTGCTCCTTCAATCTTAGAACCGCTTTTAGATGTTTTTATTCTTTTTTGAGTGGATTGAGTAAAATGAAAGAACTTTAAGTTGAATAAGAGTAAAATAATGAAGCAAATACCTGATTTTATCTTAGTTTTCCATGCAACCATCATGCATGAGTTGTAGTTCACTTTCTCCATGCTGCATGCAAATAATTTCTTCAACTTTTGAGAGCTGTAACTTGATCTTTTACATTGAATACCAACTCAAATTGCTTCATCATTATTTTTCTACACTAACCAGTCATCCATAATGCCAAAATATTTTCTACAAACTTTTAGAGCAGTAACTTGAATAGAAAATTACATGCTTATAGCCTAAGAGAAGAGGAAATAGCATGCACAAAGCATTTATTTGCAAAAATCAAATCTACCATAACCTACTCTACTTAATGATGTAGAGAGGTTTTACATAACCATTAACTAGTTCTAAAAAATATCTTCCCTTTCTCAAAGTATGTTTCCATGCGTTGAATTTGCTGAGAGAAGAGAATGGAAAGAAGATGACTAAATTTTTGAAACTCAATGCTTCACCTTCCTTTTTAGTGGAAACCTTCTTCATGATTTCTGATTCTAGCAAATACATGGGCTGATTGGAGAGATCTTGCAATCCTTCCTCTCAATTTGTTGCATGCATGACTAGAAACAATTCCTTGTTCTTCAAATCTCTGATTGGAAAACTGTCCTTTGACTTCAAAAATATGATTGGGCAGCCATTCTTGGACTTTGAAGGTTTCCAAATATGTCTTTTTTTTGCAAGCTTTTGTAATGAAGATAAGATCAATTCATTATATTCTGCACCTCTTGCAAGTAATAATCCATCAATTCTTTCCTTAAAGAAATATTCTTTGCAAGGACTTGGAGTGATGCCCCTCCAACTAAGGATATTTTGAAATAGATAGGGGGGTTTCTCTTTAGAGTTGGTATTTTGGGGGGGGGTTTTGAGAGACAAATCTTTCTTGAGGAACATCTAAATCTAAAAGGCTGCCAAACTAATTTTCTCCCTTCCATAATGACACCTATCCATGGAAACAACGCCAAAAATGATGGGGTCATTGTAATTCTCATCATTTAATTTATCAATCCAAGGCGGCGTCCATGGCTGTTTGCTAGAGAGAAAGTAGAAAACTTGCTTGACAGTCTATTCTACTTGCAGAAATAAATCCTATTTGCATGAAAGGGAACTAATATAAGGAACACTTGCAAGAATTGAAAAGGATAAAATACTTCACACTTGCTGGAAATGAAAAGCTTTCTTGGATTCAAATTTAATCTAGAAATCTAGAATTACATTGCTGGAAAATGAAACTAGATCTATCCTATTTCCTCAGGCTGAAACAAGCCTTTCTAATCCCATCCCTTTGATAAAATGATTACATTGTATTTATAAAATTCATATTCTATATCCATCCAACCAATCCACTAAGAATGTGGATCCAAGATCCTATTTTTGAGGGGTCGTTTACAAAACTTTAAGAAAATTGAAGTTGCTATCCTCCATCACGCCACTTTTGTCTCAATAATTTTATGACACATACTACTCCTTCCTTGCTACAAATCATGCCAAATTATCAAAATGGTTTTTATCCCTTCAAATCTACTTTTTAGATCATTTTGAATTTGTCAATTTTGTTGAAAAACGAGGGAGATATCACTGTTTTACTGAGATTGCATTTTTCACAATTTTTGGGCACTTGATTTTTAGGGAACCTTCAGTTCTTCATGTGAATTAAGGGATTATTCTTCAGTTTAGTCAACCAAATCATTGATCCTTACCATGAATAACATTCTATAATCATGCAACAACATTTGAGTGATGTGGTAACTTGAGTTATCTTTGGTGGAAGAAGGAAGCGTGAAATTTAATAACTGTGAGAGATCTTAAAACTCAACATGAAACAAATACTCATCCCATTAATTTGGGAATGAATGATGCTCCATGATTTGCATGAATGTATGAGTGCAATGGGAGTCTTCTCTATCTTCTCATTACTTCTTCAAATCCTTCTAAATCTTTCAGGAGTTAACTACTTCAAGTGTTTAGAGCTCTCTGTTGTAAGTGTCTATGAAGCTTCATCTTACCATGAATTATTTAATAACTCATTTATCTGCATTATATCTTTTTAAACACTTCATGGAGAAATATTAGAGGGAATTTGGATCATATTTAATTACTAAAAATAAATCAAATATTTTCTTTACATTCTACCTTAAACAGGGAAAGAACTTTCAATCATTTTTCAAATCCACTTTAACACTAATGCATTAGGAAGAAATAGATGATTTTCTTTGATAAAATATGAGACAATTTATGGTCTCATCATTGGTCACAAAACACTCAGCTACAAAGGGAAAGTAGACAGCCTCTTGTGACATCATGAACATCAACTTAACTTCACAACATATGCCTTCAAAAGGTCAAGATGGTGGAGATGATGAACCCCGAAAAAGAAATCTATCATAGCAAACATGCCCCCGAACCTCCTCAATAGGACAAGGATGAAGAATCAATTGAGAGAGAAGAAGAAAAAGTCAATGTCTCTACTTCTCCATCTCATGCAAGTACTTCTTCTCCCAAATCTTATCCTATTAGAGAGGTACACATTTCTTCTAGGGTTTGTCCTACTCTGCCTTCCTCTCTAGAGCATGAAAAATTTATTACTCTCCCATTAAGGAGAACTTTATTTGGTTCATCTAGTTCTAAATCAGTTGTCACTCCTACTACCTCCTCTTGGCTTGAACAAACATTGTCAAAGAAGAGGAATATTTTTCAACTTAATCTTCTAGAAAAGGACCTTGTAGGTTAGTTAATCCAAAGGAATCCTAAGCCTAAGAGACTAAATACTATGTCTAGGTTGTTAGAGGATGATAGTACATTAAATATTTGTGTGGAAGTTGCTCACCCTTTTGTGCAGAAAGAGGTTAGCTAGGCAACTGCCAGTGATTTCAATGTCACCATGGTAAACTTAGGGCCCTCTACAAGGGATAGAGACATGCGTAATTTCCAGATAACAACAACTAGATTTGTAGAATGAACTGCCAAAGACAAGAGAAAAGATGAATTGAAAATCAAAATCAAGTCATAACTGAATGCTTGGAATATGTCTTTGAAATTTCTCCGCAACCAATCACCCAAGTTGAAGCTGCATTTGATTCATCATCAGAAGTTCGAAAAGAGGTGGTAAGTAGGATGCAAAATTACAAAATCTTTGGAAAGGCTATAGGGGAATGGAAGGAAGATATATTAAATAAGGGAAATCATTTCATCTCAGATATGAAAAAAGGTGCACAAAGATGCAAATACTTTGAAGACAAAGGTAGATAAAGACATCACCTCAACTAAACTTGAAGAGACAGTGTGGACCAACACTCTGGGTGAACTTAAGGGAATGATAGAATTAGGACCTAAGAAGCTGGTTAGTCAGAAGATCCTTCCGGGCATTGCAGACAATCATTGTGTGCTGTAGAAAAAGAGTGTTGAATGAAAACTATATGTGGTTAAACAAATCTTACAAGAGTTTGGCAAAGTATTAATGGAATGTAATGTAATTAATGAGGAGGTCCATAAGAATTTCTCTGGACTTGGCTTATAACTTATGAGAGAAGGGGGTAGTGGTGATGAAGATGAGAAATTTTTGAAAGAGAATTTTAAAAGAATGATAGATGGGATCACCGACACAACCTTTCAACAATAAGAGTCTCATAAAATGAAGTTGGATTGATTTTGTCTTATTTCAATTAGTTGGGGTTGCAGTCAATTACATAAGAAGACTCGAAGTAGGATGGAGTATGAAAGCCATTTGGGAACTTCAAACTAGGAACGCTGTCATTCCCCAACATGAGGAGATGCCAGCCATTGTTAAGGATTTCCAATCCTTCCAAATGAGGATTGCCACCTCATCAACCCAATCGACTAAGGGACCAGTGAACAAAGCGCCACCTCAATGAACTTTCAATTGGTCATTATAGTTTTGAGTTAATTAAAATATTTTTTTTTAAACCATTGGACAATTATACTTAAAAAAGAAGCAATTATGCATCCACACACACACACACACACACACACATATATATATGTAATTAAGACAAATGAACTCTCTCTCTTAGCAATTCTGGAACTTGATACATCAATTTCAATATATCATGGATGATTCAAAACCTCTATACGTCTATGTGTGTTTAGCTTTCATGAAGATAAATTGAATACCTTAAATCTGTGTGTTTAATCTAATCTCTTTTAGTTATATTGTTCTTGTACAAATGTGTGACTATTTTATTTTCATGATTGGTTTCGATCTTGGATTATATTGAATTGAAATTATTGGAAAGCTTTATGATATTGGGTTTATTCACCTTTATTGCTTTCAAGTTAAAAGCTTATAGATATCTTAATTTAAAAGGTTCTGAGATTATCTCGAGTTGTTGGAAACGATTGCATCTTTTTGGGTAAAGAGTCAAGATTGTAAGAATAGAATTTCAAGGTGCCAATATATTAGCCAACAAGGGGTGATGTCTCAACGACCACCTTAGTCATGGATTTTTGTGGGAAACTAGCATGAATCACACACATCTGCGTGGCATGCATTGGTATGTAGAAAAATCAGACTTAATAGTCAAGGAATTGGGAATACCAGCGAGAGATGGTTTAAGTTGAAGGAGAGCATAATTATGTTAATTTATCTAAAGAGTAAGGTGCATGTAATGTGAAATTGCATAGGGTGAAATTTACATTACATTTTCACCCCACTTTAGTGAGCATATGTGTTCAAGAGAATACAAAAGTAAAAGAGGAGAGTATTTTACCCATGATGCAAATAGGAAATAAAGTCTTCTATTTATGTGGAGTTTCCCCTATGGAAGAGACTTGAGTTGATCTTGCATAAAATGGCTAAGCTATATCACCACAAACATGTTAGCTATAGGCAAACATGTTGGGCAAAAAGTAGAAAATTGGACATCAAAAAATGTAGACACAAGATGACATCGATATGTAGGGGTAGCAAGTTGTGTTATGATAGAGACTATACAAAAATCCAATTGGCCCGTGGTTGCTAGAAATTGCGTTGTAGGACAACCACAAAAAAGAGACATAGACATCCACAAATACAAAGTCTAGTGGGTTACCCCTATGCTAGGGGTGAAATCCCAATACCGTGTATCACTTTTGAGACAATGAAATTTTTGGGGGAGGATGGATGTTTTTGAAATGCACCTTTGAGCGAAGGTATATCACTTTCTACCTTCTATCAAAGGTAAATACCTAAAACAATATACTTTTACATAGTGACCTTTGATCAAAGATCCCTACTAGGCTTCGAAAGAAGGCACTTTCGAGTGAAGGTGCTTTGAACGAAGGGGTCAAACATGACAACTTTGGCTTCTGCATCAAAATTTCCTCAAAAAATTTAGTTTCAAACCTTGGGTTGTACCTCTAGATGAACTTAACTTGACAAGATATTTTGCAAGATCATAACCCTCGAAATAAGCTTTCCAACAACTATAGTTTTTATATGTTTTCATTTTATCATGTATTTAATTTTTAATTTTTATTGAATGAAGGATTTTCTTCAAACATCAAGCTCTTTGTTCTGTAGAGGTGGAAAAATTGCAAATCATTATAATTTTTTTTGAAAAAATACCCTTGCACTAGCTATTAATTTCCTTGTTTCACCAAAAAAATGGATTTTGATATATACACAAGTTATGTTGGATGACACACACATATGTCCAAATTATAGTTACAATGACTGCATAAATTAATTAAAAAAATATGTAACAAAAAATTATGGAATAATATCCTTGCCCTAGACATTGATGTTGATAATATATATTTCAAAAATTAGAATTTTATCCTTTATAGAAAAAAAGTTAAGTTGGACCACACAAACTTCGCTTTGTGAAAATGTTGTTTTCTATTTAAAACTAGTTATCAAAGGAGATATTGAAAGATTCATGATTTTTTTTTTATTTTTTTTTAAATTATATTTATAATCTACACATAAATTTCCACAAATCACTAGTTCACATCATCTTCAAATTCTTAATGGTTTATCTGCTATAAGCCTTAGAAGATGAAGATTCAATTAAAAATGCTGATATAAATGTCCATCTTGCTAAAAAGTGAGACATAGTATTGTGATTTCACCCCTAGATGACATATAAGACAATTGAATGTAGACATTTTTCAAAAATAATGATAAGATAAAAGATCTATAATATGAATGTGATAGTCCCCGCCTTTCTATGTAGTGGAACACTAATTATTTGGGGTCCTATCATAAGAAAGACATGAGAGAGAGACAAGGGGATCTGAATATTCAAGGTTAGTATGATTCATATCAACGTCTATATACAACTATGTATGAATCATTAGCATGCCCCCAAATATTTCAAATCATGAGGAAGAAACACATAAAGACAAATTAAAAATGAAAATTTGGGTTATCACTGAAGAAGGCCTAAATGCCCCTAATGCTTTGCATCGTCCCAAAATGTTTGAAATAAAAGCATGATAGATAGAAGAATGATGATATAAATAGAAGAAGTGCATGATAGATTGTCTTCCTTGTATCTAAGTACCTATGAGGGTATCTTGGGTTCTCCAGAAGAGACCACAAACATACACAAGAAATTACACAAGAACACAAACAAACTCTAATATAAAGACACAAAGGGTATTGCTTGAGTTAATTATGTCCAACAAGTCATCCTCTTCCCAATCTAGATCGTATGGGGAATCAGGCTAAACTCACAATAGGACAATGATTAGGGAAGTACTAGGTGTCTCACCTGCAACAAGGGCTAGAGATGTGTCTGCTTCAACATCTCCATCTACTAGTTCTTGTGAGTTGAGTGTCAATGAATTTATAAAAGTAGTTGACAAAGATAAACTATCCTCTAGAGATTCAAACATACACTTCTTTGAAGAGGGGTATGGTGACTCAACTGTAGGTTGTGAAAGAGTGGGAGCTTCAGTGTGAACCTCCAAAAGAGGAGCAGTGACAAAATTCAACGATGAAGGAATTTATTCAATGATAAGAAAAAAAGAAGAAAGAGACGTTGAAGGAGTGGACTTATTATGGTGAGATTCAGGGACATGGCCTTGCTGAAGCTTATGCCTAGACATAGGATAGAGTGTTGAGTGGTAGGAGGAGTAGATAGGGCCATACTAGACATGACCTTTGTATGGGGCATGTCTATGGGATGCACAAGTTGAGGAACATTAGGAAGAGAAGTAATGAGAGGTGGTTTCAAAGAAGGTACAATGAATAGCTATACCCTTTTGGGGTGAGGTTCATCCACATCCCTCGAAAGAATCTGAAGGGAGATAGACATAGGGTGAAATCACAATACTGTGTCTCACTTTTGGGACGTGCTAATTTTTGCCTAAAATCACTATTTTTAGAAAAAAACTAATGATTTAAGTCTTGAGAGGCTCCATAGAAAGGGTTTTAATTAAATAGGGATAGATAAGATCCCCTTAGATCAAACCCCCTTAGATAGAACCCCTCTATTATTAAATCACACCCACAATGGAGTCTCATTCGCACCTATCAAAATGTTGGAAAAAACCCACTTTTCTTTACCTTTTGAGGGATTAAAAAACATCATTTAAAAATTATATTTTCAAGATTATATCCCTCAAAATGAGCTTTCCAACAAGTATAGGTTCGATATATTTTAATTTTATCATGTATTTAATTTCTAATTTTGACTAAACGTAGGTTTTTCTTTGAACATCAAAATCTTTGTTGTGCAGAGGTGAAAAAATAGTAAACCATTATAAATAAAATTCAAAAAATACCCATTCCCTAGGTATTGATGTCCTTATTTCACCCAAAAAAGAAAAAATGGATTTCAATATATACATTTTTTTTATGTTGTACGACACACACGTATGTCCAAATTATAGTTATAGTGACTTCAAAAATTAATTTAAAAATAAAGATGCAACAAAAAATTATGAAAGAATATCCTTTCCCTAGATATTGATGTTGAGAATTTATATTTAAAAAATTAAAATTTAATCCTTTATAGAAAAAAGTTATGTTGTATTGCACAAACGCTACTTTATGAAAATGTCGTTTTCTATCTAAAACCAGTTATTAATGGAGATGTTGAAAGATTCATGATTTATTTCAGAAAATTTGAATTTTTTTTTTTAGAATGTACACAAAAATTTCCATAGATCATTAGTTCACATCATCTTCAAATTCTTAATGGTTTAGATGGTATAGGTTTCAAAAGATGAAGATTCATTTAAAAATATTGATGTAAATGTCCATCTTGGGAAAAAAGTGAGACACAATATTGTGATTTCACTCCATAAGTAGAGACAAAAAAAGGCTCAGGCATTGAAATAGAAGAATTATCCTTGATCTTATGTGCGACATCACATTCCCTTTCCATCGCATGTCAATGATGCTTACACTCATGCATAAGTTGGTTCCAAAGAAGATGGGGAACAGGAACAGGGGTGTGAGAAGATGCTAGCCCCTCTTGTTCAACTAGTGAAGTTGTCTTTGCAACCATTGTTGGAAAAAGGGTAGGCCTCGCAGGTGGGACAAGAGATGTCTAGGGTGCAAAAATATTGACCTCAACCACAAAACCTTTCCTCTTTGTGCCTTTTGGGCAAGAGGTGGGGTAGGATGAACCCTTGGGGATTGAGATGTTGTAACCACATGCGAAGGACCAAACAAAGAGGACTTCCTATATATCGCAAGGTGAGGTACGCCAAGAAGAATTGGAAGTTTGAAGACATGGGGTTTCAAACTTGTTAATAGGAGGCCTTTCCTTTTCCTATGCTAGGCACAAACAAAGGAACAAAAGGCACCAGTGGGAGTTGTGAGGTCTTGGAGGAATGGAGAGGGCTTCTCAAGGGAGCGTGATTTCCTTTAGCCCCTGATGAAAAGGGCCTAGAAGATGAAGCCTGATCTTGCATAGGAGTAGGTTGAAAGGGGATTAAAGAAGGAGGCGAGACTGAATTAGATGATAAGCCTACGGTATTGTATTTATAATATGATTTATATAACAAGTCACCATAGGGTAACATGGGTTCCATTGGAGCATGTTGAAAATGGTCAAGAGAGAAGCCCCCATGTGACACCAGAGGCTTGTATCCCATATCTTGGATAGTTTGCACATTCTCTCATGAGGGAATTTTAGACACTTATGGATGTGAAGCATGCATTCATAGAAACCAACCAAGGAATTCCTAATTTCACTCTAAATAAGTTAGACTCTATTATCACATCAAATGTTGTGGAGACAGATTTAGGTCTCACAAGGACCGATAGAGAAATGGATCCCAAAGGGGAGACAAAAATACCATGATGTGTGTGAATGGTAGCTTTACACTCGTCATATCTCTCCCTATGAAATCATTGACGAAGAGTGTCTCCTCGGTTATAACATTGGCCCTACTGGAAGGGTCAACAATAACTCCAGTAATGACATTATCATTGACTTGAGTGGGAATGTAGAGGGGAGAGTACTCCCCATGTAGGGAAATTCATTAGATATAAAAAATATGTCAAGTATCTTGGATTTTTGACTCAAGGATATTAGAGTTATAGACACCATATTCACATACTTGACATCATTAGATGGCATAGAAGTAGTAATAAAGTTGGAAGAGTGAGGTGGGAAAGGATCTATCTAGATTTACAATTGGCTATTGGCTTTAGCAATATAATTTTTAGAGTTCTGCTTCTTGGTATCAAGGTAGATGTTACTACTGTCCATGTGGTTCTAAATCACGTGTCTCAAATGCACACAACATTCGATGTCATGTTCGGGTAGTCAATTTATTGGTATAATTTATAAGCGCCATACCAACTATGGTATGGTTTTTTTATCAAGAAGCAGTCTAATTTTTGGAAGGGTGATTAAGTTATCTTTCAATAATTTTTGAAGTACACTTGAGTAAGAATTGAGTAATTTTGTAAGGACTCAGTTACATTGTGACCCAAGTGCATTATTTTCATTTTCTTAAGGTACAATTACCACATTATCTATTGCTTCATTCCTCCTCAAACCTTTGGAAGAAGAAACATCCTCAAAACTATCAGGACATGAGGATGAGGCAGAAGCACCATACTGAGCTAATATCTACTAATAGTCATGCACTGCAATACATAGATGAGAAAAGGAAGGATATTTCATCAAGGAGACTCATTCCCTTAATGCAGAATGGAGACTTCTTATGAACATCCTTTGGATGTCATGGCTAGGCAGGGTATAGGAGATTTGTGAGGAGATAGATTGGTAGCGAGAAATGAAATTAGTTAACTTCTCATTTAGTTGTTGCTTGCAATGGACAAGGTCGATGACAGTGACCTTAGAGCCAATGTTCGCTTGGAACCACTATAAGAACTAATTCATAAGTTGATTGAAAGAAAAGATAGAATTATCAAGCAGTGAGAAAAACCTTTCCAACATAGTCTCCTTAAGGGATCACGAGAACAATTTTTCTAGCAAACGATCCTAATGTAAAAATTCACTACATATAATTGTAAATGAATTGGCATATGTGTTTAGGTCTCCTTTTCCATTGTACTTATCAAATTTTGGTACCTTGGAGCATTCAAGATGTTTAGAATGCGAGGGATACACAATTGGTATGGGGTAAGAGTGTATTGTGTGGAAACACTAATTAGGTTGGAGAGTTCAGATTGCATTTGACCCATATTATACAAGAGGGTGTTCAAGATGGGATCAAATGGTGAGGGAGGTGGATTAGCCGTCACAATAGAGACTTGCATTGCAGGAGTTTCAAGTGTAGAGTTAGGCTGAGGGATGTGATACCCTAAAGGATTCTAAGATACATTTACCCTAGGAGTGACAAGAGGAACATAAACAACATTTATGTAGCTAATAGAAGATGTAGGGGGAATTGTTGGATTGACATCTACCATATGCACATACACCTCAGGCATCAAAAGATTCAATTGAGTGCCAGTGATATTCAATTAGACATCTTGCGGCTGAGTTGATGCAGGAGCATCTAGGGGTACTAGCAATCTTGCATCGCCAAAAATAATGCTATTTTATTTTATTTTAATTTTAAATAAGGGCCAAGAAATAATGCTAATTTATTTTTGTTTATTTTCAATAAGGGCTAAGGTGTGTTGAAAATAAATATTTTAATTTGCAATAATGTGATTTTTCCTTGTGGTCATATGTAAATGCAATTTTTGGAGAAAATATGTTGAGGTAAATGTTTCTAAGGAATAATTGGGAAAATACTCCTTTTGGGCATCCCATTCTTGGTGGGGACCACTAGGGGTGCATGTGCTTGCATGTTCAATTCCATACCTTGCATGTATTTGCATGTTTGTGCCACAAGCTTTGCATGTTTGTGCCACAAGCTTTGCATGTTCGTGCATGTTCATATTTGGAGCTGTTAGGGCTGCAAAAGATCAACGAAGATGTTAGAATTGGCCAAATTTGATTGGAAATGGTTTAGGTTCCCATGTGAAGGACACATCGATTAATTTTATTATTTTTATGATTATTTCTCCAAATGGGGCATGGGTTTTCCAAGGAGGTGTTTTTCTTGTGGTTTTGGAAAACCGTAGTAGTTTTCTCATTCTAAAATATCTATATTATGATGCCTTGTCATTTAGGAAGAAGGCTTGGAGAGTTTTTGTAGGTGAGGTGGGGAGATGCTACTGAATTGAAGAGAGGATTTGAAGACTCCATTGTTGCAAATTTCTATTTGCACATAATCCCATGTTTTAGGGAGCTAATGAGCTCCACATGTTGAGAGATAGTGAGCTAGTGAAGTTAGTGTGAAGGGAGCTTGAGAGCTTCAGCTGAAAGAAGGTTGAAAGAGGCCAAAAAGAATTTTTTTTTGCAAGTTTGGAGGTGTGCTACAATAACAAGAAGATTCATGATTTCATGGTTTTATTGTGCAGTAGTGATTTTTAATGAAGATTGTAGAGGCTTGTGATAGAAGTCAAATTGAAGGAGATAATTTTTGTATTGATCTTTACTATTTTGAATTAGTTATATTTTAGATTTTTAATTATTTTCATCAGCTCATATGGCCTCACAACCATTAGTTTTAGTTATGCTATGTAATTCTTGAATTTCTAGGAGATTTTGAATGAACAAAGAACACTTCTTGCAGATTTTTGTGTTGTTTAAAACCATTTCTTAGTTGCATTTTTAAATTATTGTGAGTATGTGAATGAGGGTTGGATATTCCCCCCTTCATTAATGGTATTAGAGTGAGAGTTATTGAGTGTGCAGGCATAAGCACCAATGTGAGGTAGTTTGCACTAGGACCTATGGTGGTGTGTGTGATTTATGTGTAGATAGATTGTTGAACATGAGACACTCTATACCAGAGAGGATGGGATGGGTCATGAGGAGGCCCATAAGAATTTTGATATGGGAACAATATTGGGAAGAAGTGGAAAATAGGAAGTACCATGAAGAATTTGAAGATCCAGGTTGAAGTAAACATATTGGAAAAGAAGGTTAAAGAAGAAGCAAGGATTTTGGAACAAGAAACCTCCTCTCTACAACAATGGAGTCTTGAAATACTCTCTTCAATTTGGCAGCATCTCCCCACCTGACCTACAAAAAATCCCCAAGCCCTCTTCCAAATGAAAAGGCACCACAATATAGATGTTTTAAAATGAGGAAACCCTTATGGTTTTCCAAAACCACAAGCAAAACACCTCCTTGAAAAACCCACACCCCATTTGGAGAAATAATCATAAAAATAATAAAATTAATCAATGCTCACATGGACTTCACATGGGCACCTAAACCTTAGCCAATCAAATTTGGTCAATTCTAGCATCTTCATTGATCTCTGACAGTCCTAACGGCTCCAAATATGAACATGCACCAACATGCAAAGCTTGTGGAAAAAACATGCAAATACATGCAAGGTATGCAATTGAACATGCAAGCACATGCACCCAAAGTGGTCCCCACCAAGAATGTGACCCAAAATGAGTATTTTCCCAATTATGCCTTCGAAGCATTTACCTCAAAATATTTCCTCCAAAAATTGCATTTACATATCACCACAAGGAAAAATCGCATTATTGCAAATTAAAATATTTATTTTCCACACACCTTAGCCCTTATTGAAAATTAAAATAAAATAAAATAACATTATTTTTGTTGATGCAAGATTGCTAGTACCCCTAGATGCTCCTGCATCATGAGTCAAGATTGATGCATACAAAGGTACATGAGTCTTGACTATGTTGGTTAACACACAAAGAAACTTAAGGCCCTTGCGATATGAGATGAGTAGATTTCTCAAATTACCGACAACATGAGAAGATTGAGAAAATATGTTATCATAGTTAAAAAAAAAATTAAAATTCTTTAGGTTCTCTCCCAAATACTAGACTTTCTCAAAGGAGACCCTAAGATTAGTTTCATAGTCTACATAAGATGGAGACCTCGAAGGAGAATTTGGTTCAAAGCTTGAAGGAGACAAGTTCCCAAAGGCTGGCTGGGGGCCAAAGGGATTAGGAGTTTCAAAAAAATTGGGCTAGGTCTAGTAGGACTATACTAGTTTAGAGGTATGATAGCTCTAGAAATTCTTCTAACTAAATATCTAGAGGTCGTGGAATGGGTTGTGAAGCTCATAGATGAGTACTCACAACATAACCTCACAAAATCTAGAAGAAGAGAGAATAAAATTCAAGAGGGGATAGAAAGAATTCACAAGAAGGTGGGTTCACGTTAGGCTCACCAAGATTTAGAGAGAATTTTCTACCCTCAAGATGATGAGATCTCAAGGAGAAAATTGTATCTCCACTACCTTAGTTGACACGACTCAAGTGAACTAGAAATGGAAGAGTGTGGAATTTAGCAGAGTGCATAAATTATCTAGACCTCTCAAACATTACAAATTGAAAGTGTAGGGTGTAGAGGTTTTCTAGACAGCTCAATAAGCTCTCTATCCAGGATGATAATGCAATTTTTGGATGACAGTGCATCACACTGGTGTTGTATGAACAAAAAACATAAGTTGTCACCAAAAAACACTAAATGGTTTGCATGGATTTCCAAATGTGAGAGGGGTGCAAGATATGAATGTACAAAATTAAAGGTGCTAAATGAAAGTTAAATGAAAATGAAAAGGAAAGGTTTTAGACATTATCTAATTTTTTGACGGAATTCAAGCTTTCTTCAAGTAGTCCTTCCACTTGTAACTACACACACGAGGCCAAAGAGGAATGTTTGGGTAGCTATATAGGAGTTTTCCTTATTTAAATCCTCGTATTGGTGTTTCCACCTCCACAAAAATCCTTAGACAAGATAATGAAAATATACATGAAATAATAAAGAACAACTTGCTAATCAAAGACAGGGATAGTATGCTCAATGAGAAATGATTCTTGAAGAGTTACCCATTTCAAGCATAGAAGAGAGGCTTGCTGGTGCAAAAAAAAGAAACAAGGAACTCCGAGATGACAATGGAATCCTTGTAAGATGAGGTCTTGTTTGCAACAATGGAGTTTACCCTAGAATTTGTAGAAGATTCTTTGAAAGATATGCATGTGGAGAGATGGAGAAAGTTGTGTATTCTCAAGAAATTGTTGTAGAATGGTGAAGAATGAGAAACAAAGAGAGATGTGTGTGTTTTTCAAAGAGAAATAATGAATCACTTCCAAAATGAATTGGATAATGAAGAAATTACCTTCAAAAATGCAAAAGAGAGGGAATTTTTCCCAGAGTGATTTCTGATGTAGTTGCAGGTTGGTAGAGGTGTTACACTGCTAAAATGTGACAGGTGTAACATCTTAACGACCACCTTAGTCACATATTTTTGTAGGAAATTAACAAAACTTACAAAAATCTTTGCAATGTGCATTGGTTTTTGGAAAATCTAAACTTAATGATCAAGGAATTGGGCATGCTAGTTGGTGAGCGATGGTTTTAAGTTGAGGGAGTGCATAATTATCTTAATTTATCTAAAGAGGAAGGCATACATAATGTGAAATTAATATTAATATTAACATCAATGATTTTGTTCTCTTTCTCCATTGCTTGTAGAAGTAAACGTCTGAGCTATTCTATTAGGGAATTACCTAGTGTAACCATTTATGGTTGAAATTTTTTAACATGAATTTATACTTTTTATTTAGGCTTGAGCTTCCAAATATTGAACTAATAGATTTCTCTTCAATAAAATTCATGCCTTCTTTTATTGATCTATAATCATGCTTCATATGTGCGAATTCATTTGTCATTTATCTAAGCTACAAAATCGGATGTTTAACGTTTGTTGAACTCTTTTTTCATTTAAGTCTATGATTGTTTTCATCAATTCTATTTAGACCAAGTGTGATTTAGTGGTCATGCCATCTTTTCAAATTTTAGGAAGCATTAGTGGAATGAAGATTAACAAGAACTTGACTTACCTCTTTCAAATTTGTCTCCCTTTTAGATGGTTGTATCTACTAGTGTTTTTTATAAGATAAAATGGAAAACAAGGGTCCCACCCTTATCACAAAGTTATCGGTCTCCCCAATTTTTGGCATGGATGTGGCTATGGGTGTTTGCTTCTTTTTTCAAGGGGAGGACCTTATTTATTTTTTAGGAAAATTTATCAATCAACACTCCCCTATTCCCAACACACGTTTCATCCCCTGTCTCTCTATTTTGAATCAAGGTCTTGCAATAGATATGCTTGATGATCTTCTCAATGTGATATTAGAGGAAATAGACAATTTCTTGATTGATAAATTCCTTGATTTTTGACCCAAAGTTGACCAAGTTAGGAATTGGGCCTTATTGTCCTAGAAACTTACATGCAGTGTCACCATAAGTGCTATGGTCGATGACCTGTTTTTATTTAAATTTTTTAAAAGGGAACATCTAGTAAACATCTTGACTAGGGGCCCTTGCGCTCTATATTTTTTTCAAGAAATTTCTCTCCTTCTGTAAATAAAAATTGACATTTAACTCTACCAAATATTTGGAAGCTATTGCCCCTACCTGGATCCATTTGCTTGGTTTGTGTCTCGAATGATTGAACTATAATATTTTCTAAAGCATTACCAACTCCTTCAGTTTGTTGCTAATAGTGGAAAAGTTATCCTCTAAAAACCCATATTGGTTTTTGCAAGAATGTGTGTTAATACTACTACTAACATAGTTATTCCATCCAAGATCACTTTAAAATCAAGGCATGGGAGTTGGACACAACCTATTGTGTATGAGAATACTGGAATTTATTGTCAAATATTTATCAAGTTCGGTCACTTGAGTAATAATTGTAAAAAAAATTATTCTCAAAAAAATAAAGCCACCAAATCACCCATGGCTTTGGATGATCAGGTTCATGTCATGGTTTTCAATGTCAAGGACCCTCTCATCTTGACTGCCTCCCTTCTAGATTGGTGTGTTTTAGGGGACCAATTGATCCTTCCTTGCCCCCCCACAAAGGACTTACCCCATAATATTATATTGGAATTAGAAGCCCCCTCTCCCTTTAAGGATCATATGGATACCCTGATTCAAAAAGCTACAAAAGTACCTATAGATGAACCTCCTACTGGCTCACCTAATAAAGAGAGTGTGAGATCCACATTGGTTGTCTCAGAAATAAAGGAAGGGAAAACGATAGAGGACTCTAAGAAGTGGAATTTAAAGGAGTACTCTTGGAAAGATTCCCTCCTAGAAGAGCAAGCAAAGGATAATTAATTGCAAGGTAGGGAAGGGAGTAAGCCTCTTATGCTGTTTGGAGAAAAGGATTCTTATAAAAAGTTGGTGGACTATCTT
Source organism: Sequoia sempervirens (assembly GCA_007258455.2). Taxonomy (NCBI): domain Eukaryota; kingdom Viridiplantae; phylum Streptophyta; class Pinopsida; order Cupressales; family Cupressaceae; genus Sequoia; species Sequoia sempervirens. The sequence continues at coordinate 428,194,564 of VDFB02270651.1, forward strand.
TCTCTTATTAGCCTTAGTGTTGCTTCTTTGTCCTCTGGAGCAACCCTCACTTCTTCTCAAGATGAAGAATGGACACCAATTCATGGAAAGAAAAAGAGAGAAAAAAACTAATGTGGGGGGAGATCCCAAACAAGACGGACCTTCATAAAGAGAAACAATATCCAGAGAAGCAACAAGAGATGTAGCATTGGGAGAATAAAGGACCCTAGAGCTGCTAGGGTCCAAAACCCTAAAGAAAAGAGTTATAAAACCTCCTCTGGTTTTGAGTTTCTCCTTCAAACCCATATTAATTTTACCACTAAGTTTTTCTCCTCCCTTTTACTTTTCTTATGAAGATTGTTTCTTGGAACATTAGGGGGTTAAACAAACCACACAAATAACATCTACTAAAAGCTACATTTTGGAACATAAAATTGATATTATGCTCATCTAAGAAGTTAAATATTTGAACTTGCTTCCTCTCAAATACCTACTAATATCTGAGCTTTTGCAAATTACTATGTTAGTCCTGTTGAGGTAATTTGGAGGTTATTGCAACCCTCTGGAAGCCCTTGTGTTTGAAGGGTACAATGTAACAAAAAAAACTTATTGTTTCTTTCTTTGATCTTTCTAAATATTTGCAATGGATTCTTGCTAATATTTATGTGCCTAACTCTAAATTGGCCAAAAAACAACTGTGGGATTTTCTATCCTTAGCTATAAATAGCCCCTTGAGAACTTTGTGGATGTTAGGAGGGGACTTCAACACTTATTTATTCCCTTTTGAGAAACTAGGGGGTCTTGAAGGCTATTTTGACATGGGTAACTTAGTTGACTTCTTGGCTAACACAAGTCTTATTGATATTGGGATTCAGGGTTTTTTACTTGGTCAAATGGAAGGTATGGGAACAATCTTATATATGTGAAGCTTGATAGGTTCTTAATCTCTCATGATTGGAACAACCTACCTAGAACATCCCTCAAGGCTCTTCCCATACAACTTCAAACTGTTGTGCTCTTTTGTTACTGGGAGGAAGCTACTAAATTGGGTCCTTAATCTTTCAAATATGAGATCATGTGGGAATCCCATTTGGATTTTAAAGGTTTAATTGAGTAGTGGTGGAATACCCCATTCCATGATACTCCTAAGTTCACTCTAACTCAAAATTAATATGATAGGCTATCGTTAGGTCCTAACACTTTAGTTAATAAATACATCAATATATCGACTGGGTAGTGTTCGAAGGATATATGTAATAGAAGACATCTTGATTATCTCTTTCAAGTTTCCTAAATGTTGGACAACTGAAATAAAGCTCTAAACTAATAAGCCACTAAACTTAGAAAGTGGGAAATCATCTATCTGGAAAGCTTGAAATAACTAAACTAGAAAGTAGAAAATTATGAATCTAAAAAGCACAATAACTAAACTAGAAAGCATGGAAATGATTAAACTAAGAAATGTATAAATTTCTGAAGAAGTAAAGCTTGTAAAGAAACTAGGAAACATTGATCTAACAAAAGATAACAATCTAAACAACTAGTAGAAAATGATTTAACGATTTGAAACAACTGAAAGAAGGTGCTCCGAAACTTTAGACACTAAACTCAAAGACTACAGACTTAGTTACAACCTGCAAGATTATTCTTAACAAAATTACACACATGAAAAAAAACTTCAATTCCAACTATTATCTACTAAATGAAAGTAAAAAATTAAAAGTAAAATACTTATCTATCTAATCTACAAGCCCTCGAGTGGCCAACTCTCAGGTGCTACTACGCCTAGCTTAGATCACATACATTGGTAACTCCAAATTACTTCATTCAAAGAACTCCATTCACATTATCCAATAACTCCAAAAGTGGTAGGAAAAACTCATTTTATTCATATGAAAAGTGTAACTTAGAAAACATAGTGACAACATAACAATATTCTTCTATATATGTCATTTTCAATAGTTACATATTTATATAAGAGCAGCTAACAAAATCCTACTTTTTAGTTGGTAAATTCTTCAACTAATTGTCAACAACTAATAGAATTTAAATCCCATGACATGAAAAATTAAAGAGGCTCGACACAAGCCATAAATTCTTTAAAACTGAAAATAACAGAACTACAAAAACTCAGTCCATTATGTATGCTCCTAAAGTTCCGATGCCCATTCGCTTGTCTTCAATGGTGTTGAAGTCTACATTAAACCTCTTTGACTGGGATGGTAACCAATTGTGGGAGTTGAATTGTGGAATGCTCAAAAACTAAACCATTAAGTCAACACAAATTAGCTTATTTCGACTAATTTCAAGAAATAAAGATTGTACACTTATTCACAAAAAGAAGGAAATTACTTATCCTAAAGAGAATTAATTGGCAAGGTAAGGATGGATGAAAGATGTGAGGCTAAGTATTTAGTCCATTATATTGATGAGGTTATTTTTGTAAGGAAATCTAGGAGCACATCTAGTGAAAACTCCAAATAGTAGTGCCTTCAGTAGCTTTCATTTCGATTAGGTTGCCTCAAAGACACAAACAACTATGTCCAAATGCAGAACAGACACAGTTCATTTCCTACATTGATCCATCTGAGAGAAACACATGTAAATTCAACTGCAAGCATTAACAGATTCTACTACATGAACCAACAGGCATGAAAGATGAAACATAAAACCAGAACACAAAAAATTATGTGGGGAAAATCCTTTCAGATAAAAAACCCCACACTCCAAAGATTGAGCCATTGTATTATTCAGCAACAGAAAGTTACAATATAGTTTCAGGCTCTTAGCATTTCAGAGATTACATCTTGTTCATTCTGGATACAACTGGTAACAATAGATTTCCTTGTACAGTTTCTGATCACCCTCTCAAACTAAATGATCTTCTCACTGTTAGAATACCATCACATATACAACGCAGATCAACATAAGAGAAGTCAAACAAGATTCATGATTAGAAGCTCTCTCTTCTCCTCTGTTCTAGCCTCAAGGCCCTCCGGCCATACAACCAGCCTGCCAACCTTCACATTGTTCGCTCTATTTTCCTTCTCTTCGGCTTCGACTCTATGAAATGGTTTGTTTCCAACTGTCGGATAACAACTGTCGAATCATCCAGCTCAGCAATGGTTCACATTCCGCTTTCTTTGATTTGTCCACATCGCACCACGTCAGACAATCTTCACTCGGTCAACAGTGATAAACTTGTGTCGCATGTCGGTGAGACACTAGAAGTTTCTCCCCGATGCCAAAAGACCCAATTACATGTTGTCGCCAAGAGTCATCTCCATCGGCAAGAGGTTCCACCGAGCTCACAAGTTACATCGACCTCAGCATGCACATCAGTGAGACTATCGCTATCACTAGGAGATCACATCAAGTCTTCAAGTCATGCCAAAGCCCTTTATATTCCTATTAGAATCCATCTATCGGCAAGACTATTGTCTTTCGCCAAGACGTCACAACGAGCTTCATGTTATACGAGACTCAACATTCTCATCGGTGAGACAATCGCCATTCGATGAGACATCACATCGAGCTCATAAGTCATTCTGAAGTGTTCCTTAGTCACCAAGACTTTAGTCAGTCATTGAGAGATCATGTCGAGCCCTTTATGTTATACCGATGACACTATCGGAAAGAATTAGGCAAAGGTCATACCAAAACTTGTGACGTCCATCGCATTCCTATCGGCAAGAGAACATTGTTCGCCAAGAGTCACACCGAACCGATGACCCCACATGTTGTCGGCAAGACTTTTCACATTTGTCAAGACTTCATACCAAATCCTTATGTGTTACATCGAAGTCTCACAAAATATAACCATTCGGCGAGACAACCCTCCATTGCTAAGACTTCATATCAAAGCAAACGGGTTACACCAATGACTCCAGTCGCTGTAAGTCTCCCCGATGTCTTCGAGTGTCACATTTTTTCCAAGACAATCCTTCGTCGCTGAGACTTCATGCCGATGGGAACAAGTGATACCAATTTCTTCATTGGCCAAATAGATCGAAGGTCATGTTGATATCGGCAAGACTTCCTATCGTCGCTGAGACTTCTCACCGAGACCCCTGAGTTAGCCCAAGAGTATACCGTCGGTGAGACATTCCTCAGTCGCCAAGAGATCTTCCTGAGAGTTCAAGTCACCCTGAACCTTCTTATTGGTGAGACTTCTCCCGGTCACCATGACTTCCTGCTGAAACCCTTTGTTATCACGAAGACTCCAAGTCCCCATGAGTCTCCCTGAAGGCCAATAACAAACCCTTCTATCACCGAGACATTCCACTCAGCAAAGCATTACAGTGAAGGCCATAAGTCACAGCAATAGGTTCCTTCGACAAGACAAGAGAAAATTCACAGTGACATGAGCAAAACACAAGGCAAACTGCTAGTCTGCCAGACAACAGGAATGTCACAGCGACTATAATTTCTTAGAGATTTCAGCCTGTGAGATTGAGGCATATTTTCCAACAATTTTTACCTAAGCATTTCCTCCCCTTCCTAAGCTCGAGCAGGTCCTCTTGCTCTTTGCTATGTCCCCTTCCCTTCATTTCCCCAATTCTTATTCATATAATCATATTTAGCACTAAGATCATACAAATCATCTGCCTTTGTATCCTGTTCCTCTGGCTCCTTCATAAATCCCTGATGAAAAGTGAGCCTTTGTACCCATCTTTCAAAATTGTTATTACTTTGATGTGTATTGATGTATGTTGCAGGGGGTGGTGAAAGAAGTAGAGGTGGTCTATATCTCATGCCAATCTAGTTAACATTTAATTGCTCAAGGATATTAGCCAAGGCTACTATCCTTTTGTAGGACCATTTAATATTAAGAGGTGAGATTACCTCTCTTTTTCTGAGATACATAGGAAGAGGGGTATACCTTTCTTCACATGCATGCCAGGCTTTCCCTATCAACTTTGGTCCTTGATCTTGAAAGTGATTATGGCACAACCAAAGGTTATTATTATACTTGATTTGTACATTCTCTCTAAGTTTAACACCAAAAAATGTTCCTTGAAATATAAAAGCTTCCTATGGGGGTATCTCATTTGCAATCTAACAATTTTCTCTGCATGTGCATACTCCCTCGACCAATCCTTCTAGTGAATTTGATTACGCATTGTGGACATGAATGATCTCAATTAAACTTCTCCCACAAAAAAATTAACATAAAAGTCTATATATTCTTCCAAAAGAAAATTATGGACAAATAATTCACATAAAAAATCTTGTTGATCAGGAGTTGACTCAACAAATATCTTAACAAATTCTTTATCATCAGGGTCATGTGGATGGTTATGGGGAATTCTAAGTAACTTCCATATTAGGAGTTGTTCATTGAGGAACATGGAATACAACCTGGATGGTCTTCTACAAGCCAACAATAACTCACCGATTTCACAAGCATCCTATTTAGCTTTATATGCTTTGTGAAATGATTACTTTTAATATTATTAACTCCTTTTTTAGCCTATTATTTTCAAATTCTACATCCCTTAGTAAATAGAATCTCTCCATCCATTTCATCAATAATGGAGGGATACGTACCTGAAAGCACTCTAAAATAGTTGGTTCAATTTGTGTCCCCTTGGATTCCATTATTGGCTTAGTGTCACTTTCCTGCAAATCCTACTCTAACTCCATAATTCTACTCATAGAAGCATTAAGTTCAACTTCTTGTCTATTTATTTCTTCTTCAAAAGCATTAAATATTTGCATAAAATTATTTTTCAAACCTTGAATGTGCTTATCTTTCTCTGACAGATCATCCATATGCTACTTGCTTTGTTGATTCCATTGCTGGATTTGGTACTACAACTGTTCAATGACCCTATCTTTTTGCTGCATATGCATTGTCAATTTTGCAATCTCTTGATCCCTTTTATTTACAATTGTAGTCTATGCCTCAATTTCTTCTTGCTGCTGGGTGATCTATTTTGCATTACTTTGTAATTGAGATTTTAATTCAACAATTTCTATTTTCAAATTCTCTAATTCCTCCTCTTTCTGACTAGATTCTGCATCCCTTGTGTCCATAGAGAAAGATGGATTGGAAATTTCCATGTTAGCATGAGGTGTATTTTCCTCGATACTAGGTACATTTTCAATTCTATCAAGAAAAGGGGAGAGTCCCCCCATAGGTTCATCTTCAATCTCCACAAAATGTGGTGACTATACTTTTCCCTCTTCTTTCTCCTTTGGGGATGGTGTTCTCTTCTCTTCACCCTTGGGGGATTGATCATCCTGCTTTTCTATTTCACTTATTTCCTTACTACTAGGCTGACTTTCAGTTTCCACTAATCTTGTTTGAGTCCTTGGCCTTTTATTTTTAGAAGTACTTCCTATGTCATTGGGAACAATTTCACTGGACTCTGTAGACAACCTCTTGCTTCTTCGTAGAGGAGGGGTTTTTTAGAAAGTGACTTTAGTATGCATATTCCTCTTGTGAGGAGGCTCTTCTTCTTCTCCAGAGTGCACAATTTCCACATCCCCTGATTGTTCTGGGGTTTCTAACACATTCGACAAAGTTTTTGATGCATCACCACTAGGAGCCATTGAAGTTTGTTGCGATTTAGGAGCACCTAAGGCCTTCGAGGAGGGTTCTTATAAATATTGTTCTTTTTGTTTAGAGGACTCACCCTCCTCAAGTGGTCTTTCAGACTCCACTTTTTCAAATTTTTGCAAAAAATTCTACTTCTTTTCTGGCTTTTTGCAAAAATGATACTTACATATCAATTGTATAAGGCCATGGTGTTTGAGGGGCCCTGTCCCAACTTTATATTTTTCCATCATGGTGATAACTGAATGAAAAAAAAGGGTGGTAAATTAGCCCTAAGAGAGGAGTCCTCAATGCGATGGCACAAATGAATTAGCAAATGGAAATGGGTGTTGCAGGTATGAGCAAGTTTGGTGGTGTTTTCATTAATGATGTCATTGATGTCAACACAGTTCAGTATGTTGTAGATTGTACATGTATAGCTGAGATGTTGTTGAGATGTTGTGAATGCATGGAACTATCTTTATGGTGTTGCAGATGTGTTGGTTTGATAAGTTTCCAAGTGATTTTGAGAAAATTAAATAAAGAAGAGAAGTCTGAATGATGAAAGTGTTCAGAATGAGCTCTAGTATGTGCTATGCATTTCTCCTATGTTGATCCTATGCTTGTGCGTATCTGAAGGTTTGATAATGGTGATCTCATGGTGATATCTCCTGAGTTTTAGCTTCTGGTGTGATGGTATGTGAAAGTCACATTCATCGGTATGTGAACTGTTTTGGTAAAGTTGGACTGGGAGAAATATTGTTGCTCTACAAATTTTCTCTGTTTTGTTTCAAATCTTGCAGATCTAGAATATATCTTGTGAAGGTATTTTTTGTACTCTAGCAAAGATGTTTGAAGATTGGTGATCCAGAAGTCATGTTTCAGTAATTCAGTGTGAGTTTATACAGTCCAGATGGACTGGTGAAAGATGTTCAAAAATTAAAGTTTGTTGTTTTGTTGTGGATGTATCTAGAATATTTTGAGATGTATCCTTGTGCATAAGGAAGCGTGTTGGTGTCCACATGTCATCTTCTTGTTGGGAAGCATGTACATCAATGTTTATTTGTGTTTCCATTAGGTTTGGACGACTTGGTGTTTACACTTCATTTGAAGAATAAAATTAATTTGAGGAAGTGTGTGATTGATCCAAGACATTATTTTCAATCTTGGTTAAATTTTTTGTTGGTCAACTTTATTCCTTTCCACTACAGGAATTTTGAGTTACCGACCTAATTTGAATTTATGAAATAAGGGTTTTGTGGCCAACCTTGGAGAAAGTTTCTAAGGTTGAGGATGGTATAAAAGCAAGTCGAATTGTGAAGAGTTGTATGATAGTGTGATGCAAAGTGATGAAAGTGAGCCACAAATCATAAGAGTAGAAGTGTGTGTGTGAGTTGTGATAACAGTTCTTCATTGTGTTGAAGGTAGTGAGATAAGGGTTTCTGCAATCCTGTGAATGTGTGTTAATTGTTATGGTGGATCTTTTTGTTCTCTTTTGTATATGTAGGCAGTGAGTGTCCCTGTTGGACAGTGAGTCCTTTATGTGGATAGTGAGTCCCTTTTGTAGGCAGTGAGCCTTTGTACTTGGACAATGAGTCCTCTTTTGGGCAATGAGCCTTTGGCAACGAGCCTTGTATTATGTTTATAATATTTTATATTGTGAGTTAAACCTCACCGTGGTTTTTCCCTCATTGGGTTTTCCACATAAATGTTGGACTCAGGGAACACTAAGAGGTGGGTTGAATCAATGTTCAACAATATTCAAACATTTAATTCTTATTATAAACTATTTGCAACACATAAACATAAATAAAGATACAAGCACATGAATAAGATAATCAAAGCACCATAACACCAATATTTTTATGTGGAAACCCTATTAGGGGAAAATCCATGGTGGAGATTAATCCATAATTTACACTCTATTAAAAGAATGAACAAAAGGGAATGCACTTGCATTCAGGCACACTACCTAGAGCTCACTACTCAAGATAAAGAAGGCTCATTTCCTTACAAAGTGTTTGTGATTACAAAAAAAATTGAACTGAGAAGATAGAATCTACAAATGCCAAGATTCAGTTCCAATGAAGCACATAAAATAGATTCTGGACCTTCTATCCAATTCACACTTTTGCTCTGCTCTACTCTGTTCTGCTACACAAAAAAAAACTTTTTGCTACACAAGCAAGAATTTACTCACAGATCTTTTGATGTATGCTCATACAAATTCTTTACACTTTTTTTCACACACACACCTTTTCACCACACCATTCACACACCAAAATGAATTACCAATCTCATATTTATATCCTCTAACAAAGATTTCATCGCTTCAAGTCAACTTTTACAAAACATGAAATATTCTCCAATAGTCGGCTCAAATCATGAGCAATATTTAATGCACACCCACACAAGTCAGTTAAGACATAGTTGGGGCCCAAAAAAATATTCTCAAACTTAGAAAAAATTAAACAACTACTCCTTATACATCCACGACACGCTACATTCATTGAGTCGGCCATAATGAACAAATAAACAAAAAATAATTCTACCGAATCTCTTAACTCATACATCGATTGCTGCAACACCATAAAACTTACCAATAAGGTAACATACATGCTCAAAAATATTTCATGGGGGGTCCACAGAACAAAATGATGATTCGGTGAAGCATATAGATCGACTATTTGACTAGATACCTTATTCTTCATGCTTTTTGCTGGTAACACACTGTCTTCTACATTTCCTGCCGATATAAGTAGATCCTAATCTACGGACCAAGATAATGACTTTAGTTTCCATCAATGAAAAAACTAGAAGCCATAAAAAATATTCCCAAGCCATATGCCAACAATCCCCCCCTTTGGCATTGATGGCAACACTTAGTGAAAAATGACTAAGTGTCAGAATCAAAACTCAAAATTTCAAAACACAACAAAACACTGCACACTGCTCTCCTTTAGAATGAAAAATAAATTTTAAACGCTTTTCTCCCCCTTTGACATCAATGACAAATATTTTCTTTACTAAGCTCTCACTCCCCTTTTCAAAATTTCAAAATTTGAAGTGCAACTGTTGCATAAATCAGAAAATTATTTTATACTTATCTTTTACTTTTGGAAGAAATTTCTTCCAAGCATCTACAACAATCCCAATAATGATTAACAAACTGTTATTTTCTAATGTTCAGTTAATGATCTAGATAAGGGATTCTAGAATTGTAATTGCTTCTTCCAACTTTTCTCCTTTCTTCAGAATCTCAATTTGTTGCTCCAATCTGCATTCAGTTAGATCCTTCACTTTTCAAAAAGTGTCCATAAGAGTGTTTCTGGGAAAGTGAACCTTTGCATGCTCAACCCGCAACTCATGAATTCTATTCTTTACTGCTCCATCCTAGTCTTGAAACATATTGTAATCCTAACCAATTTTGATTAACTCACTCTCAATCTGTTCCAACTTGTCCTTGTATTTACCAACCACATGAGGCCACTGAAGACAATAATTGTAGACCTTATTGGATGAGTGAATGCATTTCCTTAACACATTCATTTTTTTTTTAGGTTGGTAAGAGACAACCTAAAATTCTCCTTCAGATGTAAAATTACTTCTTCCTCTTTTTTGTCCAGAGGCATAGAGGCCATAGCCTCCTTGATGCATGCAATCAATTCTTTTGGAAGTACATCCTGCAAACTTTCCAATTCAATGTTATTGTGCACAAAGTATCTACCTAGAGTGCTCTCAATGAAGTCCTATTCATATGATGGTCCATTTAACCATATGTCAGTAATCTTTTGCATTCCATCTTCCTCCTTAAAAATCTGTAGTATCTTTGTTTTGAGTAGAGCACCTTTTTCATCGCTTTCTTTTGCTATTATCACATCCGGTTCTACTGATTCTGGTTCATCTCTAGGAGTGTAATCATCAAAATCTTCATCTAGTATATCCACAATTACTCGCTCTTTGCCTTTTTCTTCAGATTTTGGAGATTTGAGTGTAGGAGGAGTGTTGTCTACAAACTCTCAAGCCTTTTTCTACTTCTTCTCCACCTTACCGAAAGAGGACCCAACTTCAATTGCTCTTACTGGACGGGAGATTCCAACTATTCCAAACTTTCCCAACACTTCTCTAAAGAAACTTTCATAAAGTTGCTCACAATTTTTTAGAGTATTGAAATGTTTATAAATTTGCTTGCAAATAGGTTCATTTTCCTTCCACACCACATTATCATTATGAGGAAATCAATTCAAAAAATACATCATAATGCATATAACTAGGGTACCAAACCTGAAGGCATAGTCTGTATCTTTTCTCAATTGCACATTTTCCATCAATTGATCCTTCAAAAATCCACATAGATCAAAGTCTTCATCCTCCATTATAATTTTGTGAGCAATATATACTACACCTACCGAGGTTTCACCTTCCCTATTTCTAAAGAAAATTTTATATGAAATTCCATGTGCAATGTACCTCGTTATTAGATCTTTGATTGTTGAATTACTAGAGCCCTTTGATCTCCTGTTACTCCAGTTAGGGTTTCGAATTCAATGTTCTGAATTGACTTCTTTTTCAAAACAACACCAACATTGCATAATCCTATTAGATTTATGATTACCTCTTTTGAAATTTGATAGGGTTTATCTAGAGTGAGGATATCATCATCCAATTTGTTCAAGATAAACCAAACCACTTCCACATTAATGAAATAAGGAAACTCATTCCAAATGTCCAAATTCTTATGTTTCTCACCTTCAAGCCACTTCAATTCACTGGCTGGCAACAAATTTCTTACATCCCTAATCTTCCTACTACTATATTCATCCAAATTCACTGTTCCTTTGACTTGCTTCATTTTACTTTCTATACCGAGCAAGGTTTTTCTTTCAAGCACAGGATTAGGAATTCAACAAGCGATGAAAAATACCTGGTGAATTTGCCACCAAATTTGCTTGACTCCTTTGAAATTCGCTGCAGAGGCTCTCCTTCTCTTCTTCTTTGGTGCAAGGTGACAAATGAGGGTTCCAAACACCCCTTTTATAACTTTTCACACCTAACCTTTTAACCACATTAAATAATTTTCCCTAGGAGTTTCGAGTACACTTTTTTCTTAGACAACAAGAGAAAAATTCATCTGTGGATCCTCTACTTTTCATATTTCTGTAAAAGTGATCACTGATGCATTTGTAAAATTCTATCTCAGCTAGTGACAATTTCCTGCATTCTGGTGCTAGCTACTGACAGGGGATGAAATGATTTTTCTTGAAAAAATCCCCCTAGGAAAAAGGCCTGAGATCAATTTTTGGAGGGATTACCAGGGTTGCTTCTGGTACAGGTGTATTTCCTTCATTAGATTCACTCTTGTTTACCCACATTTTCTTCATTTGATCTCTTATCTCTTCTAAAGAAAATTTTCCTTTTCCTTTGTCATCTTTTTGTGAGATTCTTCCTATGTATACCAGACTTCTTCTATCCATATTTATGTTCCTATAGAATTTTGTAGTGTGACCAAATCTGTTGCAATTGTAACACACCAAATTTCTCTGTCTAGACCACTCATCCACTGATTTCCTCCTGACCTGCATTGATTAGAAACATGTCAAAATCTTCCATAGGTGTAGCATTTAATATTCCTTACACTGATAGAATACTTCTGCATTCAATTGACTTGTGACCAAACTTATTACAACTAAAACACTGACTGGGAAATGATGGACTGCTTGAATTTATTTTACTTCTACATCGAGAAGCCATATGACCAAATTTGTTGCAAACAAAGTAGTAACCATTAAACTTCTAAGCATTGGGTTGTCTTAACGGGTATCTTCTGCCTTGGTTCATCTAATTTTCTTGTCTGGAATCCATGTGTTCAAATCCAGAGCTTTCTCCCTTCTCATAGCCAAGACCTCTCTTATCATTTGCATTCTTTTTTCCTTTAGTCAGCTCATCAAGCTTAGCATAACTGATCCTAAACTTCTCCTTGTACTCATTTGCAATAGTGAGTTCATCTCTAAGAATAACTATCTTTCTTTCAAGCTCTTGTTCATTATTTATGGATTTTTGTAGTTTGATTTCCATCTGAATGAATGCACTGTTAACTCTACTGCATTCCTCAAATTTTTCTTTTAAGGATTGGGCTAGATTCTCCTCATTCTTCTTTCTCTCGTCAATCTCTTAGTTAGATTTATCACAACAAATTCCATCTCAAGCTTTAGAGTAGCATTGTCTCTAGCAAGTTTTTCACATTCTTTAGTTGTCTCTTTTAGGGTCTAATTAAGGTGAACATCTTCCAAACATTTATTCTCTTTCTACTTTAGCTGATCACAAAGTTCCTTCCTCTTTTCTCTTGACTCATTGATTTTTTCCTTCAATGGTTGAATGAATTTGTCAGCATCCACAAGATTTTCTTTTAATTCCATGACTTTTTCTTTAGAATGATGAAGATCATCAAGTGCCACCATAAGTTGTTGTTGAATACCACTAGAGTCCATTGTATTCCAAGATCCACCTTGAGCTGTTAAACTTCTATAGAGGAACTATGCTCTGATACCAATTTTTGGACTTAGGGAACACTGAAAGGGGGGTGAATTAGTCTTCAACAATATTCAAACATTTAATTCTGATTATAAACTATTTGCAGCACATAAACATAAATAAAGATGCAAGCACATGAACAAGATAATAAAAGCACCATAACACTAATATTTTTTACGTGGAAACCCTATTAGGGGAAAAACCATGGTGGAGATTAATCCACAATTTATACTCTATTAAAATTATGAACAAAAGGGAATGCACTTGCATTTAGGCACACTACCTAGAGCTTACTGCTCAAGATAAAAAAGGCTCACTACCTTACAAAGTGTTTGTGATTACAAAAAAAATTAAACTAAGAAGATAGCATCTACAAATGCCTAGATTCAATTCCAATGAAGCACATAAAACAAATTCGGGACCTTCTGTCCAATTCACACTTCTACTCTGCTCTATTTTGTTCTGCTACACACAAAAAAAACTTTCTATTGCACAAGCAAGAATTTTCTCACAAATCTTCTGATGTACACTCATACAACTTCTCTGTAGTTTTTTGCACACACACACCTTTTCACCACATCATTCACACACCAAAATTATTTACTGATCTCATATATATATATCCGCTAACAAATACTTCATCACTTCAAGTTAGATTTTACAAAACATGAAATATTCTCCAATAGTCAGCTCAAATCATGATCAATCTTTAATGCACACCCATGCAAGTCGGTTAAGACATAGCTAGGCCCCAAAAAAATATTCTCAAACTTAGAAACAATTAAACAACTACTCTTTATACATCCACGACATGCTACATTCATTGAGTCAACCATAATGAACAAATAAACAAAAAATCATTCTACCAAATCTCTTAACTCATACACCAACTGTTGCAACACCATAAAACTTACCAATAACGTAACATACATGCTAAACAAGATTTCCTGGGGGGTCCAAAAAACAAAATGATGATATGGTGAAGCATACAGATCGACTATCTGACCAAATACCTTGTTCTTCATGCTTTCTGTCGGTAACACTCTGTCTTCTACATTTCCTGCCGATAGAAGTAGATCCTAATCTACAGACAGAGATAATGGCTTCAATTTCCATCAATGAAAATGCTAGAATCCATAAACAATCTTCCCAAGCCATATTCCAATACTAAAAATCTAGTGTTCATTGTGTTGATTTTCTTTCTGTTATTGGTGTTTCATGCTCTTAGTTAATAACATAATAGTGTGGTTGTGGGATTAATAAGTGTTGAAGTTTTAAGTTTGAATGGTGTGACAACTGATTCACTCCCCCTCTTAGTTGTCCTATGCCTGTTTAATAATTGGTATCAGAGCCTTGGTTTCTTGTTGTTGAGCTTAACTGCTTAAGGAAGATCCGATGGTACATAAGTTGGCAATCCCTATGTTTCGTTGGAACTAAATACAATGATTGGAAGGGACAAATGAAAGGATATATTATCTCCTTTGGTTTCAAGATCTAGAAGGCTATTGATACAAAGTATACACCCCTATATGGTGGTCTTACTACTGTAGATGAGATCTCTGCTTATGAAGAAAATGAGAAGGTGAAGTACGCTATTTGTAGTGGTTTATCTAAAAATGAGTGAGCGAAGGTTTCTTCTTTGGAAACTACAGATAAAGTCTAGAAGAAGTTGGAAGATATGTATGAAGGAAATGAAAGAGTGAAATTGAAAAAGAAGTTGGTGGCAAAGCAAAAATTTGTGAATCTGAAGATGGAAGAAGGGGAAGAGTTTACAAGTTTCTTTCAGAGAGTTGAACTGACTGCAAATGAAGTTAGAAATCAAGGAGGAAAACTATTAGATGAAGATATAATTGAAAAGATCTTGATAACCTCACCAGAGTACTATAGTGATAAGATCTCAGTTATTGAAGAAGTATATAATCCTAAGGCTTACACTTTGGAATAGTTCTTCAAAACCTTGCAAGCATTTGAGTTGAGAAAGTTCTGGAAAGAAGACAAGATAGAAGAAAATATAGAAATGACATTTAAGGCATTGAAGATTGAAGAGGAACCAGATAGTGATGGTGTTGATGAGTTGGAAGCTAAATTCACTAGGAAATTGAAGAAAGGCATCATGAAGTATAAAGGTATGTTTCCCTTTAAATTTTTTATTTGTGGTAATATTGGTCATTATACTTTGAGATGTCCAAATAGAGTTGTACAAAAGAAGAACAAGGATTATAAGGATAAGGATAGGAAGGATAAGAAATATAAGAAGCTGTACTATGTTAAAGAAGAAGCAAGAATTTCTAATGATGAATCTGAAAATGAGGTTGATGATAGTGAATGCTTATTCTTAGCTTTGGAAAGTGAATCTCTATCCACTAACCCTGGAAAATGTGTAAGCAAGAAAGCTCCAGAGAGTAAGAGGAATAGGATGGAAGGCACTTTGGTTATCACTTTTCATGCAAGACAGGATGAAGACTACTGGGTAATTGACAGTGGATGTTCTAATCACATGACTAGAGATAAGAGTAAGTTTACTAAACTTGAGAAATATGATGGTGGTTTAGTTATATTTGGTGATGATTTAGGAGCAAAGATTTGTGGGAAAGGTTCAATTAGTTTTGATGGAAGTGCATAGTATTGATGATGTATATTATGTGAAGGGTTTGAGGCATAACCTTCTGAGTATTGGTCAGATGTGTAGCAATGGTTTCAAATTTGTGTTTCAGAAAAATACCTGTGAAATTAGAAAAGGATCTAGAAGTGTAGATATGATTGTTGCTAGAAGAACTCAAGAAAATATCCATCGATTGAAAGGAGTTGATGGTCATTGCCTTGTATCTCAAATAAGTGAAAGTTGGTTATGGCACCGAAGAATGGGAAATGTAAATTTTGATAACTTGGTCAAGATTAGTGAAAAAGAGATTGTTCAAGGACTACCTAGACTCACAAGACTTGGTAATGCTATTTGCAGAAGTTGTCAATTGGGGAAGCAAACAAGATGCTACTTTAAGGGAAAAGAGAATTCTACTACCAGAATGTTGGAGTTAGTTCATTTTAATCTCTCTAGTCCAACTAGAACTGGAAGCTTGAGTGGTGACATATATTTAATGTTGCTTATTGATGATTATACTCGAATGACATGTGTTTCTTTTCTCCGAGAAAAGACTTAGGATTTGGATAGGTTTAAGGTATTCAAAGCAATAGTGGAAAATGAAGTAAATTTGAAAATCAAGTGTTTGAGATTTGGCAGAGGTGGATAATTCACTTCTGGTGAATTTAATGCATTTTGTGAACATGGCATAAGAAGACATTTTTTGCTCTAAGAACCCCTCAGTATAATGGTGTATTTGAAAGGAAAAACAAGAATATATAGAAGCTACTAGAACCATGATGAAAGAATCAAATATATTGGATGTGTACTAGAGAAAAGTGATAAATACTGTTGTTTATATTCTTAATAGAGTTCAGATCAGATGCAACAACACTAAGACACCTTTTGAGTTATGGATTGGTAAGACACCTACTGTGAAGTATTTTAAGGTATTTGGAAGTAGATGCTATATTAAAAGAGATGATGAAAATCTTGGAAAGTTTGATGCTAGATGTGATGAAGGAATCTTTCTTGGATAATCCACTACTAGCAAAGCATACATATGCTTTAACAAAAGGCTAAGAAAGATTATTGAAAGTGCTAATGTGAAACTTGATGAAGACATACACAAACCTATTGAGATAAGTGAAGTTGAACCTGATGATCCTATCTATGGACATGTACCTAAGGAGAATAAGGAGAAGTATGAAGAGGAAGAGAAAGAAGAGAAAGTGGAAGAAGAAGAAGAAGAAAATGAGTTAGAATCTACTGTTAAGACTCCAACATATATATAAAAGGATCATTTGGAGGATCAGATAATTGGAGATAAAAGTGAAGATGTGAAGACAAGAAGAAAAGTTGCAGCTGAGGTAAATTTGTGTTTTCTTTCTAAAGTTGAACCTAAATCTATAAGTGAAGAATGTGCATATGAGAGTTGGATGAGAGCTATGAAAGAAGATTTGCAGTAGATAAAAAAGAATCAGACATGGGGAACTAGTCCCTAGGCCTATGAATAAAAATGTGATTAGTTCAAAATGGGTGTTCTAGAATAAGTTGAATGAAAGTGGAGAAGTCATAAGGAATAAGGAAAGACTGGTATGCAAAGGATATTCACAAGTTGAAGGTATATATTTTGAAGAAACATTTGCCCCTGTGGCTAGAATGCAAGCTATCAGGATGTTTTTCAATTTTTCTACCCACAAGGACTTCAAAGTTTATCAAATGGATGTTAAGTCAACATGTCTAAATGGTGAGTTGGAGGAAGAAGTGTACATGGAGAAACATGAAGGGTTTCAGTTTTTTGACAAACCGGTCATGGTTTATAAGTTGAAGAAGGCATTGTATGGGCTAAAGCAAGCTCCTAGAGCTTGGTATGCAAGACTGGACAAATATCTGGCAAAGCAAGGATTCAAGAAAGGTTTTGTTGACAATAATATTTACTTCAAAGTGCTAGGTAACAAAATGTTGATAGTAGTTGTTTATGTTGATGATATCATTTTTGGTGGAAATGAAGGCATGCGTAAGAAGTTTGCTGAAGAGATGCAAAAATAATTTGAGTGTCTATGATTTCTGAATTGATTTTCTTCCTTGGTCTACAATTGAATCAAACTGATAAAGGGATATTCATTTCAAAATCTAAGTATGTAAAAGAACTGTTTAAGAAGTTTGGGATGGATGATTCCAAACTGGTTTTTTCTCCTATGGCAACCAGATGTAAACTGAGCAAAGATGATGAATCTGCTAAGATTGATAAGAGAAAATATAGATCTATGATTGGTGGACTGTTGTATCTTATTGCTACCAGACTAGAAATTATGCATGTAGTGTGTTTAGTTTCCATATTCCAAGCAGATCCTAAAGAGGCACATGTTGTATCTATAAAGAGGATATTTAGATATCTAAAAGGTACACCAAATTATGGATTATGGTATCCTAAGGTGATGATTTCACCTTGAGTGCTTATATAGATGCTGATTGGGCCAGATGTGTAGATGATTGGAAGAGTACCAGTGGTGGTGATTTCTTTCTTGGTGGGAGATTAGTTTCATGAATTAGAAAAATGCAAGACTCAGTTTATTTATCCATACAAGAAGTAGAATATATTGTTGTAGCATCTTGCTGCACATAGGTTTTATGGATGAAACAAACATTGAAGGAAATTGGTGTGGTATGTGATGAGCCTATTTCTATTTTCTGTGACAACACAAGTGCAATAAACATTTCAAAGAACCCAATTATGCATTCAAGTACAAAACATATATCTATCAAGTATCATTTCCTGAGAGAAAAAGTGTTGGAGAATGAGGTCAGATTGGAGTATGTGACAACAAAGGAACAAATTGCAAACATATTTACCAAGGCTCTCCCAAATGATACTTTTGAGCATATTAGAGACATGTTGGGGGTCATTCTCCCTCCTAACTAGGTGCACATGAAGTTGCATTAGTCCAGTGAATTGAAAAATTCTTCATTTATTTGGATTGATAAATGGGTCTACTCCATAGGGGGAGTAGAATTTTTTTTCATTGTTGCAGTATGTTGGTAATCCTAAGGGGGAGTAATCAAAGTTGTTCATCTTTTCCATTGATGTAAAAGGGGGAGAGAAAGTCATGCAAAAAATAGTTGCAGAAGAAGAGGTGTTCTCTCAGTATTGTGAAGGAAGATGTTGTCTTTGATGGTTTTTCACATCATGTGTTGCCATCAATGACAAAGGGGGAGATTGTTGTAGGTATGAGAAAGTTTGGTGGTGTTGTCATTAATGTTGTCATTGACGTCAACACAATTCAGTATGTTGCAGATTGTACATGTATAGCTGAGATGCTACTGAGATGTTGTGAGTATATGGAGCTATCTTTATGGTGTTGCAGATGTGTTGGTTTGATAAGTTTCCAAGTGCTTTTGAGAAAATTAAATAAAGAAAATAATTCATAATGAGCTCTGGTATGTACTCTGGATTTCTCCTGTGTTGATCTTATGCTTGTGTGGATTTGAAGGTTTGATAATGGTGATCTTGTGGTGATATCTCTTGGGTTTTAGCTTTTGGTGTGATATGTGAAATTCGCATTCAGTGGTATGTGAACTATTATGGTAAAGTTGGATTGGGAGAAATACTGTTGCTTTGCAATTTTTCTCTATTTTGTTTCAGATCTTGCAGATCTGGAATATGTCTTGTGAAGGTCTTTTCTATGCTTTGGAAAAGAGGTTTGAAGATTGGTGATCTAGAAGTCATGTTTTAGTAATTCAGTGTGAGTTTATACAGTCTAGATGGACTAGTGAAAGATATTCAGTAATTAAAGTTTGTTGTTTTGCTGTGGATGTATCTGGAAGATTTTGAGATGTATGCTTGTGCATAAGGAAGCATGTTGTGGCATCCATGTGTCATCTTCTTGTTGGGAAGGATGTACATCAATGTTTATTTGTGTTTTCATTAGGTTTGGCCAACCTAGTGTTTACACTTCATTCGAAGAATAAAATTAATTTGAGGAAGTGTGTGATTGATTTGATACATTATTTTTGGTCTTGGTTATATTTTTTATTGGTCCACTCTTATTCCTTTCCACTGCGGGAATTTTGAGTTGTCGACCTAATTTGAATTTATGAAATAAGGTTTTTGTGGCCAACCTTGGAGAAAGTTTCTAAGGTTGAGGATGGTATAAAAGAAAGTTGAATTGTGAAGAGTTATACAATAGTGTGATGCAAAGTGATGAAAGTGAGCCACAAATCATAAGAGTAGAAGTGTGTGTGTGAGTTGTGATAGAAGTTCTTCATTGTATTGAAGGCAGTGAGATAAGGGTTTCTGCAATCTTGCAAATGTGTGTTAATTATTGTGGTGGATCTTTTTGTTCTCTTTTGTATCTATAGGCAGTCAGCCTCCCTATTGGACAATGAGTCCCTTTTGTAGGTAGTGAGCATTTGTACTTCAATAGTTAGTCCTATTTTGGGCAGTGAGCCCTTGGTAGTGAGCCTTGTATTATGTTTATAATATTTTATATTGTGAGTTAACCCTCACCGTGGTTTTTCCCTCATTCGGTTTTCCATGTAAAAATCTGGTGTTCATTGTGTTGATTTGCTTTCTGTTATTTGTGTTTCATGCTCTTAGTTAATAACAAAATAGTGTGGTTGTGGTATTAACAAGTGTTGAAGTTTTAAGTTTGATTTGTGTGACAACTGATTCACTCCCCCTCTCAGTTGTCCTGTGCAAGTTTAACAAGGGGGTCCCACTACCGTAGTTATTTGTCCTTCACAGGTGAAATATTTTATTATCTAGGCTACAACAAATTTCCAGGGTTCTAGGATGAAAATTCTATGAAAACCTTTGTTTTGTCCCCTGGTACTTATGGTGATTATAGGTTGAGGCTTCCCCTCCCTATGAAACAATTCTACTAGTCTTTGATAGGTAATATTGGTAGTTTCATTCAAATCAATTCCCTTATTTTCAAGACCAAAAATGTGAGCAATAATTTTTGGACTTACCTGAAAACACTTTCCACACACCATAGTCTATCCATCTGCAAAATTATATATGAATTATTTCACTACCTGCTCAGTATATCCCTTTCATAAATTCCAGCCACCTAACTTTTTGAAATAGGCCTGCAACATTACTCAATGCCAAAAATTGAGCTGTTGAGGCTGTTTCAGACTTTTTCTTGGCTCCTCCCATTTTTACCTTCCCTTGCCGCTTTGCCAAATTATGTGGAACTCTGTAATGTTTTCCTTGCTTCAATTAATTGAATTGTAGATGAAAAAGGGACACAATTTTGATATAACCAATGGAAGATGAATTAATCACCTTACTTGAGTCCTTACTAAGTAATCATGGAAATTCTACATGAGAAATTACACAACCATTGTTGTGCTTTTAGCAATCATGCGATGGCACAATTTTCAAAATTGAGAGAGGGAATGGTTCATGCCAATTAATTAATATCTATTCAAAATAATTACTAACTCTAAGTAAATAAATCCGTACGCACCTTATGTCTTGTCATTAAATCAAAAAATCACTCACCTTTTCTGACATAATCAGATAGTTACATGATTTGGTGAGGGTGGCATATAATAATTATGACATGGATGGGATGGTTTAAATAATGATGAAAATTATTATGAAAAAGAGTTTTCATAATAATTTCATTTATTATGAAAATATTTGATATGATATGGAGAAATGACAATTAGGGAGTGGATCTTGAGGTGGAAAAAAATTTAAATGATGGGAATATATAGAACTTAGGAAAAATCAAAATACTGAAAAAGAAAAGAGTTTACAAAAATCTGGGGCATTGCTGAAAAATGTAGCTGGCATGGAAGAAGAGATAGTTCCAAAGCATCGTTGAGAGATGTCATTGGAACACAACAAAAAAATAAAAGATTTTAGAGCATCATCGAAAGATGTAGCCAGAGAAGCAATCAAAAATTTCCAAAGCATCATCAAAAGATGCAGTTGGAGTAGTAACCAAAATTTTTTGGAGCATCGTCGAAAGATGCAATTGGAGCAGCAACCAAATTTTTTTGGAGCATCGTCAAAAGATGCAGCGAGAGCAACAACCAAATTTTTTTGAAGCATCATCAAAAGATGTGACAGAAGCAACATCCAAAAATTTCTAGAGCATCTGAACAAGTTCCGAAGTATCACTAAAAGATGTTGCTAGAAGGAAGGAACAAAAAAATTCTAGAGCATTGCTAGAAGATGCATCCAAAAGAAGGAATAACAAAATTATGGAGCATTAAGAAGGAAGAAGAATGTGACATTTTGACCTTTGACTTCCCGAAGCATCATTGAGTGATACATCAAAATGCAGGATCATAATGAGGAATGACACAAGTTAGTTGTACAAGTTCCGAAGCATAGCAACAACAAGTTCCAAAGCATCGCAACAACCAAGCCAACAAGTTTCTGAGCATTGTAGTAGGGTGTGACATAATTTGTGTTTACCAAAGAAATGAAGAGCTGCAAAATATAGATAAATTTTAGCCAAATCCAAATGATGAAGTTGTTGAAGGATTTGAAAGAAACATTTTGAACTAAAGTAAATTCACACACACATTGTTATTATTATTATTATTATTATTGACATTTATTATGGGAAAAACTATATTGACTCTGTCATAGCAGAGTTAATGCATTGGATTTCTCCCTGCATTTCTACCATTTTTGTAAATTCCTCTTTATTAAGAGGCTTATGGTAGATGTGTAATTGGTTTCCATTAACTAGGAGAGTTTGAGTATCACCATCAATGGGTTTTAGCTGAATTGAACCATTTGAAAATACGTCAGAAATTTCATATGGTCCAATCCAATGTGTTCTGAGTTTTCCTTGGTGATCCTTGTATTTGGAATCGACCAATAATTCCCAATCCCCATTATGGAATTCTCTCTACTTGATATGTTTATCATGCCAAACCTTGCGTTGTTGTTGTACTAGCTCGTTTTGATGGATGGCATCTAGATAGAGTTCATCTAGTTCACTAAGCTATAAAAATCTCTCTATCTAAGCTTGTTTAAGATCTATACCCAACTTCATGGCTGTCCTAAGGGTTTGGAGTTCAAATTCAATGGGCAGGAGAGGTTTCTTCCCGAAAACTAACAAGTATGGACTATGCCTAGTAGTTGATTTCTAGGTGGTGTTATAAGCCCAAATGACTTCAGGTAGTTTCTGAGCCCAATATTTTCTTCCTAATGAAACTTTTTTTGTTAAATTTTTTTCAAATTCCCTGTTAGTGACTTCAAACTATCCATTCTCCTAAGGGTGGTAGGGTGAGGACTTCTTGTGACTCACCTAAAAATGATCTATGAAGGCTAATAGAACTTTAGACATAAATTGGGGGCCTTAATCTGTGACAATATTCCTAGGAGCTTTGAACTTGAGGAAGATCCTGTTGTAAAGGAAATCAACTCCTTGTTCCTCCCTAGCAACGTGTAGGGCTTGCACTTCTACCCACTTAGTTAGGTAGTTGGTACAGACCAAAATGTACTCTTTTCCTTGTGAAGGAGGGTCTATAGGGTTGATAAAATACAATCCCCATTTTTTAAATGCTTCAAGAACTACTTGAGGCTGTAGGGGAATTTCATTAGATGCAGTTGGTATTCCTAACCTTTGACATTCATCACATCTATGGACATATTTTCTTGATATCCTTATGCATAGAAGGCTAGTAGTATCCTGCTCCCAAAATTTTATGGGTTGTCCTTTTAGCAGAATAATGCCCTCTAGAAGGATCATCATGACAGTCTTTAAGGATACTATAGGTCTCATCTTCCCTAACACAATCTCATAGAACCATATCAGGTCCACATTGAAATAGGATCCCATTAATCCATTTGAAGGGGACACTTTCTCTAACAAGTCATTTCTTCTATTTTGATGAAAAATGAGGTGGTACTTTTGTAGTGGCCAAGTAGTTTGTAATATCGGAAAACCAAGGGGTTTTAGTAGAGATGGTGAACAAATTTTCATTTGGGAACTCATCCTGTACCAGAGCATAATCACCATCATGTTTAATTCAGGATAAAAAGTCCGTGACTACATTGGACTTCCCTGGTTTTTCAATAATTGTTATGTTGAATTCCTAAAGAAGAAGCAACCACCTAATTATCCTTACATTTACTATAGGCTTATTCATGAGGTACTTGATGGATAAGTGATCTTTGTATACTGTGACTTTGTATCCCATGATATAATGTTGAAATTTATTATTTGCATGAACTACAACCAAGAATTCTTTCTCTGTTGTGGTATGATTCCTTTTTGTTGGAGTCAAATTCTTACTGATGAAATATATGGAATATTTTCCCCCATTCTCATCTTCTTGTCCTAAAACTGCTCCAATGGCATCATCAGATGCATCAACATACATATGGAATGTAAGGTTCCAATTAGGTCCACGAAGGATAGGAGTAGATATGAGTTTCTCCTTGATGATTTCAAATGATCACTGACACTTAAGTGTCCAAATGAAATCTACATTCTTTTGAAGAAGGGAAAACATAGGGGCTATGATTTTGCTGAAATTTTTTATAAATCTTCAATAGTATCCAACATGCCTTAAAATACTTCTGGCATCAGTCTAGGTTTTTGGGGTCTTGAGTTGTTGTATTACTTCAATTTTTTTAGGATCAACCTTAATCCGTTCAGCTAAAATATGGTGTCCCAACACTATTCCTTGTTCCACCATTATCATACATTTCTCATGGCTTAGGGACAAACACTGATCCTCACATCACTTCAACACCTTATCTAGATTTTGGAGAGCCTCATCAAAGGTTGAACCATATATAGTGAAGTCATCCATATAAACTTCCATGCACTCATTCACCAACTCAACAAATATAGCCAGGATAGCTCTCTAAAACATTGCAGGAGTATTACATAGCCCAAAAGGAAGAACCCGATATGCAAATGTCCCTTAAGGGTAGGTAAAGGTCGTCTTATCCTGATCTTCTACTGCTACCTATATCTAGTTGTAACCACTAAATCTGTCCATGAATGAAAAATATTTTCTCTTAGCCAAGAAATCTAACACCTGGTCTACAAATGGTAGAGGGAGATAATCTTTGTGTGTTGCTTTGTTAAGCTCCTTATAGTCCACACACACTCTCCACTTTTTGTTTTTCTTTGGAACCACAACCAAAGGTGACACCAATTTTCTATCAGAAATTGAATAAATAAACCCTACTTGCAGGAGTTTCTCAATTTTATTTTTAATGATGTCTTTCAGGGTAGGATTGAGTCTCCGTTGTGGTTGGAGAATAGGTCTAACATCCTCAGTATAGATATGATGAGTACACACACTTGGGTGTATTCCTCTCACATTTGTATAGTCCCAAGCAAAAGCTTTAGATCTATTCACTAGGGTGTCAAACAATTTGTGTTCTTCCTGCTTAGTTAACCAACTGTTAATGTTCAAAGTTTTTCCTGGAAGCAACATAATGGTTTTAACTCCCGGATGGTTGGATGTGACAGTATACATGGGCCTTATCAAGGTGTTAAGAGGACAACTATGAGGTATGGTTTTGTGAATCCTAGAAATGTCTACAAATAAATGGTGCATTTTTGGAACTTTTTCAAAGGACAAGGCAATCCCATGAAATAGGTATTATCAAATTCTGTGTGATCTATGTTGATTGGGTTTCCTAGGATCTCCTCTACGTTTGTCATCTCCTCACCACTCTAATCCATAGTAAGATTTTCCATGTTGTTTTCCAATTCATCCTTTAATTCTTCACCATGTTGTTTTATGACTACCATGGCCAGTGAAGCCAAATTTTCCTATTCGTTGGGACTTTTTGGTTCATCAACCCATACTTTATTGTGTTTGGCAAGCTTGGAAGGAGGATATAAAAATAAATTTTTGCTTTTAGGTCCATGTGAAATGGTCATTCTTCCCTCTCTATAGTCAATTTTGGCTGCAACAGTAGCTAGCCATGGTTGTCCAAGAATTATTAGATAACTATCTTTAGGTGTAAGAGACTCAATTATTTGAAAATCTACTAGATATTCCCATCCATCCACCTTAACTAGAACATTTTCAATGACGCCCTTGGGAATAGCTATGGATTGATTCACTATCTGCAAGACTATAGTCATGGGACATAAATCAGTAAGTCCCAATTTTTCCATCACATCAACAGTCATTATGTTAATGGCTACTCCAAGGTCCACCAAAGCATTAGGTATTGCTACCTCATTAACTATTACTATTATAAGTGGACTACCTGGATCGTCATATTTCAGGGTAGTGGTCATTCCAGCCAACATGTTAGCTAGATAACCATTTATGTGGAAAATATTTATTCATTTTGGTTTCCTCTCTAGAGTTTTGATACACAACTGTTTGATTAGCTGGTTCAACTCAAGAATCTTCTTAATCACTTGTAGCAAAGGGACTTCAATATGCAACTATTTAACTTCTTGTATCAATGCAGTTTTGGTAGATGTGGTCATTTTCGAAGTATCTTTCACGGTGATTAGTTTCGGACGGTCTGGAAAAGGTGCTTTAATTTTTTCATTAGGAGTGAAATCCTTCAAAAGATCAGTTAGAGACTAACCCCCCTCCTCCTGAGGTAGGTCAAAAGCTCCAGTTGAAGATGGTGGGTTGGGATTTTTTTGAATAGCTTCTAGGGCTTGTTCTACGAATGTGGGCATTGTTGTAGTTATCTCAGCAAGCTTCTTAATAGGCTCATCTAGAATTTCTTCAATAATCGGCTATGAAGGTGTTTTTCCAAAACTCAATTGCAAGTTTCCATAGTGTATCACATTAAGTCCAGTGACATTGTCCTGTTCGGTGGAATACATTGGAGTATTCAGGTGATTGTTCTTTGGATTGGGAATAGGTTGCGCTGGAAGTTGTGGTTGGTTAACTTGTTTGTTTTGTTGATTATTTTGGGGAGGTGATAAAATATTTTGCTGTTGAGTAGGCATCCTTTTAGGACTAGTATAAAACTGATGCTGAGGTTGATTCCATTGAGGAATAGGATTTTGAGGGTACCACTGCTGTTGAGGTTGGTTAGGCCACTAAGGATTTCCCTAAGATTGGTTTGTCCATTCAGGTGGTCCCCAAGGATAAGTTCCCCAATTAGGTGGTACTAAAGGTGGTGCCTGAGGCTAGGGTACTTCCCATTGATTATTATTCTAGTTGGGTTGAGGTCTCCAATTAGGATTTTAATTTTGGCCATAGGAAAACCCTCTAGTTCTTTGATTTACAACATTGAATTCTTCCTCAATCGGGGGTGTTCTTTTCTTAGAATTCTTGATGGATTTCAGAAGCTCACATTGATCAGTGGGGTGATTCTTGTCACAAACTTGACAAACATTAATTTTTTCAACTTTGTCCAAAGGGCATTCCCTTAGAAAATGTCTATTTTGGCACCTGGGGCAGTAAATGGAGAAATTATTAGGATTTCATGTTTTAGCCTATATGTCATCTAATGCAGTGTTTAACTAAACAAGAATATCAGTCTTTAAATTGACTAGCTCTTCACGTAGTTTTCCTATTTCATTAGAACCTTTAAAGAGGGTGGAATTTCAGATACCTCCTCGAGTACGAGAGAAATTATGACACAATTCAGTAATATCATCAAGCCCCAGTTGGGACACATCTGCTTTTCCCATTAAATCCAAGCTCCTTCAAGCTTCATCGTCGAGACCCTTGAGGAATAGGGCCTTCAAAATATCAAGACTTATGACTTCTCCACCACATCGTTTAGATAAGAAGATAAACCTATCTAGGTAATCCACTAGACTTTCATCCTCATTTTTCCTTATTTTGAATATTTATTTCCTATCGCTAATCCTAAAGTAACTTTGGTATTTCTCCAAAAAGGTAGACTCCATTTCATCCCAGGAGGTTATCGACTGAGAAGCTAATCCCATAAACCAACACATGGATGAGTCTTTCAGAGTGGAGGGGAAAAGTTTTAGTTTTTGATTATCACTCTTGTAGTCATATGTTTGGCACAAGACTTTAAACTCAAATAGAAACTGATTAGGGTCCTCAGTAGAAAAACCTCGAAAGGTTGGCAAGAAGGTTGG
Organism: Sequoia sempervirens; assembly: GCA_007258455.2. Classification (NCBI taxonomy): domain Eukaryota; kingdom Viridiplantae; phylum Streptophyta; class Pinopsida; order Cupressales; family Cupressaceae; genus Sequoia; species Sequoia sempervirens. The sequence goes on from VDFB02270651.1 coordinate 428,222,228, forward strand.
TGAGATATTTTTCATTATCGTATCATCATCTACATCAATAGCAATAGGATAAGTGAATGTGCATGGTGGTGGATGGTTATTGTTGTTGGTGGCATTTCTACGGTCACCCATGATGTTGAAGGGAATGTGGTCTGCTTCAAGGATTCACTTAGTTGGGTGAGGCTTTGGAGTTTGCAAAGGAATACTCTCCTCTACAACTATGTTTTCTCTTTTGGGGGTATGTGGGAAGGTATCAAGTTGACCCTGCTTAGTCAATTCCTCAATAAGTTCTTGATCTGAGTTTCCTTCCTCCCTACTTGTCGTTGGTACATCAATTGGGGGGGTTTTTGGTATGAATCTTCCATGGGGGCCTCATTTCTTGACCATGAAGAAAAATAGGCCAAAGGACTATTTTTGTTCCTAAAAGAGGTGTTCAAGGTATCTCCTACTAACACTAGAAAAATAAGGTCCTCAACAACAACACCAAAAATTCATAGGATGTTGTTAGGTCCTAACACTTTAGTTGATAAATACATTAATATATTGACCAGGTTGTGTTCAAAGGCTATATGCAATAGAAGACATCTTGATTATCTCTCTCAGGTTTCCTAAATGTTGGTCAGTTGAAATAAAGCTCTAAACTAAGAATCCATTCAAATTAGAAAGTAGGAAATCATCTATCTAGGAAACTTGAAATAACTAAAGTAGAAAGCAGAAAACTATGAATCTAAAAATCATAACAACTAAACTAGAAAGCATGGAAATGATTAAACTAAGAAATGTATAAATTGTTGAAGAAGTAAAGCTTGTAAAGAAACTAGGAAACATTGATCTAACAAAAGATAACAATCTAACCAACTAGTAGAAAATAATTTAACAATCTGAAACAAATGAAAGAAGGTGCTCGAAAACTTCATAAACTAAACTCAAAGACTACAAACTTGGTTACAACCTATAGGATTAGTCTTAACAGAATTACACACATGAAAATAAACTTCAATTCCAACTATTATATACTAAATGAAAGTACAAAATTAAAAGTAAAATACTTATCTATATAATCTACAACCCCTCAAGTGGCCAACTCTCAGGTGCTCCTACGCCTAGCTTAGATCACATACACTGGTAACTCCAAATTATTTAATTCAAAGAACTCCATTCACATTATCCAATAACTCCAAAAGTGGTAGGAAAAACTCATTTTATTCATATGAAAAGTGTAACTTAGAAAAAATAGTGACAACATAACAATATTCTTCTGTATATGTCATTCTCAGTAGTTACATATTTATATAAGATTAGCTAACAAGATCCTACTTTTTAGTTGGTAAAGTCTTCAACTGATTGTCAACAACTAACAAAATTTAAAGCCCATGAAATGAAAAATTAAAGAGGCTTGACACAAGCTATAAAGTCTTTAAAATTGAAAATAACATAACTACAAAAATACAATCAATTATGTATCCTCCTAAAGTTTTGACGCCCATTCGCTTGTCTTCAATTGTGTTGAAGTCTGTGTTAAACCTCTTTGATTGGGATGGTAATTGATTGTGGGAGTTGACCCATGGAATGCTCAAGAACTAAACCATTAAGTCAACACAAATTAGCTTATTTTGACTAATTTCAAGAAATAAAGATTGTACACTTATTCACAAAAAGAAAGAAATTACTTATCCTAAAGACAATTAATTGGAAAGGCAAGGATGGATGAAAGATGTGAGGTTAAGTATTTAGTCTATTATATTGATGAGGTTATTTTTACCTCATCATTATAGTTAGTAAAAAATAAAGCGAAAAATTGGAATATGATGTCCTTTGGTAATGATTTTCAGAAGAAATATTATTAATTGACCTACAAATCATTCAAGATGCTATGGAGAATGGTGCTATTGATGTTGACACTTTTTCCAAAGAATGTGGCTTTAGATTAGGAATGATAGGGCCTTGTGAAGAAGGAAGAACTATTTTGCAATAAAAAATCCAATATCCAATGGCTCAAGGAAGGTGATAGCAACACTAAGTTTTTTATCAATATGCTTTGTAACATAGAAGAAGAGAAAAAATAGCAAGCTCACACTTAGTGATGGCTTTACGATTTTGAAGAAAGAGGACATAGCTAATGCTATTGTCTCCTTCCTAGAGAAAATATTGAAGAAGGAAACAAGCAAATGAATGACCTACCTATTTTTTTGGATGTTATTCCTAGGGTGCTGAATGAAGTTGATAATGTGGGTATGTGAAAGGATGTCTCTTTAAATGAAGTCAAAGCTACCATTTTCTCTTTTGATGCTTTCAAAGCTCCTAGTATAATTGAGTTTACTCCTTTCTTCCATATTTTTTGGGACATTATCTCTTAGGATCTGCTTATTGCCACAAGAGACTTCTTTGGATATGGTAATATCCTAAATCAACTTAACCAAAATTTCATAGTGATAGTTCCTAAAGTGGAAAAGGGTACTACTATGTTTGAATTCTGGCCCATTAGCCTTTATAACACTAATTATAAGATCCTCTCTAAATTTTTGTTCAATAGAATTAAACCTCTCCTTCATAGAACCCTTTATCCTAGCCAAAAAGGTTTTATTCCTAGTAAGTAGATTCTTGATGTTGTGCTTACCACCCATGAACATATCCATTCTATGGAAAATAAAAGATGACCCACTATACTCCTCAAACTTAACAACTTCAAAGCTTATGATAAATTTCTTTGACCATTCATTTTGGTTGTCCTTCAAAATTTTGGGTTTGGAAAGAAGATCCCCAATTATTAACACTTGTATTTCTTACCCAACCTACTTGGTTCTGGTGAATGAGATCCCTAGAGGTTCTTTCTTGGTTTGAAAGAGGCTAAGAAAGGGGGACCCTTTTTCCCCCTACTTGTTCATTCTAGCTACTGAGGCTTTGGGGGTTAGAGTTGCCTCCTTTGTAGCATCTTCCTCTCATCATTTTTTTTTTATGAAACCATCCTATTTGGGGCTTCTTTAATTTTCGAAGCAAAAAATGGAAGGCTATCTTGGATGCTTATGCTAAATTTACTATACAACATGATAAGTATAATAAAAGTATGCTATAATTCTTGAATTATGAGAGCATCCTTAAAGACATGATTGTGAACATCCTTGCTTACTAGTGGGATTTTTTATCTCCCACTTAACTTGGCCTCCTATTCACTACTTAAAAAAAATTCTAATACTTATTGGAACAACATTGAGGAAAGAGTGCAATGAAAGATGGTTGGGTGGAAAGGGAAGAATTTGAGACAAGTAGGAAAATTTCTATTGTTGAAAACATCCCTCTAGAATATTCCTATATTCTACTTATCTCTATTCAAAATTCCTATTGTCATTACTAAAAATATTGAAAAGATCCAAAAGAAATTTCTTTGGGTTGGTGTTGAGGACAAAAATATAATTTCCTTGGTGAAGTGGGATAAGGTCCATAAACCTAAGAGGCAAGGTGGGTTATGGATAAGGAGATTGAGGAAATTCAATAAAGTGTTGCTTTCCAAAATTGGATGGAACTCGGTGAAAGGGAATAAATATTAGGATCACATTCTCAATGTGAAGTACCTAGAAAATAGTAATCCTTGTTGCTTCCTTTCCTCTCGTTTTGTCCCTCATGGTTATGTTATTTGGAACTAGTTAATCAAAACAAGGATTGTAGTTAAGAAGGGGTTATTTTGGAATGTGGGAAATGATAAGTGTATTAACTTCTAGAATGGCCATTGGATCAAAGGTCTCTCCTTATCCTTTGAACAAAGTCTATCTCATACATGGTAACCAATTATAAGATTAAAAAGTAAAAAAAATACATGGGTACATTAGTTGGAATGGTCCCCATACTAGAGAGTCAATTGAGGGGAAGGAACTTGGGGGGTGGAAGGCAACACAAATGGAACAATTAGGTACATTGTCTACACAAGATTATTGGTAAACATCGCTTCTTTAATCTTGTCAAACAAGATGCATGTTGGTCACCTAAATTTTATGGCCACTTTTCTATTAAAATTTCTTATTCTCTTATTGCAGAGGATAAGGATGACTCTACATTCAATTGGAACTTGGTTAGAAACAACAAAGTGATACCTAAAATTAGTTGCTTCTAGTGGGTTTCCATACAATTGACAACATGAATAAGAGGATATTCTCTTTTGTTAACAAATGTAGTTTATAGTACAAATTTACAAATAAATTTACAATGAAAATCCACCAAGGTCAGTCACAACATAGTGGTGTTGATGTGTCGGTTGGCACAACAATGTGTAAACAAAATATTGCTATTCTGTTTATCCTAAAAGAGAAAGACAACACATGGATATCTTAGCTCCCAAGGTCTTGGTAGTTGGTTCTCAACTGTGCTGATGTTGCTCAATGGTTGATGTGAACTATAATGTTGAAGGGGCCTGTTGGTGTTGAGCTTCTGGATTGTTCTAAGATCAAGCATGAACTTAAACCTACTTTAACTAGGGTTTTAAAGAAACAACAAAAGATAGATCAGAGCTTCGAAAAAGAGAAAAAAAAGAATGTTAATTCATCCAACTTAACCAGACTTGTTATCCTTCAAGGAATTACTAACTAAAACTGTAGAACAAAATCAACTAGTGATTAACACACAGTTATGTTCATTCACAGTGCTAACTTGAACAACAGATTGTAATCATTATCTAAAAAAAACATAAAACCAAACTTCATTCCTTGAAAGATTCTCAAATCAAATGATTAACCCAAGATAAACACCATTCTAGAACACAACATGAAGTAGATTTTAATATGGTTGCTTCTACTGTTCGTGAAATAGATAAGCAACATTTACAAATCTGGCACAATCACTACTGTACAAAAAAATCATGTCTTCAGACTGTTTCCATCTATACTAAGAATCAGAAAGATACATTACGGCCTTCTATCAAATCTAATTCCTATTCTACTGCTACTCTTAAGCTTCTCTACTACTACTGGTTTTTTTGAAAGATCTATACCTTTATATCTTATGTCTTCTTACCTCTCTATTTTTCTAACTCTCTTTTGGATAAAGTTGGTTCTACATTAAATGTGTATCCTCACAGTCCATGTTGTTGAAAGATTGTTCTGGGGATGATCTCAGATCTTTCGCAACTACAACATTTACTTTTGGTCTCTGTGTCCTCTTCGAACTCCCTTGTAGAGTTGCTTTGAATGCTCTAAAGAATTGTCATTAATATCGATCTGCCTCCTTGCCAATAAACCTCACAACTGTCCCTGAGACTGATGACTCTTTCTTTCTTCTGGCCTTCTTCTTGCTCTAGACCTTTCTGCCCGTTGACCGTCTTCTGGAAGTAGCATCAGACTTCCCGTTAGATCTCTGCACCATTGTTCATCAAGCTATTCGATCGGCTCATTCACAGAGAAGATCCAGACCAGTTGCATTTTGCTAGTCTTCTTCAAGGAGGTGGTCAATAAATCAATGGCTCACTTTTAGTTCCTTTCGATTGGGCGAACAAATGCCACGCCAAATTCCTGGGCAGTCAAAAGTGGTCCACTTTAAATTACATGTCTGTGAGACACTAATTGTGTCTCCCTGATGTGATTATGCCTCTCCTAATAGCTTGGGCGTAACATATGATAGTCAGCAAGACCTCATAGCGAGCTGCACAAGCTATATCAATATCCATAGTGGTCACCGAGACAATCGTCATTGGCCAGAAGTCATGGCGAGCTCCTAAGAGGTATACCGCAGTGCCTCCTTCCATCGACGAGACATCCGCATTCAACAAGACATCCAAGTGAAAGAAAAATGTTTAGTTAGGAGTCTCTCTGAGCTCATCTTGTGGACAAACATCGGTGAGACATTATAGGGTTGGCAAGACGTCACCCCGAAACCCTTCCATTCACTCAGAGTCTCCCTGAACTCATTCTATTTCCCCGAGCTTGAGCCCCTTTTGTTTTAGAAAGACTTTTTCAAGTCAGTGGGATGTCACAGCGAGCCTCAGAATCCTTTGGCGAGCTCATTTTTATGTCGGTGAGACCTCCACCATTCGACCAGACTTCCTGCCAAAGGCCAAAATCATTATGTCGGTGAGACTAAGTCCCCTCACGAAGACATTACACCGAGGCCACCATTCCGTGTCGGTGAGACCCTATTAGATTGGGAAGATGTAATGGAGATCCCAAGATCCCTTGGCAAGCTCATTCTTATGTTGGGGAGACATCATCCTTTCAGCGAGACCTTATGCCGAAGGCATACCCCTTTTGCTGAGACCTCTCTGTATTGGCAAGACCTTATATTGATACCTCACATGTTAGCGAGACTCCTCTGGGGCCGGGAAGACTTCTCCCTGAAGGCACAACCTCATACCGAAGGCACCATCCCCATTCGGTGAGACTTCTCATAGTTGTCGGGACCTCATGCAGAGAGTAAACCACCTCCCCCGATGACATTCCATTTCGGCAAGAGTCCACCCTGTCGGTGAGACTTTTTAATGTTCAAATAATATTCTTCTACCATTTTGTTATGAACATTTAAACCAATAGATACACTCCTATCAGGTGCTAATAGATAAAATTCCTCAAGGATTTGGCTAACCCTTAAGCAAATTACTATCTATAGCAAGTAGTAAGTGATATTTCATAATGATATGTTGTAATTGAGGGTGTTTAAATTATTTTCATTCTTATCTTGAGCTCTTGGTCAGGTGTGGGACTGACTTATTTACATTGAAGATAACCAAACAAATAGACCAATGCTTTGTCTTTGGGTAACAAAGTCACACTTGTAATAATTTTTCATACATTAGCAATTGAAACTCAACATTTATGGACTATTGACATATTGCATTACAATATTCAATTCACTATGTTCAAAACAAAAACTACTTAACAATCCTATAATCTTCCCTCACAAACCTATGATCTTATTTAAGCATTTAATCAATTCATTAAACCAAAGCAGAAATAAAACCACTCATTCAACCAAAATGATTGAAGATAAACAAAAATATCCTTAATCATTTCATTTATAATTTGGAAGAAAAAACACATAGGAGAGAATGTGCTTCCAAACTTGCATTTTCATTCATATGTTGCTGCTAGTGTAAAACTATTTAAGCTTATTAGAAATTAGCTTATACCCTAAACTTCATACTATTCTATTCATCTATACATTAATTACAAACTGCTCTTGCATGAGTTCATTTTTTCAACCTAGACCACCCAAGACCCAAAATTCAAACCCTTGTAACTAGCCCTAAATTCCCATTTATAGAAACATGGGGGCAACAAGCATTAGGCCAAATTATAATTTCAATCAAATTTACATTTGAAACTTAATTTCACTTCAATTTCAAAGATTCCCTAGATGGTTATATTTGCACATTGCAAAGTGGGGGGGGGAAACAAAAGACAAAACTCCATATCATTCATTGAAGAAGATCATCCAGCCTTCCAAAAGGCACACTCTTCATTACATCAAAAACAAAATCCATCATCAACATCAACCAAATGAGTTTTCTACGTCAACACCCAAGAAAAAAAACTTATATGCTCATTGAAGAAGACAAACCCACCATTGAGGTAGTGGTGTCATAAAAAACAAAAACACAGAATTGGGGTGCTACTCTAATTCTTTAGAATCATAGTAGGCACACACCCTCCATGATTTTGATGAAACTAGAGAAGCCACTACCTCTCCATCATTAGAATCCTCCTAACCTACCAGTGTGAGAAGGTAACGATCATACTTTGGGTCAGTATCCACTTCATCACTCAAAGGACCATCTGAATCCTCCATGGTAGAGTTGTGCCTCCCCATATAATAATCATAAGCCTTGTGGTACTTATTCTTCCTCTTCCCACAAGACTTAGCCAATTTCCCACTAGATTCACCTTGGTTATGAACAAAAACCCTACTCCTCAGGTTGTAAGTGCTCCAAATACCACCCTCCACAGACTTCTTAGGGTCTCTCCTCTTCTCTTTTTTCTCTACAAGAGCTCCTAGTGTTCCTTGTTCAATTTCAAGCATGTCATCCTGAGGTTCAAGCATACTAATCCTCCTAGACCTCCTGATTGATTGGACATACTCACTATGCTTACTCATTCTTAAAGGAAAAAAAGAACTAGCTAACCTTCACTTGTAGGAAAAATTTCATGGGTTTATGTTTGCAGAACAAAACTCCCAGACCCACATGATTCTTATCAACCCAAATACACATTGCAGACAATAACACCCTTACCACCCCAGGAAATTAGAGATCACAATCTAACTTATGCATAAACCAAAAAAAGCAGGTATGAACACTTACTTACCCAAGAAAACTACCTCAATACATCTGCAATTTCTTGCCTAAAACCCACATGCTTCTTCTTTGGATCCAAACCAATTCCTCAGCTCTCGATGGCTGCAAATTGTGAAGTACAACAGCTGAAAATTCTCATTAAGTAGAGTAACTGGAGTGTGTAGCCATTAATTTTCAAGGGAGGCTCATGTGAGCGACTGAAAACCAATTGCTTAGCTTTGAATCTTGTTTTTCAATCATTTTTGGTTTAAAACATAATCAATTCCACTCCTCAAGCATCACAACTTTCCTTTTCATCTGTACTTGGAAACCATGATGAAACCTTGAAAAGCTTCTGCATAATTATCCACATATTCACCATATCTTTTACATTGCATCACTCATCATAGTAATGCCATCAAGCCATCTCCAAACTTTGGTGATGAACAACAACACCCCACCAAAGGGAATATTCCTAGGTGTATCCCTTATTGCTTGTCACATAAAAGTGACAAGGTTGCATTTGTATTTTGGCGAGGAGGATTTTTTGGCGATGCTATTATGTACCCACAAGCCATCTCACATCGCTAACTAACTTGGAGTCATGAGTGCTTTTAGCGATGGGGAAAACTAGTGATAACACCTAACTCAGACATGTGGCAAGATCACACTGCTCCCTTCAATCCATTCCCATCGCTCATCGCAAAATTGAGAAAATCCATGAAATACTTCTACAATGATGTGACACAAAGAAAAGACAATGGTTGTCATGTATCGCTATAATGGAACTAAGGGACCAAAGGACTTTAGCGATAAGTGATATGAGAAGAACCCTAAGGTACATTGCTCATTGTTGAAAACAACCTAGTGGTAAAAGTGACTTCAGTGATAAGCGATGAATCAAGTGACTAGAAATAGGCACGTGTGCTTAGTTGTTTTTAACAAAGGGGATTTCCTAGGATAACATAGGACAAGGTATTAATAGATAGATAACATCTTCTTGCAAAGGATGTAAAGTCCAAAGAAGGCCAATAAATCAACCTTATAAAATAAAGAAAATTTGAGGACCTAGGCATGTGAATAGGTTTAGCAATGGGTATCAGGGAATCCTAACCATGAGGGGTTGATCATTTAACGAACTTCCAAGGTCCAAGTTTCTTTTAACATGACTGGAAATGGGCATGGCAAGTCAATGAAAAAATATAAATTTCAAAAGGCATCAAACTTAAGGGTTTTTTGAAAAGGTTTTAACATTACAAACCATAAGGAATGATGATAGACAAAACCCTAAACCTAGGGGCATAAGATTAACCAATTTTTTTGTAGAATTTTTGGATGGAATGAAAAGAATTTTTAAGGGTTCCATCAGTGGCTCCTATTGGGGATGTCTATTCCTCTAGAATAGAGAGATCCAAGAATCTCAGGTGAAGCAGACCAAGCACAAAGAAGCAAAACCAAGGACTTTCCTGAACAAGGCAAGAGAACTAGAAAAAGTCAAACAAACCTATATACAATATTTACAAGATTGTATAATGTGCACTCCTCAAATTTTCTCAAAAGCGCTTTCTAATGTACAGGCTCTCAGCCTGCATCCTATAATTAATTATGCTTCAATTTCAATTGGTGGCCCTAGGCCCCCCAAAAAACTTAGAACCAATCTTTTCCTCTATCAAAAATATTGTTTTCTACTATCTGCACTAAACTGAGGCTAAAAAAATTGCCATGAATTTCCCACCAACTAATCTTGTTGTGGTCACTACAATTAACCATAATTTCCATGTGTCTAAACTTATCATTGTTATCATAAACTTTTCCCAACTAAAATCTATAATCAAACATTGAGTGGAATCCATAATCAATGTAGCATTTTACCTTGTCTAGTTCAGAATCACACTCCACACAATACTCCTCCAATTTGACTAGAAATATAAAACATTCATACTCCACTTGATCATTAACACCTTAAGGGTTGACATCAATTTTGGTTTGCACATCAAACTAAAAACCCTCATAAATGCTCTGCTCAAGATTCTCACCCAAAAATATACACCCTGACCCTTTGGAGTTGCATTGTAATTCCACTTATAATAACTTAGGGTTAATAGAAAGTTCATATAAAACCTTGGATTCATCCTTTGATTTTTGTCCCATGCCAGATAAATATTTAACTTGAGTGATGAACAAGAAGTGTTCATGCACAGGCATGTTCTCAAACTGGTGTTCTGAGCATTATGAACTAGTCACACCACCATATGCTCCACTTCCTTGGGAAAGTAATTCATTAAAAGCCATGGTATCTTTGCTCTTGTCCATGTAAAATCATGACTATAAACATCACTATTAACATCCCATGCATCAAATAATACATCCATTTTAGGATCATTAACATAGCCTAGTCCATTCTTTAGATCATCATCCAATTCAAAGAAAAATGTTTCAAAGGATGGCTCAAATAACTCAGGATTAGTAGAGTTAGTAACAAGGAACTCATGTGCATCATCCATTGATGGATGTGCTAATCCAAATGTCAAAGGTTCGTTATGATCTAAATGTTGTTCATTAGCAAATGATCAAGCCTCTTCATTCTCTTTCTCATCAATACATTCCTTGTTGAAAACAATCATGTCCATTTTTGCGACAAAACTTGCACATTCCATCTCTGCTTCATATAGACATTTAGGAGTAGTTGGGACATGATCCTGCTAGTTAACACCACAATTTTCATCATGTTTAACATTGTGCTTAGGGTCAAGATACTGAACACACACATTCTTGTCTTCAAAATCATCATCATTCACAATGCTAGCACACTCAATTCCCAATACAATTGGGTTGATTTCCTGGTATCCTTCACATAGGATTTGTTCACTCTCTTGTGAGAAAATATCTCCCGAGGATTAATATTTTTGCATCCCTCATGCAAAGACAAAACCTCTAGATCATCCTTATAAAAATATTCATAATCCTCAAAAAAATAATCAGTAACTTCATTATTTGCACGATATGAAACTCCCTCACTACTTAGGCCATGCCCAGAGCTTCCATAGTGAAAACCTAAATTTTTATCTTTAATAACTTGGCCATTGATACGTGATGAGAAATTAACAATACTTACAAATGTATCCTTATCTTCATCATGTATTGACTTGCAGATAGGTTGTTTGTGAATTGGCTACAATCACCATTATCTCATGTATTATAAGATAGATGTTTATTCTTTGATGTACAATTCTCAATTGTTTGAGTAGCCTTCTAGTTTTTCTCAATAGGGTAACCACCATTAACACTTTGAGACATCATATTTTGTGCATAATCACACCTAGCTTCCTCATCAATTCTTATCCAATCAAGTATCTGATAAAAAACATGAGGCTTCAATTCTTTTGGTAAGGTACTAAGCCCTGGCTCAAAAATATCACAAAACAAGTCAATGCACACTAAATCCGTAGGTATGAAATTCTTAGGAATTTCTAACAAGGCATCCAAAAACCTTTCTAACAAGTCATATGGTGATTCTCCTTTATATCTTTTCATATTGGACAAATCTTGAACAAAAGACATTTGATTAACATTGCTAAAGCTTTGTTATTGTTCAATTTGCAATTCACCATTAATTGCACCAGGTGATGATGGAAAAATCAGAATAGTAGAAGCATCACTATCATGATAATTACTTCTATTATCTAATCCACTTGTATAAAATGTGCTAAAGTAGCCGAAACTTGCAACCATATACCCTTTCATCATTGAGCATCTCAAGTTGTTTTCAATGTCCATAGCAATTTAATATGCATGATGCAATGTTGTAGGCTCCCTGTCTCTCAACAAATAGCTCATTTCTTCATCAAATGCACCCAAATATACAATTAAACACTCTACATCACTTGGTTTCATGATTTCAGGAATATCTCTTATTGCCTTTACAAATCAAAGGTTGAAAGCTGGGAACAACTCTTCATCCTTTTGAATTTCCATGAATTTTTTCCTTACTAAACTTGGATTAATCCTTTCACCAAACTATTCTATAAATGCTACCATGAACTCATTCCATGAAGAAATAGAGCATACTGGTAAATATGAAAACCAATCCCTAGCATCCTCCTTCAAAGATTGAACAAAAAGCTTCATGACAACATCTTCATGACTTATCTCACAGTCTCCCATCAAGTCCATAAATGTATACAAATGTATATAAGTTGACTATAGACTTTTCCCTATGAATTTTGGCAAATGTTCCCTAACATTGTTAGGAACAAGGTTTGGGAAACCTCAAATACCATTAAAATTCAATGGTCTATACCTTCCAATGGAGAAATTTCTTTGAGAGCATGACATGGGCTGCATATTTTGCATGTTTTCACTTGACACTCCATAGGGAGATACAAGGGAATGATACATTTTTTCTACCCCTTTTACAAGCCTAAACATCAACTCTATAGTTGATCATTAACTTCCTTATTCCTTGATTTAATTATGACCTTAAAATGCATAACTCAAATGCAATTATGCCTCAAAACCTTCTAATGGGAAGACTTCAAAACACGCATACTTCTTCAACACAATACAAATATTTCAAATTATATCTTAGAAGTATGTAAAATTATCAATACCATTCCATTTATTAGTTCTCAATTCACTTAATAGGGAAGAAAAATTTTCTCCAAATCATTCAATATGGTTTTCACACAAATTTATGCTTCTTGAAAACCAAAACAGGGGAAATACCGAGATATGTTGCAACTACCGTATATTATGCTTCTGATTGGAAAAATCTATAGATCTGAAGCTATCATCACAATTTCATCAGGTTCTTTGCATAGATTTGCCACCTCCTTTTATAGAGGAATGAACTTCATCAATATGAAGTTTCTTTCAAATGTTAATTTTATTTTGAGTCTTCTCCAAGATCAGAGTCACATATGAATCCATTATATTTTCTACAACACAACCCTTTCCATGTCTAAAACTCAATATCTGAACCAGATGTTCAAATTTAGTAATTTCTTTGAATCTCCCAATATAATACTAAAGTCTTTTGAGATTTTCTTTCTAGCCTTCCATCAGGGTACTTCACCATTTGAGCTCAGGTCCACCTCATCTTTTTCTCACCAAATGTTCACTCTAATTTATAGGATTCTCTCAGATAATGCATACTGGTGTAGACATCTCAGAGTCACCACCCACATTTAGTGAGGGATTATGAAAATATTCATGAAATTATGGTAGATCTTAATAGAATTCACAATTTTTAGGGGAAACATAGCAAATTCTTGCAACATTTTTGAGGATTGACTCATTGACATCAAAACTACACACGAAAGATGAATATGTATTAGAAAAAGACTTCACTCTTTGATAGGATAGTTTGCAACCAAATTTCTAAGTGCACTCCCTAGCAGAGTTGCCAATCTGTTGGTTATTTTTTTAGAACCAAACTTGATCTCACCATATGCCTATGAATTTTCCACAATTCAATGATTAACATAGGTAAGGATTGGCCAACAAACAAGTAAAGGATTACTAGGCCCTTATACTCTTTGGGCTCTATAAAACATAGGAGGGTGATCCTGATAATGTTCAAATAATATTCTTCTACCATTTTATCATGAACATTTGAACAAATAGATACACTCCTATGAAGTGCTAATAGATAAAATTCCTTGAGGATTTGGCTGACCCTTAAGAAAATTACTATCTACATCAAGGAATAAGTGATATTTCATAATGATATGTTGTAATTTAAGGTTTTTAAATGATTTTCATTCTTATTTTGAGCTATTGGTTAGGTGCGGGACTAAATCATTCAAATTCAAGATAACTAAACAAATAGACCATTGCTTTGTCTTTGGGTAATGGAGTCACACTTGTAATAATTTGTCATACATTAGAAATTCATACTTAGCATTTATGGACTATTAACATATTGCATTACAATATTCAATGCACTATGTTGAAAACAAAAACTACTTAGTAATCCTATAATCTTCCCTCACAAACCTATGATCTTATTTAAGCATTTAATCAATTCATTAAACCAAAGCAGAAATAAAATCAATCATTCAATTGAAACGATTGAAGATAAAAAAAATGATCTTTAATCATTTCATTTATAATTTGGAAGATAAAATACATAGGAGAGAATGTGCTTCCGAACTTTCATTTTCATTCATACGTTGCTGCTATTGTAAAACTGTTTAAGCTTATTGCAAATTAGCTTATACCCTAGACTTCATAATATTATATTCATCTATGCACTAATTACAAACTGCTCTTGTATGAGCTTAGTTTTTCAACCTAGACCACCCAAGACCCAAAATTCAAACCCTTATAACTGGCCCTGAAATCCCATTTATAGAAATGTGGGAGCAACAAACATCAGGCCAAATTACAATTTTAGTCACATTTACATTTAACACTTAATTTCACTTCAATTTCAAAGATTCCCCATATGGTTATATTTTCACATTGCAAAGTGGGGGGAAAACAAAAGACAAAACTCCATATCGTTCGTTGAAGAAGATCAACCAACCTTCCAAAAGGCACACTCGTCATTGCAATAGAACCAAAATCCATTGTCCACGTCAACCAAAGGAATTTTTTGCGTCAACACCCAAGACAAAACTTATATACTCATTGAAGAAGATGAACCTGACATTGTGGTAGTGGTGTCATCAAAAACAAAAACATAGAACTGGGGTGCTACTCTAATTCTTTAGAATCAGAGTAGGCACATCCCCTCCATGATTTTTGTTGAAACTGGAGAAGCCACTAACTCTCCATCATCAGAATCCTCTTGACCTGCCAGTGTGAGAAGGTAACAACCGTACTCTGGGTCAGTATCTACTTCATCACTCAAAGGACCAGCCGAATCCTCCATGGAAGAGTTGTGCCTCCCCATATAAGAATCATAAGCAGTGCTTATTCTTCCTCTTCCCACAAGATGTAGCCAATTTTCCAACAAATTCACCTTGATTATGAATAACAAACCTACTCCTTAGTTTTTAAGTGCTTTGGATACCACCCTCCACAGGCTTCTTATGAGCTCTCCTCTTCTCTTTTGGCTTTGCAGGAGCTCCTGGTGTTCCTTGTTCAATTTCAGGCATGTCATCCTGATGTTCAAGCATACTAATCCTTCTAGACCTCCTGACTAATTAGACATACTCACTATGCTTACTCATTCTTACAGGAAACAAAACAAGAACTAGCAAACCTTCACTTGTAGGAAAAATTTAATGGGTTTATGTTTGCAGAAAAAAACTCCCAGACCCACATAATTCTTATCAACCCAAATAGAAGTTTCAAAAAATAACACCCTTACCACCCCAAGAAATTAGAGCTCACAAGATAACTTATGCATAATTAAAACAAAGCAGGTATGAACACATACCCAAGAAAACTACCTCAATACTTCTATAATTTCTTGCTTGAAAACCACTCACTTCTTCTTTGGCTCCAAACCAATTCCTTAGCTCTCGATGGTTGCAAATCATGAAGTAAAACAGCTAAAAATTCTCATTAAGTAGAGTAACTAGAGTGTGTAGCCATTAATGTTCAAAGGAGGTTCGTGCAAACGAGCTGACAACTAGCTGCCTAGCTTTGAATCTTGGTCATCGATCACTTTTTATTTAAAACATAATCAATGATGCTCCTCAAGCATTTCCACTTTCCTTTTCATCCGTACTTGGAAACAACAATGACACCATGAAAAGCTACCACATAATTATCCACATATTTTCCATATCTTCTACACTTTGTCACTCATCATAGTAATTCCCTCATGCCATCTTCAAACTTTGATGATGAACAACACCCCACCAAAGGGAATATTCCTTGGTATATACCTTATCACTTGTCACATAAAGGTGATAAGGTTGTATTTGTATTTCGATGAGGAAGAATTTTTGACAATGCCATAATGTACCTGCAAGCCATCACACATTGTTGTAACTAACTTAGAGTCGAGAGTTCTTTCAGTGATAGGGAAAACCAACGATAACACCAAACTTAGATGTGTGGCAAGATGACATCGCTCCCTTCAATCCATTCCCATCACTCATCACAGAAACTAAGAAAATCCATGAAATACTTCTACCATGATGCGACACAAAGAAAAGACAATATCCATCACATATCTCTGTAATGGAACTGAGGGACCAAAGGACTTCAGTGACAGATGATATGAGAACCCTAGGGTACATCACTCATCATTGAAAAGAACCCAGTGGTAAAAGTGACTTCGGCGATGAGCAATGATTCAAGTGACTAGAAATAGGCACATGAGCTTAGTTGTTTTTAATAAGGGGGACTACCTAGGATAACATAGGACAAGGTATTAATAGATAGATAACCTCTTCTTGCAAAGGATGTAAAGGACAAACAAGGTCGATAAATCAGCCTTATAAAATAAATAAATTTTGAGGACCTAGTCACGTGAAAAGGTTTAATGACGATCAATGGAATTCTAAGGCCCAAGTTTCTTTAAACATGACTAGAAATGGGCATAGCAAGTCAATGACAAAATATAACATTGCAAAGGGCATCAGACTTAAGGGTTTTTTGAAAAGGTTTTAGCATTGCAAACCATAAGGAATGATGATAGACAAAACCCTAAGCCTAGGGGCATGAGATTAACTAAATTTTTTGTAGAATTTTTGGATGGAATGCAAATAATTTTAAGGGGTTCCATCACCATCCATCCCAAATTTCAACATTTATTTTATATATTTCGACTGTGAAATAAAAATCCCTTTTTTTGTTTAATTGATTTGCAACCTAAGAAAGAAATTCATCTCACCAAACATAGACATCTCAAATTATTTTTTTGTTTCTTTAGAAAAAAAAATTCACATTTTTTCATTTCCTCCAAAGATAATATCATCAACATATACAACCATTGTCAAGATTATTTCATTTTGAATTTTGAAATAAAGATTTCTATTTGCCATACTTTATTGAAATCCTGTTGAATTAGATATCTATCCAACCTTGCATACCAAGCTCTAGGAGTTTGCTTCAATCCATTTAAATCCTTCTTTAATATCCAGTTGATTTGACAACTGAAATCCTTTCGGTTGTTCCATTGAAACTTCTTCTTCCAATTCACCATTCAAAAATGTAGACTTTACATCCATCTAATAAACTTTAAAATATTTATGAGCAACAAATGCCAAAAAAATTCTAACAGCTAACATCCTTGCCACCAGAGTAAAGGTCTCTTGAAAATCTATACCTTCTACTTGTGAGTAACCCTTACACACAAGCTTTTCCTTATTTTTGACCACTTATCCTTTCTCATTCAACTTGTTTCTGAATACCATTTTTATCCAATTATGTTTTTATCCGCCGGTCTATGAACCAATTCCCAAGTTTTATTTTTCTTGATTTGCATAAAATTTTCTTCCATTTCTCTCATCCAATGTTCATATTTACATGCTTCACTCATTGTCTTAGGTTCAACTTCAGAAAGTAAACACAAATTTATTTTAGCAGCAGTAGCAACAACTTTTCTTTTTTTTGATACTCCTTTTCTCTTGTCTCCAATTATTTGATCTTCTGAATGATTCTTTTGCACATATTTAGGTGTCTTCGAGGACACCACTAGAGCTTCTTCTTCATCATTATTCTTTTCTTGTTCTTCCACAACTTCTTCTACTTCTTTGTAATCAAGTTCATATGATATATACCCATCAAATTCAATTGCCCATCAAAGTCAATTGAATTCTTCAATGCTTCAACCTTGACATTTGTGATTTCTACAATATTTCTCAGTATTTTATTGTAGCATCTGTAAGCTTTGATTCTAAGGGAGTATCCAAGGAAGATACCCTCATCATCAAACTTTCCTAAGTTTTCTTCATCTCTTCTAATATAATATCTGCTTCCAAATACCTTGAAATACTTTACAGTAGGAATCTTTTCATACCACAACTCATAGGGAGTCTTAGTACTATTAGATTTTGCTTAAACCTAGTTAAATACATAAAAAATAGTGTGAATTTCTTCTCTCCAGTAAAATTTCGGTAGACCTGCCTCAGTAATCATTGATCTAGCAGCTTCTTGAACCATTATTTTCTTTTTTTCAACAACTCCATTCTATTGAGTTCTTAGAGAAGATAATTGTCTTTTTATTCCATGTGCTTCACAAAAAATATTAAACTCATTGGAGGTGAATTCACCACCTCTATCAAACCTTAAGCATTTGATTTTCAACCATAGATTTGAATGCTTTGAATTTGTCTAATGCATAAATTTTTTCTCTAAGAAATGTAACCCATGTAAATCTAGAGTAATCATCAATCAAAAGCATAAAATACCTGTCATCTTGTAGATTTCTCACCCTTGTAGGACCATAAAGATCTATGTGAATCAAGTCTAGTAGTCCAGTAGTAGATTGTTCCTTTGACCTAAAGCTATTTCTAGCTTGCTTTCCAAATTGATAATCCTTGCAAATAGCATTAACATGATTTGTAATCCTTGGTAAATCTCTCACAACTTGTACAACATTGATTCTCACCATATTATCAAAATTCATGTGACACATCCTTCAGTGCCATAACCAACTTTCATTAATTTGAGATATAAAGCAATGTCTATCAACACCCTTAAGTTGATAAATATTTCCTTCAAACTTCTTTCCAACAAAAATTATTGTTCTGAATCCTTTTCTTATTTCACATTTCTCATCCTTGAACACAAGATTATATCCTTTACTACACACCTTTCCAACACTCAAGAGATTATTCCTTAAACCCTTAACGTAGTAGACATCAATTAACAACATCAAGTTTCCACAGTCCATTATCATGAATTGTTTAGTTTTCTAGATTGAAATTGTGTGCATTTTTTGAATCAACGTTTTAGATCAAACTCCATGATCCATCATTAGGATAATGCATGCAACTAGAGAGAAGAGAAATAGAATGAGATAGCAGACTTAGAAGGTTAAATAGGTGAGGAGGAGAGGGTTAGAGGACACCAAAAAAAATTTGACCCAAAAACATAAATACCTAAATAATAAAATAAGAACTAATCCAATTAATAAGGTAAGAAAAGAGACCACAAAAAAACTAAATTAGGAAAACAAAATGTAAGACAAGAAAGGAGAAAAATTGAAAAGTAAATAAAGCCAAAAATATAAATGGAAAAAACTAATGAAGATAAGAACAAAAAAGAGAAAAAAGAGACCAAGTAAAATAATTTGAAACCAAGAACTAAAGATAAAAAGTAAAGAAGGGAGAAAAGAAACAACAAAAACAAAGAAAAAATAGAGACAAGGAAGAAGCAATAGAAACAACCAATGAAACAAAAAATAACAATTAAAAATACAAAGAAGAAAAATAAAGAGAAAAACAATATAAATTAGGAAAATAGGAATATTAATTAAACAAGGCCAAAAAAAATAAGACAAAACAAAAAATTAAAGAAGTAAATGAAATAAAGACAAAAAGCAAGATAAGCTAAAGCACAATTGAACAAAAGATAATAAGAAAAAGAGCCAAAAGAAACTAAATAGATAAAGAATCAAAATAATAAATAATAAAAATAAAACTAATGGAACAAATGAATTCTAATTTTAATTCTTGGTATCTCTCTCCCTTGTCTCCTTCATGGTGCTCTCCTTCGTTGGTCCTTTCTCTTTTCTCAGTCTTCTTCCTCCTGTATTCCCCTCTCTTTTGCTCCCCCTCTCCTTTGAACACAAGATTATCGTGTTCCTTCCCCCAAGGATGGAAAGGGGCTTGAAAGATGTGTAGTAAAGGATATAATCTTGTGTTCAAGGGTGGAAAGGGGATTGAAAGTGCAAACTAGATAATTTTTTTTAGTTCTTATTTTATTATTTATCATCTCCAACAAAATTGCAAAGATCCTCCTCAAAAGGGTCTAGTCTGCACTTTTAAGCCCCTTTCCATTTAAAAAAATCACGTTCCTTCCCCCAAGGACCCTCTTAACTCTTTCCTCAACTCAGGTGTCTACAACATTTCTTGTTCTTGTGGCATCCCTTATATTGGGGAAACTGTTCGCTCAATCTCCATGAGGATCAAAGAGAACGAGGTTGACATCAGACATGAGAAGATAGAAAAATACGCGCTAGCTGAGCACTCTTCCAAGACTAAGCATCATATTGCTTTAGAAGACACCAAAATCCTTGCAAAAGAAGATAGCTACTTCAATAGAAAGCTTCTAGAGGCCATTGAAATCAATAAGAACCCCTGCAACCTCAACCGAGATGGGGTTGGAATTTAAGCTTCTCTTGGAAATCCCTTCTAAATAACCTATTTGACCCCCCTTTGGGTAGCTTCGATATTTCCTCTCCTCATTAGCCCTTTCTTGGTATCTCTCTCCCTTGTCTCTTTCATGTTCCTCTCCTTCATTGGTCCTTTCTTTTTTCTCGCTCTTCTTCCTCCTATATTCCCCTCTCTTTTGCTCGCCCTCTCCTTTCTTCTTCCCCTTCTTTGTTCTTTTTAGTTTTTTCTTGCCCTCCTCAAACTCGTTTAGGTTGTTCATTTATATTTTCATTTGGCTTAGTTTTTTAACTCTATTTATTGTCCTCATTTTTGTTTATTTCTCTCAGTTCCTTTTTTCATCTTTTTCGTTTGTGTCTTCTTTTGTCCTTATAGGTTTTTTTGCTTTTTGCTTTTTAGTGTTCTTTTGGGGTGGTTCTTGGTTCTTTTGTTTTTTTCTTTATTCTAGTTTTCTCCCTCTTGTTCTCTTTTTGTAAATTTATCCTTTTGTTATTTTATTTTATTTTTTAGCTTTTACTTAGGGCTTTGGTTTGTTCCCTTAGGATATCTATTTTTATCCCTTTGGTTTTATGTGGTCTTGTTTGTTCCTAAACTTCCTTGGTTTATGTCCCTTTGCATCTTTTGGTTTTTTTGCCTCTAAATCCTTAATTTGTTTCTTTATGTTTTTTCATGTTTCTATTGTTTTAGAATTAAAATTAGAATTCATTTGTTCCATTATTTTTATTTTTATTATTTATTATTTATATTCTTTATCTATTTAGTTTCTTTTGGCTCCTTTTCTTATTATCTTTCATTCAATTGTGCTTTAACTTATCTTGCTTTTTGTCTTTATTCCATTTACTTCTTTAATTTTTTGTTTTGTCTTTTTTTTTTTGGCCTTATTAATTAATTAATATTCCTATTTTCCTTATTTATATTGTCTTGCTCTTTATTTTTCTTCTTTGTCTTTTTAATTGTTCTTTTTTGTTTCATTGGTTGTTTCTATGGCTTCTTCCTTGTCTCTATTTTTTCTTTGTTTTTGTTGTTTCTTTTGTCCCTTCTTTAATTTTTATCTTTAGTTCTTGGTTTCAAATTATTTTACTTGGCTCTTTTTTCTCTTTCGTGTTCTTATCTTCATTATTTTTTTCCATTTATATTGTTGGCTTTATTTACTTTTCAATTTTTCTCCTTTCTTGTCTTACATTTTGTTTTCCTCATTTAGATTTTTTGTGGTCTCTCTTCTTAACTTATTATTTGGATTAGTTCTTATTTTATTATTTAGGTATTTATGTTTTTGGGTCAATTTTTGTTTGGTGTCCTCTAACCTTCTCCCCCTCACTATTTAACCTTTTAAGTTTGCTACCTCATTGTATTTCTCTTCTCTTTGGTTGCATGCATTATCCTGATGATGGATCATGGAGTTTGGTCTGAAATGTTGATTCAAAAAATGCACACAATTTCAATCCAAAAAACTAAACAATTCATAGTAGACATCATCAGTATTATGCTTGCCATCAAAACTTATTGAACCTATCCCACAGATTTTAGGACTAGCATCTTCTCCAAACTTAACTAAGACTCCATCATATTTTTTAAGTTTAACAAACTTACTCTTATCACCAATCATGTGATGTGAATCGCCACTATCAACAACCCAGTATTTATTTTCTTGTTTGGCATTAAGATAAGAGATTACAATATCTTCAACTTTCTCTGGAGCACTTTCCTTCACCTATCTTTCAATATTAGCAGGAGTAGATTCATCTTTTAATGCCAAAAACAAGCATTCATTATCATCAAAGTCTCCATAATTATATTCTTCATAAGAAATACCAACATCTTCATTCACATAATATGCTCTCTTGATCATCTTTCCTTTCTTATCTTTTCCTTCTCTATGTTTATTCTTCTTAGCTCTTTCTAGACATATCAAAGCATAATGACCAATTTCTCCACAACTAAAATGTTTGAAAGGTAACTTACCTTGATACTTACCAAATCCATTTTTCATTCTTCTTAAAAAGTTAGCTTCCACTTCATCAAAGTTCTCTTCATCTGGATCTTCAACTTTTGTAGCCCTAAAAGCAGTTTTTGTCTTCGATCCATTTCTCAAGCTAGGATTTCTCATTTCAAATGATGTTAGAGTACCCAATAACTGATCTTTAGTATAGGTCTTATAATCTACAAATTATTCAATAGTAGATACATTTTCATTAGATACATTAGGGAGAGTTATTAGAATATTCTTTACTATCCTTGATTCATCCACTATTGCACCAAGTTCTCGCATTCCACCTACTAGCTCATCCACTCTATGTACATAGGATTTAATATTCTCATCTTCAGAAATACACATGATTTAAAATTGTGCCTCCAAGTTTTACAACTTTTCTTCTTTAACCTTTTCATCTCCTTCATGAATATTTTTCAATGCATCCCAGACCTCTTTAGCAGTCTTCAAATTTGAAACTTTAATTAATTCAGAATGTGAAAGACTATTCTTCATAATGAACTTTTCCTTATTGTTTGATTCATGTTCCTTGATCTCATCAGCTATACGCAGACCATTAGAAGGAGTAGTGTATACAATCTTATAAGATTTCTGGTGCAGGAGCACCTACCAAGGTGCCAAATTACAAGCACATTTTTGATGTGTTGTTTTAAAATTGTTTTGTCTTGTTATGCTGGGTATTTTAACACATTTATCTTGTGTTTGGGAACCTTTTTGGTTCATTGGAAAAAATTGAATAAATTAGGAAATGTTTTGGTGGCCATTTCCTATGTTTTTGTAAAAAAATTGAAAACACACTATGTTTTCAAACCACATGTTTTTTTGCCATTCTTGGTTAAAAACGTGAAACCTAATGAAACCTAACAGTTTTGGAGGCATGAAAAAGACTCTTTCTTGACCTGGGAAGAGGTTAGAAGTTTTTATGTTGGCAGTTTCAAGAGGAAATAAAGAAAAACAACAATTTTGGCGTGGAAAACCCTATTTTCTGTTTTGTTTTCTGTAGCAGCAGCTTGCATGGATTAAATGAGGCATTTTGTGGATTATTTTATCATGTATTAAGCCTCTGGAAGTTCTGTTTGCACCATTTGAATAGTTGTTACATCGCTTTCTTTATTTCTTGTAAATTCTGTATTTTATCTTATTTGTTGTTTGGACTGGTAAATGGAATAAAGAAGGAGCTTTAGCCCGCACTCCCACCGTACCAAGAAGAATGGGAACATTGGGAATGTGGCTAAGCTCCTTTAGTGTACATAGGTTAGCAGTAGGAGTCAATAGAGTTCCAAAAGCATGCTAAATGACTTTTCCTAGGCGAGACAGTGAGAACCCGGCTAGGAAAAGCTTGAGGACAGCGTGAATAATTTGCAGGGAGTGAAGATTTTTAAAAGATTTTTTTTGAGGATTTAGGGGAGTGTTTTGGCTCTGCATGGTGACAAGGAAGAGCCCATAAGAGTCCATTTTGATGAAGAACTTTTCACCAGTTTTGAATCAGCCTGGAAAAGCTAATGAAACCCTAGGTTTTTTAACCTTTTTGGTGTTTGGACAATATAGGACTTGAGCAGTCTTGAAGCCATAGGAATCTTGGAGGTGAGGACATGTGAAACACATTTCCTAAGTTAAGAACTAGTTTACTTGGTGGGTTTAGAAGGAGAAAGCGTTTTTCCCCTGTTTCAAAGACCTAATTGGGCTTAAGGCTACTAGCCTTTCAAACACAAGTAAAGCATTTTCTTGAAATCGATGGAGAGTTTGTGAATGGAGGTTGGTTAGAAGCTTTAGTAAAATGATTTTGGAAGCCATGGAAGCTTTTCACACCCCTGCAACAAGATTTGTAAACATTTGGAGATTAGCTAGTCTTTAAGAGCATTAAGGGCTAGATGGAGAATGTGAGAAGGAGCACCGAGAATTGCTTGGTAGCAGCAAATTTGTAATGATAGCAGGGTTGGTAAGTGAACTAGGGGTGCCTTAATAGCAGAGGACCTATAGGTTGTAGGGTGAATGAACTAACACTTTAGGAGTTCTCAAGACAAGGACTCAGAGCATTAAGATTGTGACTATCTCAATCCAACCTTGTTTCTATCAGATTGGTATCAGAGCAGTGAAAGATTTGGGAAAGCAACTTATATGTCTGAGGTGGAGTCCAGTGAAACCCCAGCCATGGTGACAAATGCACAACTAGCCAATATGGTTGAAGAGCAAGAAGAGGATAAAAAATATCTAAAGGAAAGAATAGAGCAGCTAGAGGAAGCATTGAACAAGGTGAAGTTGTAAGGAAAAGTGCCAAAAGAAGAAGAGGTTGTAGAGGAGGAAAAAGTCCCTGAACCTGACCCTATTCTTGAGGAGGAGCCTTTCTTGAAGGCATTAAAAGCCCTAAGTGGAAAAGGACTTGAGGGTGTACCACTATTCCATGGAAAGATGGATCCTGATTTGGTAATGGACTGGATAGATGGAATGAAGAATCACTTTGAATGTGATGGAGTCACTGAAGCACAGAAGGTGAAGGTGGAAAAATCAAGGTTGAGAGGATCAGCTTTAACATGGTGGAAATTTGTTCAGAACGAAAGGGAGAAAGAAGGCAAGCAGCCCATATCAACCTGGAAAGGAATGGTTGCAAAACTGAAAGAAGCCTATATGCTAGATGATTATGAGATCTAACTCCACAAGAAGAGGTAGAGTTTAAGACAAAAAGATCAAGATGTCAGCACTTACACAGAAGAGTTCCAGAAACTTTGTTTGAGATCAAATGTGGTAGAAGATGAGAGCCTAAAAGTGGCTAGGTACCTAAACGGTTTGAAGTGGAATATATAGGAAGAGATGGCTTTGCTTAGCCCCAAGATAGTCCACCAATGTTATTAGCTAGCTATTAAAATTGAAGAAAGGAATAAAAGAAAGCATGATCAGTCCTCTAAAGGAAGAGGCAGAGGTAGAGATCAAAGAGGACAGCGTGGAGGTTACCAAGGAAGAGGTAATGAACAAAGAAACCAAGGTGAATCAAAGCTTACTGAGCATGGAGGTGAAACCTCATCAAGAGGAGGATTTAATAGAGGAAGAGGACCTCAAGGGGGTTCAAACAGAGGTAGAGGAGTAGGCAGAAGTAACTCCTACTTTGCCATCATGAAGTGCTATCACTGTAATCAGCTAGGTCATCCAGCTTATCAGTGCCCGGAGAAAGCTTCATCTAGCAATGAGAAAATAGTAGCTTATGCACAAGAGGACACCATGAGTGTAAAGACACCTGAGATCAGTCATATAGAGTCCGAAGTAGGTGAAAATTTGATGTTCAATAGGGTTTTGATCAGGCAACCGGTTAAGGAAGAACCCAAGCAAAGGAGAGCTTTGTTTCGAGCAAGGTGCAAGATATTGGGAAAGGTATGCAAGGTTATTGTAGATTCTGGTTCTACAGACAATATAATCTCTAAGGAGGCAGTAAATAAGTTAAAATTGTAGAAGGTACCTCATACCAATCCCTACAAAGTCACATGGTTGAACAAAGGGCAGAGTGTCTTAGTGAATGAGCAGGTTACAGTGGAATTCTCAATTGGAGGCTACAAAGACAAGCTGATTTGTGATGTACTGCCCATGGATGCATGCCATCTTCTTCTTGGTAGGCCATGGCAATATGAAAAAGGTGTTGTATATCATGGAAAGGAGAATACCATAGAATTCAAGAAGGATGGGAAAACTTTCAAGCTGCAATTGTTGATTGAGGATGATGAAGGGCAGTCCAAGGTTCCAAACATTATGTTGAGCAGTGGCAAGGAGTTCATCAAGGATCTACACCAAGGGAATGAAGGGTATGTGATCATGATGCAGCCCAAAGAAGAGGAAAAGGCTGAAAGGACAGTGTTACCAGCAGCAGTCCAAAACTTGCTTGACAAATACAAGAGCATAGTGAGTGATGGAACACCATCAACTCTACCACCCAAGAGAGGAATAAGTCATCAAATTGACTTCATACCTGGAGCCTCATTGCCTAACAAGGCAGCATACAAGCTTACCCCTGAGCAGAACCAAGAGGTGGCAAGACAAGTGGAAGAATTGCTGAATCAAGGTCTAATTCAAAAGAGCATCAGCCCATGTGCAGTCCCAGTTGTTTTGGCAACAAAAAAAGGAGGTAAATGGAGACTTTGTACTGATTCTAGAGCAATTAATAGAATCACAATTAGGTATAGATTTCCAATACCTAGGATTGAAGATTTATTGGATTGCCTTGGAGGTGCAAAATTTTACACTAAGCTAGATCTTAAGAGCGGGTATCACCAAATCAGAATTAAGGAAGGTGATGAATGGAAGACAACTTTTAAGACAAATGATGGTTTATATGAGTGGAAAGTGATGCCATTTGGCCTCTCAAATGCCCCTAGCATGTTCATGAGACTAATGAATGAGGTGCTTAAGGATTTCACAGGAATTTTTGTGGTAGTCTACTTGGATGACATACTGATTTTCAGTAAGACAGCAGAAGAACATTTGAAGCATGTAGAGATGGTACTCAAAAGGTTGCAAGAAGAACAGTTGGCAATCAACCTTGAGAAGTGTGAGTTCTTCAAACAAGAGCTTGTGTATCTAGGCTTTGTGGTATCCCAAGGAATGCTGAAGATGGATCCAAGTAAGGTAGAAGCCATCCTAAACTGGCCTACACCAACCATAGCAACTGAGGTAAGAAGTTTTCATGGTTTGGCTCAGTTTTATAGGAAGTTTATAAGGAATTTTAGTGGTATATGTGCACCAGTGTTAGATACAATCAAGGGTGGTCAGAAAACAAAGTTTAAGTGGACACTAGAGGCTGATAAAGGGTTTGAAAAGCTGAAACAAGAAGTGGCAATGCAACCTATACTTTTGTTGCCTAGTTTTGATAAGTTATTCATAGTTGAGTGTGATGCAAGTGGAGTAGTAGTAGGAGGTGTCCTTAGTCAAGAAGGTAGGCCTGTAGCCTTCTTTAGTGAAAAACTCAATGAAGCCAAGCAAAAATACTCCACCTATGATCTAGAACTTTATGCTTTAGTGCAGTCCCTTAGGAAATGGAGGCATTATTTATTGCCCAAAGAGTTTGTGGTTTTCACAGATAACCAGGCACTCAGTTACATCAACACCCAGGAGAAGTTAAGCAATAGACACTTGAAATGGATGGAGTACATCCAAGCTTTTACATTTACCATTAAACACAAGAAGGGGCAGCAAAACAAAGTGGCAGATGCATTAAGCAGGAGGATGTTGACAGTCCAAGAGATACAGCTGAAAAGCATTGGATTGGAAAGTTTTAAAGATCTCTATGGTGAGGATGAGGATTTCTCAGAAGCCTACAAGGTATGTTCAGATTTTGCAAATCATTTTCATAGTCAATATGCTGAGTATACGTTACAAAATGGATTGTTATTCAAGGGCAATCTGTTATGTGTTCCAAGAGGATCAATGAGGGAAAATCTGATCCAAGAGAAACATAATGGCAGTCTTAGTGGACATTTTGGAATAAACAAAACTTTAGAGCTGGTACAAAGATTTTATTACTGGCCTAAATTGGCAAGAGATGTTAGGAAGTACGTTGAACAGTGTGTGGTTTGTATGAAAGCCAAAGGGGGAGCTAGCAATGCTGGTTTGTATCAGCCCTTGCCTATTCCTAATAGACCATGGGAGTGTGAGCATGGATTTTGTGGTGGGTCTTCCCAAGACTAAATCTAGTTTTGATAGTGTTTTTGTAGTTGTGGACAGATTCAGTAAGATGAGCACTTTATTCCATGCAAACTACACATGATGCAAGTTACATTGCCCATCTTTTCTTCAGGGAGATAGTAAGAATCCATGGATTGCCATTGAGTATTGTTTCTGACAGGGATGTGAAATTCATGAGTCATTTTTGGAAAACATTGTGGAGTAGATTAGGAACTAATTTGTCATTTGGATCACCTTACCATCCTCAGAATGATGGTCAAATAGAGGTGGTTAATAGAGTGTTAGGTAACCCATTGAGGTGCTTGACAAAGAAATATGGACAGACCTAGGATATGGTGATTTCCCAAGCTGAATATGCATATAATGATAGTGTGAATAGAACTACAGGGAAAAGTCCATTTGAAGTGGTGTATGGGATGCACCCAAGAGGAGTTTGTGAACTCAGAGACCTTGGAACAATGGAGAATAGGAGTGGACATGCAGAAGATTTCACTCAGACCATGAAGGAGATTCATGAGCAGGTTAAGAAGACAATCACAACAGCAACACAAAAGTTGAAAGATAAAGTTGAGACAAGAAGAGATGTGCAGTTTCAAGTGGGTGATTATGTGATGGTTCACCTCAACAAATCCAGATTGCAAAAGGGGATGTCCACCAAGTTGCAAATGAAGCAGGTAGGACCATGCAGGGTGATAGCTAAGTATGGAAAGAATGCATACAAGGTGGAACTTCCATCGGATTTGGGTATATCTCTAGTTTTCAACATTGTTGATTTGATCAGGTACAAGGGGACAGTCAATGATGAAGTCCATAATAGTCAGGAAATATTTAAATATATCAGCAATATACCCCTTCCAAGTCAAGTGAAATCTCAAGCAGAGAAGGTCTTGGAGTCCAGGGTGAAGAAAGCAACAAGACACAAGGCATATATGGAACACCTTGTTAAGTGGAAGGGCAAACCTGAATCTGAGGCTACCTGGGTTGAAGAAGCAGATTTCAAGAAGCAAGGAATTGATCCATCACTTCTGACACCTCAAGTTTCTTGATCTTTGTGCTGAGAGGGGGAGAATGGTGCAGGAGCACCTGCCTAAGTGCTTAGTTACAACCTTATCTAGAAGGTTTTTGTTTTAAATTTCTTTTTGATGTTTTGGAAAGGTCTCAAACACCTTTAATAATGTGTATGAGGACCTTTTTGAGCTTAATTAAAAATTAGAATAAATTAGGAAATGTTTTGGTGGCCATTTCCTATGTTTTTGTAAAAAGTTCGAAAACACACTGTGTTTTCAAACCGCGTGTTTTTTGCCATTCTTGGTTAAAAACGTGAAATCTAATGAAACCTAACGGTTTTGGAGGCATGAAAAAGATTCTTTCTCGACCTGGGAAGAGGTTAGAAATTTTTATGTTGGCAGTTTCAAGAGGAAATAAAGAAAAAGAGCAATTTTGGCATGGAAAACCTTGTTTTCTGTTTTGTTTTCTGTAGCAGCAGCTTGCATGGATTAAATGAGGCCTTTTGTGGATTCTTTCAGCATGTATTAAGCCTCTGGAATTATTTTTTTTCACCATTTGAATAGTTGTTACATTGCTTTCTTTATTTCTTGTAAATTATGTATTTTATCTTATTTGCTATTTGGACTGGTAAATGGAATAAAGAAGGAGCTTTAGCCCACGCTCCCACCGTACCAAGAAGCATGGGAACATTGGTAAAGTGGCTAAGCTCCTTTAGTGTACATAGGTTAGGAGTAGAAGTCAATAGAGTTCCAAAAAGTATGCTAAATGACTTTTCCTAGGCGAGACAGTGAGAACCCAGCTAGGAAAAGCTTGAGGACAGCATGAATAATTTGCAGGGGAGTGAAGATTTTTAAAAGATTATTTTTTGAGGATTTATGGGAGTGTCTTGGCTCTGCATAGTGACAAGGAAGATCCCGTAATAGTCCGTTTTCATTAAGGACTTTTCACCAGTCCTAAACTGGTTCTGAACAGTTTTGAAACCCTAGTGTTATTGGATCCTTTTGCATTTGGATGGAGTGTGGCCTGTACAATGCTGAAACCCTAGAAATCTTGAAGGTATAGCATGTGCAAGACATTCCCTAAGCAAAGAGGATAGTTCATTTGGTGGGTTTTGATCAAAATTGCATTTTGACTCTGTTTCAAAGACCTAATTGTGGCTTAAGGCTACTAGCCTTTCAAAACCAAGAAAAGCATTTTCTTGAAAGAGATGGAGAGTTTGTGAATGGAGGTTGATCAAGAGATTTAGTCAAATGATTTTGGAATCCATGGAAGCTTTTCACACCCCTACAACAATATTTGTAAACATTTGGAGATCAGCTAGTCTTTAAGAGCATTAAGGGCTAGATGGAGAATGTGAGAAGGAGCACCAAGAATTGCTTGGTAGCAGAAAATTTGTAATGATAGCAGGGTTGGTAAGTGAACCAGGGGTGCCTCAATAGCAGAGGACCTATAGGTTGTAGGGTGAATGAACTAACACCTTAGGAGTTCTCAAGACAGGGACTCAGAGCATTGAGATTGTGACTATCTCAATCCAACCTTATTTCTATCAATATCTACTAACTCAAATAACTCCTAATTATCGAGTAACCAAATAACATAATGTCACATCATTGAATGACTCTAGTACCAAAGGTACGATACCAACTATAAAAGTCCCCAATCAATTTGGTTTATCTCAACATTAAATGACTTCATTCAAAATTTCCAATAAATAACCTCAAATTAAAAGTACAAATGACTTCCCTCAAAGTATAATTTTACCAACAATTGACCTTAATCAAAAGAATAATCATATTAATAAATGACTCATTCAAAAGTATAGTCTCAGCAATAAAAGACTATATTCAAGAGTGTATACTCATCAATAAAAGACTACCCAAAAAGTAGATTTTCATCAATTAAAAGACTCCATGTCAAGAGTGTAAAACAACCAATCAAGTAACAATCCAACTCATTAGGGTATTCCCAACTATGTCTCCAATCAATAGTAATTCAAAATTCAAGTGATCAACTTAATCACATAGGTAATCCCATCCTTAGTTTACCCTTATCCCAGGATAAAATCATCAAATCAATGAATAGTCTGACCATGTGGGTTAGTCACAACATGTGTACTATGGTACCAAATGATAATCAAGTAAATATCCCAACCCACTAGGTTATTTCCAACCTAGGGTTTTCAGTCAATAATCAAATAAAATATGGTTCAAGCGATCATCAAGTAGAGACCCACAACATGGATTGCATTTCGTCATATCCTATCCACACGGATATGTTTTCATACCAACATTAACATTGTTTTTTCTAACCTTATTAACCACTAGGTTTTACCTAGCATAATATATTATCAATGCAAGTCACCTCATATATGCACTTATGACACATTTATCAAGAAACTCAAATAATTTCTTTATTTCAGATCTCCAACTAAGCATTTCCTATAAAAGCTCTTTCTTTGATGTAGAATTTAATACTATCATAATTATCTATTCCATAACATGGAATACATAGTAATGAAAACAAGTAGTGAGATATATAGGCTCTATCTATCATAGTAATATTAGTATATTTATTCACTCCTTATTATGGAGTACGTTCAATCACTCAAATAAAAGCCTCAACAACTAGAACAATAATAATTATTTTCCTTTATTCTAACAAAACAATGCATTTTACACAAGCCAACAACAACACTTAATCTTTTCAAAAACATATAAAGTATAAAAGGAATAAAGACCACATGCCTATTAATGTTAAAATCCAATTGATCAAACTAGTTTTCTACTTCATTCCTCTCCAAAATCAGCTTGTTAAGATCCTCTTCAACACTCCAATTTACTCACAAAAATATCTCACAATAACTCCCTCACTATAAACGCACAAATTTCTCTCAACTCTAAATAAGAATATCTATGATATAAAAACAACATAATACAAGTATATCATGCATCCAAATGAGGAAAATGGCTTACTTATTTATACAAAAACTAGAGACTTTGATGCCTATAAGCATGCTAAGGAAATTGACACTTCTCAACAACACCAATTGACTCAACAATATTTAACAAAGGTGGCAAAGATTCAAGTTAATACTTAGCCAAAATAGTTCAACAGATCGACCACCTATTATGTCAGCTATGTATTGACTAATTCATTCTAGTACATGTTTACTAACAACAAATCAACTTGCAGGCAATAGACTTCTATTTGGTTGATGAATTTCACATAATGGTGCTAGCTATAACCTTATATCGCGCTTTTAGTTTTTTTTGTGCTAAGACTAAGTCAGTGACTAAACACCTTTCAAATATCTCATAAAACCTTTCGCTGAGTCTTCAAACATAATGTGTTGCATTAACAAGTCGTTCGATGCACATTAAAGGACTGGTGCACTGTTTTAAAGCACTTTATATGTTATATAATTACTATTGATGCATATCAATCCCAATGCTTATCATATTTTAAGGAAGTCTTGCATTTATAATATACTTCCATCGTTGCCTTATGAAGTCTATGTGTGGCTCATTAACTCACATCCCACCCACCACTCTAGTTGTTCCATATACTACTTAATATAAGTTGCACCATACATATATATTGTGCTACCAAACTCTTGTATTAAACTATGTAAGGAATGGCTCATCAAGCCCGTGCCATTGTTTTGGTAATATCAATTAACATTATATAATGTATATATTTTATATATAATATATATGTATATATATACAATATATTAGGTATATACATATATATGAATATATATATATAGTCATCATTTTATAGATGCACCATTCTATATTTGAATGTTTATAATCATATTAACATAATTCACAAAATGATACTTCATGTATATAAATAAAAATATACACACGTATTTATATATTCTTGAACTTTTCGATAATAATATTATATATATTTCTTTATATGTATGTTTGCTTTTGTTACGCACTATATATTAGAATATATACATATATACATAAATCATAAATATATATATCATTAATTTGATATTTAAACATATATATTCACTATCCACTGATCTAAAATTATATATACCAAATACATATACACATATATGTGCACATGATATGTGTCTAGCCAACATCTCGATGCATACGATGTATTTGTGCATGGTACACAAAAGTATTATTTCTTTTACATATGCATGCATGTATACATTCGCTATGCATGAGTATTGTTTCCTCACACACATATATATTCATTATGTACATATATAATCATTGATTGATACATGCAGAAGAACTCAAACTCATCAAAGAGACTCAATCATATAACTCAAATTACAAACAACCAAGAAAAGTTCTAGGGAATAAAACCAAAGTCATTCATTTCAAGAAAACAACCTATCTTAACCAAGAATGACTACTCAATTATTCAACAAGTCAAGACTATGACCTAAGGCACTTACTCATTTTCCAAGCTACTAACTTGTCTTAACCAACTCAGAGTGAGTGTGTGTAAGCTCAATTAGGTTTCACTAAGGGTTACCCAACCAATCACTTCTCCTAAGTGATACTTCCCCTCCCTTTTAAAGGATTGAATTTGTCCCTACATCCAGCTTATTTCAACACCAAGGTAGTTAGACATTCATAATAAATCCATTTTGCATAATAATACATTTATATCAACAAAGCATTTGGAACGTTCTCATTGCAATACATAGCATTCTATCAATTCAAATTATTTTGAAATCACTAACATCTTATTGCATATTCACATATTTTATTCACCTAATCAAACATATTAAAGTCATAATTTACCTTTATAAACATTTCACTCATAATGGTAAAAGTAATTTGGTAACTATGATATAGGATGTAACATACTTCCCCCTTTGTGAATCATTGTCCCTAATAATTTTAAACATATAGAGATACATATATAATCAAATAAATACTCTACCTTTTATTTTTTCATCATGTAAGAAACAAGAATATTCTATTAATAACAAAACATTCTTCCCTCAAAGCATGACCTTTTGCAATCTTGTCCATACTGGACTTTGCATCGAGGGTTCAAACTAATATACAAGGAGAGATTGTGTGCTTTCATGCATACTCTCTCTTAAAGAGCTACACCTCATAATCATATTAACTCCATTATTCTTCACAAGGACAATAGTGACCATATCCCATATGAAACCTGTACCTTAGTGACTAGAAAACATATTCTCATTGGCTAGTAAATTTATCCTAGTGTAACCCAAATAGATAAGGAATGTTGGTGTATTATATTGGTCTCCTCTAATGGTTCAATAACTAAGCCCCTAAAGTTGTAACTTATAGATTAGATATTTGTACTAAGTATTTATCTTACTCATCATAAAGGATCATTTCATTGTCAACCCAGGGACGTGAACTTGAAATGGGTCAGCATTGTATGTGCACTAGGACTCAACTGTAGTCATCCTTATCCTACAACTAGAAAGGAAACAGTACTGAAAATAAAATGCTGGAAAGAAATTAACATAAGTATTGAGCATGAATTATCAACTAAACTAAGCATCAACAACTGAATTGGAATGGATGACAGAAATAGAAATCTCAGCAAATAGACAGGAAGTTACTTTGCCTGCCTTTGCTGCAGGAACAGTCACAAAACAGTGTTCCAATGGTTGTAGAAACAAACAACTGTTGAGACCGAAACTAATTACTGAATAGAAAAATAACTATTAAACTAAATGGATGGAATTCTCACCAAGTGGGGCCCCTTGAATGAGTCTTCCCTAAACTAACTTAGATACAAAAAATTAGAGTATCATTTTATTTATTGACAACATGATTACATCATATCAGCAATAAGACTATATTACTTGAAACTAAAAATGCAAGTACAATCTCAGAACATCCAACCTTGTGAAAAGGGGCATATGACCGTTATTTATAGGAGAAAATCTTCTAACTAATTCCTAACTAACTAGGCAGATGACTCCAACAAAATAGGAGGACGTCATTTATTGAAAGCATGAAAAAGGGGGAGGAAGTTATGCATGTGCCAGATTTAGTCAAAGAAGACTTGCCTCAATGAGGATCCAACATAGCAACACCCCCTAGATTTTCTCAACTAATAGACATGATCATTTAAAGGTAAGTTACAACTTCCACACAAGCTGGGAGTTTCCTTCCATTGGAGGTTTTTCCTCCATTGACCTCTTTAATGACCATCTTTTTTACTTCTTTAGCAACTGGTCAGCTAGCATGAACTCCTTACACCTCAAAATCTTCATTTATATCTTCATCTTGATGTAAACCTGCATAATAACATTAGCATGCACAAAAAAATTATGTATCCATAATCACCTTAGAATAACATTCATTCAATCACATGTAAATTAATACAAATATATCACATAGTAGGTTAATATTATCAAAATTCACAAGGATAAGTTTATGCCCAAGGTTCATAAATTTAGGGGAATAACATAAAGAATGTCAATAAACAAGTTCTAAAGTCCATAGTAACAATAGAAAATATATGATAAACCCTATCAAAATTGAGCCGTTATTCGGACTCATCAACTCCCCCCAACCTAATGATCTGTTGGTCCTCCAGTAGAGGGAACTTTATTCCTTTACCTTGTCAAAGCTTTGAAGTCACCAATTGTTGTTTGTCCTTGATCAGTATCTATAGTATCTAAATTTGGATCCCAGTAGAACCCTTGCTTGTTTTCCAATCTGCCCCACCTTGGCCTCTTTGTATCTATATCATACTGATAGGTTTTGTAATCTGGTACTGGCCACAACAGGATGGGTGGCTAAAATATCAATGGAAGCCAATAGTGTTGCTTCATCCTCCCAAGATGCATGTACCTAATGCTTCTTTTGCAAGTTGCATAGTAATTCTGTAGGGAATGGGATTTAGCTTATTTCAACTAATCTGGAAGATCATTCCATCTTTGTGATATATACCTCAACACTATTTTTCTATAGTAGCAGCTATTTGCTCATATTCCTGGTATGATTCCTCCCTAGCAGGCGTAATCCTATTTTTGTACTCTGGATTATAAATAATTTTATGCCATGTGTAGTAAATGTCTGAAGGGTTACTTGATTCAACTATAAGAGGCAAGGGAGTATGGATTTCTCTTTTTCTATATATATTGAATTTTTGCCCCAGTTGATTTCATTTTAGAGCCATGACATGAATGCCCTCAAGTGAATAGCCCCAATGTATAACAATGGCTTACAGTCATGGTCATTAGGAATAGCATAATTATGCAAGTACAATTCACACAACAAATTTTTAACTTCAAGAGGAGAGGATTGATAGGCTTGGAAAAATTCTTGTGGTGTTTCAATGGAAGGGCTTAAACCAGAAATGACCCTTGACAACTTGAAAGAAAGATGACGCTCCTTTCAATGCAGTGCATATATCCTTGGAGGAGTTCTGCGTGCCATCATTTGTGGTACTAGAGCCATAAAATTATCTACCTTATCCTTTAATACAGTAATCTCTACATTCTTTTCCTCAATTTCTACATTTTTCTTATTAACTTCTTCTTGTAGCTTGAGTCCTTCTTTATTCCACTCTTCCTCTTTCTTTTGCATTTCATTCCATATGTCCAGGGCTACTGATGCCCATGAAAAGGTAGGAGGTTTATTTTTTCCTAATAGGATCTTTCCTTGCACTGTCTCATGTTGCTCAAATTGCTCTGGTTGCAGTGGTTCTTGTTGTTCATCTTGCTCTAGTTGTAGTGGTTCCTAATTTTCAACCTGCTCTACAACAATAAGTTTTGCTAATCCTATGTTTGCTTGTTCCTTAGAATCTTCCTCCACTTCTATATTTACCTATCCCTTAGGAGCTTTTTTCTCCTTCCTAGGTGTCCTTCTGAGTCTAGAGCTCCTTTTTGGAGGCATAACAGTAGTTGGCTCAATTGGTTTTGATTTCTTTGGAGGGATTTTATGTTTCTCAGCAGCTATAGGATGACTAGTATCATCAACTTTCCATTTCCTAGGGATAGGTTTTACTTATTCTGATGTTTTCTTCTTAGCCTTCCCTTTTCTAATTTCTGCCTCTCTCATTTGTTTCTGCCTCTCTCATTTGTGCTTCCTCTTTTCGAATGGAAGCCCTAGTACAAACAAGAGTTTTAGGGAGAACATTGACATTATGGTCCAAGGATGAACTTTCTTCATATGATTACTTTGATTCATAGGAGCCAATTTCTACTATTGATTTTGTTGCAAGAGGGTTTGTGCTAGGGTTTGTGCCAGAAGTTGAATCTCCAGGAGTGGTTTTAGTAACCCTCTCACCCCTACTAACCCTATGAGCTTGGGCCTGACCTCTAAGACCCATATTTTCCAATCTGAACTAATCAATGATCAAAAATTCTTCCCATGACATACCAGACACTTCTTGCAAATATTTTTCTACTAACAATTTAATCAAACAGTGATGGGAAATAGAGTTTTCCCTACCTTTTTGCATTTTAGCTACCATGATTGCAAGAAGGTTGTATAGCACATTTGGAATGTTCATTCTCAAACCATGTCTCATGTGGTTCAGAATCTTGAAATGTACAGAATGAAGGCATGTTTGGTGGCCCTTGCAAGTAATATATTTGATGATGTAGACAACAACTTGTTTCCATTTTTCTGGAAGAGAAATTCTCCTTGTTCCTTGTTTATCTACCACAAGTGGATGATCACTAGGCTCAATGAATTCTGCCCTAGTTGACCTAGCATCCTTAGAAATAGGGTAGGGTTCTCCTTCAATATGCAACCCTGTTACTTCATCAATCCTCTATTCAGTGACTATAATTTCTAGCCCTTTCACCATTGCCTTACCATTAGAGAGTGTTTTTCAAAGTTCTAGAGCAATGCTCTCATTGAAACTATCTAGTTTCAGAAAATATTCTAACCATCCACAATTTCTAAATTCAGCCATAGAGAGTGCATCCTGTAGTATCACTTGATGAGCTGTAGGTTCATTTTTTATCAGCTAGCCTCTCATTGCTTCTACTCACAATCTAGAAAACACCTTTGCAAAATCTTATTTCCTACAATCCTTCTTCTAAAAACCCAATTTCTTTCTACTTCCTGCAACTCTTCTCCAGTGCTAATGCTAATTTCGTATGACTCTTCAATTTACCTTTTTGGTGACATTATGACTATGACTAAGGAAACAAGGAAGACATAGAGGAGGGGCATCATCAAAGAAAATGGTGGCAGCAAGTGTCATATCATACATGCAGGTCATCATTTCAACTATATTATTTCAAATTTGTTGCCATGCTAGTGCATGAATGACATGTATGACACATGGACATGTGGGTTCACACTCCCCCCAACCTAAATTAAAGCATGTGTCTGCATAGGCTAGGATTTAATTATGTTGTGACAAGGTAGAGTACAAATATGTGTTATGTGAAATATCAATATTAATGTATAGTAATTAAACAAATGCATTTAAGATAATTAAGATACATCAAGTTGTTATGCATGTACCTAAAAATTTGGAGTCTCATTTGCAAAGAATGTGGAAGTGCAGGTTACTTCAAAAGTGTAGTTGAGCTTATTAAATGAAGTGATGATGGAGTGAAGTGATGGCAGAGTTATGGAAGAGAGAGAAAGGATGGAGATGGATGGGCGGATAGATTTATTGATGGAGAAATTGATTCCCACAAAAAGTGGAAATCTTTATTATGATTGCATGCATACCTTGACTAATCAAAAGGATGGAAACTAGGTCCACTTCCTTCAGTTGTAGGAACTTTGGAGGTTTGGTGTTGAATAAATTGTTGCATGAATTCTTGTTTGGAAGTTGGTTTATGGTATAACCTAAGATGATGACCATTGACCAGGAACTCGAATCTAATAGGATCAATGGTTGTGATTTGAACAACACCATTGGGGAAGACCTCTACAACTTCATATGGTCCCAACCACCTAGTTTGTAGTTTGCATGCATTTTCTTTATACCTGGAATCGTAAAGGAGTGCCCAGTCACCTAGCTAGAACTTCTTTTCCTTTATGTATTTTTCATGCCATCTAATTCTCTGATTTTGCATTATCTCAGCATGATGAAGAGATAACTTTCTCATTTCATCTAAGGCATTCAATTGCATGATCTTGTCCTTCTTGTCCTCAAATATGTCCATCCCAAGGTCTAGTGTTGTCCTAAGAGTTTTATGTTCAAACTCTATAGGCATAATGGCTATTTTTCCATATAGTAATTCAAAAGGAGTAAAACCAGTGGTTCTATAAGCCCAAACAGCTTCTGGCAATCTATTTTCCCAATCTTTTATGTGAATAGCCACTGCTTTCGTCAAAATATCCTCTATTTCCCTATTTGTTACCTCAAACTAGCCATTGGCTTGAGGGCGATAGGGTGTCTATTTCCTATGCCTTACATTATATTCATTGACCAATGTTGTGACAAGATTTGATGTAAACTGAGCCCCTTAATTTGTGACTACCTCTCTAGGAACTCCATAGCAAGTGAAGATTTATTCATAGAGGAATTTTGAAACTTTATTGTCTTTGGCATGTTTCATGGATTTGACTTCAACCCACTTAGTCACATAGTCAGTGAAAACCAAGATATAAGATTTGTCATTTGATGGTGGATCAATCAGACCTACAAAATCAAGTCCCCATTTATCAAATGGTGTGATAACTACTTGAGGGTATAGAGGCATCTCATCTGATTTAGTTGGATGGCCCATTGTCTAGCATCTATCACACTTCCTAATGTACTTACCTGCATCCTTATGAAGTGTGGGCCAATAATACCCTATATTAAAAATCGTCATGGATGTTCTCTTGGCTGCAAAATTACCTCCACAAGGTTCATTATGACATGCATGTAGTATATCATAGGTTTCATCCTCTCTTACACATCTTCTCATCACATGATCTGGTTCAACATGGAATAAAAAACCTATAATCCATGAGAATGGAAAAATTTTCTCAATAAGAACCCTTCTCTCTTTTGGAGAGAAATGAGGGGGAACTCTCCCTATAACTAGATAATTTGCTATATTTGCATACCAAGGTGTGTGCACACTGATGGAGAACAAATTTTCATTAGGGAAAGAGTCATCAATGACTTGAGTATCCTCTGATGTAGTCAATCTGGAGAGAAATTTTACCACAACATTTCCCTTACCCAGTTTGTCTACAATGGTGATATCAAATTCTTGCATTAACAGTAACCACCTGGCTAACCTTCTTGAAATCAAGGGCTTGTTCATAAGGTATCTTATGGCTGCATGGTCTATATGGACAAATATTTGATATCCTGTTATATAATTCCTAAACTTGTTGAGAGCATAAATGACTACCAACATCTCCTTCTTTGTCACTGTGTAGTTAAACTCAACTCCTTGTAGGTTCTTACTGACAAAGTAGATTGCATTCTCAATTGCTCCCTCCTTTTTTCCCCAGACATCCCCTATAGAATAATTAGATGCATCTGTGTGAATATGGAAAGGGAGTTCCCAATTAGGGCCTTTCAGAATAGGAGCATGGGTTAAGGTTGTCTTTAAATCAAAAAATGCTTTATCACAATCATTTTTCCATTGGAAATCAACATCTTTAGTTAGAATATTATAAAGTGGTGTTGTCATCTTACTGAAATCTTTTATGAAGTTCCTATAGTATCTTGCATGTCCCAAGAAGCTTCTAACATATTTTTTGCTTGACAGGAATAGGAAGATTGATAATTACCGCAATCTTGGTTGGGTCCACTTGAATTCCTTTCTGAGAGATATAATGGCCAAGGACTACTCCTTCATGTATCATCATGAAGCATTTATCATTATTCAAGGACATATTGTGGTCCTCACATCTCTACAAAAAATTTCTTAGGTTTCTGAATGCTTCTGCAAAATCAATACCATAAGTAGTAAAATCATCCATGTAGATCTCCATACAATTATGTGAGATATCTAAGAATATATTAATGAATGCTCTTTGAAAGGTTGCAGGTGCATTACATAAATAAAATGGGAGTACCAAATAGGCATAAGTCCCTCAAGGATAGGTAAAATTTGTCTTTTCCTAGTCTTCAGGTGCAATCTATATCTAATTATAACCACTGAATCCATCTAGGAAGGAAAAATATTGCTTCCCTGCAAGTGAATCCAATACTTGGTCTATAAAAGGAAGGGGAAAATGATCCTTTTTGGTGGAAAAGTTTATTTCTCTATAGTCAACACAAAATTTCCATTTACCTCCCTTTTTAGGCACAATTACCAATGGGGACACCGATTGGTTGTCTGAGATAGGGTAGATAAATCCTACATCCAATAACTTTCGTAGTTCCCCTTTTACAATCTCCCTCAATGTAGGGTTGATTCTCCTTTGTGGTTTCCTTACTAGTGTGGAGTCATCTCTAATGTAGATCCTATGAGTATAGAGCTTGGGATCCAATCCTTTCATGTCATGGTAATCCCATACAAATGCATGTTGATGTATCTTCAACAGGTTTTTCAGGGAAAACTACTACTCTTGACTTAGCTTGTTAATATTCAAATGTTTCCCCTCTAAAACTTCTACTTGTGTGGTCAACTCAATCATGGATGTTTCACTAATGCTTGGCATTTTTAGTTCATGAGGTAACAATGTAAATTGAAGCAAATCTGTTGTTGCAAGAAATCTAGGTGTAGGAGAAGTGGGCAGAAGTGTCTACAATGGACATGTATAACTTGATTCATGAGTTTGTGATTCTTCATGCACTTCACAATGGTTATGAATTATATGGGATAATATTTCATCTTCTACCTAAAGTTGCATAAAAGGAATTCTACCTACCATCATGAGTTGTGCTACTAAATTGACTTCCTTGGCCTCTTCTCCAACATGTGGCCATATGGGGTTATCCATATCATGGGATGGTTGAGTAGGAGGATAGAGGAAAAAATTCTTAGTGCTTCTCCCATAAAAAATAGTCATATCCCCTAATTGGCATCCAATGTAAGCATCTGATGTAGCTAACCATGGCCTACCCAGAATAATGGGATACCCTCCTAATGTAACTTTAGGGAAAAGGATCATGAAATATGTTGGATATTCCCAAGAGTCTAGAGTAACAACAAGGTCTTCTACTATACCATTTGGTTTGACAGTGGAACTATCAGCAAGCTGGACGGCAGTAGGAGTAGGTCTCATATTTGCAATGTTCAGTTGTTGTAGGATATCCTTAGTCATCATATTGATTATTGCTCCCAAGTCTATTAGAGCATTCTTTACTTGGATTCCATTTATAATGACTCCTACCATAGGATTTCCTGGGTTAGTATATTTAGGAACAGTGACTTTCCCAAGCATGATATCTGCCAATTGTCCCATAACATGAATGGTAGTGGGGTCCTTCTTTTTCCTCCCTGGCTTTTTGATACATGCTTCCTTGATTGCTTACTATATATGGGGACATCATTTATGGCCTGTAATAAGGGTATCTTGACACATATGTGTTTCAACTAATCCAGAATATCAAAGGTTGTTTCTTCCTTCTCTTCCTTTTATATAACAACTTCTAACCTTTTAGGAATTGGTGGGTCTTGATCAAACTGTTGAACTAGTTCAGGATTCTTGGGCACACTTGACTGAGTAAGGATATTAGATAGATTATGATGCTCCTCTTCTTCCACAGGAAGCTCGGTTATGATAGGAGTGGAAGGGGATGACAAATTGGTTCTTGAACATAGATGAATATCACTCACACTCACAGTATATGCAGGGAATTGATTAGGATCTGTAGAGTATACTCGTTGTTGTTGTGGTTTGTTATTTGGGTAAGTTGTGGGTTGAGCTAGTAACTAAGTAGGTCTAGGTATGCTATAGTTTGAGCTAGTAGAAGGAGGCATTATGACAGGCTATTGAGGCTGTGGAGGTGGCTACATGTAACCAATTTCCTGGTTTGTCCATTGTTGACCTCCCCTCCATTGGGGTGTCTGCTGCTAGTTTCCTGGAGGTTGTTGCCAATT
Organism: Sequoia sempervirens; assembly: GCA_007258455.2. Classification (NCBI taxonomy): domain Eukaryota; kingdom Viridiplantae; phylum Streptophyta; class Pinopsida; order Cupressales; family Cupressaceae; genus Sequoia; species Sequoia sempervirens. The sequence goes on from VDFB02270651.1 coordinate 428,265,304, forward strand.
CCCCTAGAATTGCTATCATTGGGGTGGAGAGTTTTGGTAATTGGTCCAAGTATTTGGAGGGTTTTTATAAGGCTAGGGTGGATAGCATCCATAGTTGGATGGGTAAGGGAGTTTCCATGATTACCAAATGCATAAGAATTGAAATAAGGTCCACTAAAAGATAATGGATCCGGTGGCATGCCTTGTCTTGGAGCCCATGGTCTTCTTTGTGCAATGTAGAAAACTTTATCATCATCAACCTAAACTAGCCTAATTTTTTGTGGAATTTTCCTGATTTCAATGTTGGCAACCATTTTGCATTTGCAGTCCTTTTTCTTTTTCCTACAATGAGGACAATATTTTGCCAACATTGCTTCTACCTCCACTTGTTTCTTCTTTGCTTGAAGAGTGTCTAGCTAAGTAGCCATATTTTTTATGTTATCTTGCGTGAAATCTACCAGTAAATGAGTGATTTTCATCCTTGAAACTCCATTAGTGGAGGATTTACCCATAGAGGATTGGTAACCTCTTCCTTAATTTAGAGCTACCCTAAAGTAGTTCTGACATATCTTCTTAATATCATCCCAAGGAACTTGGGTTATATCTCCTCCTCCCATCAGGTCCATAGCTTCAATGCAAGTTTCACTGATCCCCCTGAGGAAGACCAACTTTTGAGACTCTTCATTGAGTGCATGATGTGGATATTTCTACAGGGAAAATAGGAACCTTGAAATATAGTCCTCCAAAATTTCATCTTCCTTCTGCTACATCCTAGAGATATCATCTCCTCTCATATCATTGCCCCTACAGTATTCTTTATACTTCTCAAGAAACTTTATTTTCATATCTTCCCAAGTCTCTACAATATTCCTACCTAAGCTCATAAACCATCTTAATGCAGCTTCTTTCAAGGTGGTAGGAAATAATTTAAGCCTATGAGCATCAATAGTATAGTCATAGCCTCTATAGAGCATATCAAACTCAAACAAGAAAGTTTAATGGTTTTTTATTACAAGCCCATAGAACTTAGGAAGAACTAAGCAGGGATTTTATTGGGGTTATCAACTTCATTCTAGTGGGTGATAGGAAATGGAAAATATGGTTGGTTAGGTCTATTTGGATTTTGACCAGCCATATTTGCTTGATGGAGTGCCAAAGAAAATGGATTCTAAATCAGGTTTTGGGCAGCTTGCTCTTCAGAGGAAGTTTCAGAATTAGTCAAATTGAGAAATGCATCAGCAAAAGGATTTGCCTCCTCTTCTTCTTCATCCCTTGGCATATTGTGAAACTCAACTAGCTGGTTATCAGGATTAGGGTCATTAGGAAGGAATCTCCCATGAGCATCTCTTCTCCTACCTTTATGCATGTAGTATTAAATCAGTATCAGCCAACTCACACAAAGAATTGGTGAATGAATAGCAAATCATTACTTTTCTGAAATGAAGGGTATTCTAGGAAAAAACTTCAAAGATACTAAAACAAGAAAGAAACTAAAAATGACTCCAAAGAACTTCCTATTTTGACACCATCCCCGGCAATGACGCCAAAAATGTTGGCCTCCTCTAATGGTTCAATAACTAGGCCCCTAAAGTTGTAACTTAAAGATTAGATATCTACACTAAGTAGTTTTCTTACTCATCATGAAGGTTCATTTCATTGTCAACCTAGCGACGCAAACTTGAAATGGGTCAGCACTATATGTGCACTAGGACTCAACTATAGTCATCCTTATCCTACAACTAGAAAGGAAATAGTACTAAAAATAAAATGTTGGAAAGAAATTAACATAAGTAATGAGCATGAATTATCAACTAAACCGAGCATCAACAACTAAACTAGAATGGATGACAAAAATAGAAATATCAACAAATAGACAGGAAGTTACTTTGTTTGTCTTGATTGTAGGAACATACAACTATTGAGACTGAAACTAATTACTGAACGAAAAAATAACTATTAAACTAAATGGGTGGAATTCTCACCAAGTGGGCCCCCTTGAATGAATCTTCCCTAAACTAACTAAAATGCAGCAAATCAAAGTATCATTTTATTTATTGAAAACATGATTACATCATATCAGCAATAAGACTATATTACTTGAAACTAAAAATGCAAGTACAATCTTAGAACATCCAACCTTGTGAAAAGGGGCATCTAACCATTATTAATAGTAGAAAAGCTTATAACTAATTCCTAACTAACTAGGCAATCGACTCCAACAGAATAGGAGGACGTCATTTATTGAAAGTATGAAAAAGGGGGAGGAAGTTATGCATGCACCAGATTTAGTCAAAGCGGACTTGCCTCAACTAGGATCCAGCACAGCAACACCCCCTCGATTTGCTCAACTAGCAAACATGATCATTTAAAGGTAAGTTACAACTTCCACACAAGCTGGGAGTTTCCCTCCATTGGAATTTTTCCCTCCATTGACCTCTTTAATGACCATCTTTTTGACTTCTTTAGCAACCGGCCAGTTGGCATGAACTCCTTCCACCTCAGAATCTTCATTTATATTTGCATCTTGATGTAAACCTGCATAATAACATTAGCATGCACAAAACAATTGTGTATCCATAATCACCTTAGAATAACATCCATTCAATCACATGTAAATTAATACAAATATATCACATAGCAGGTTAATATTATCAAAACTCGCAAGGATAAGTGCATGACCAAGGTTCATAAATTTATGGGAATAACATAAAGAGTTCCAATAAGTAGGTGCTAAAGTCCATAGTAACCACAAAAAATATATAATAAAACCTATCAAAATTGAGCCATTATTTGGACTCATCATATTGTACACTACACATGGGTCCCATCCTTTCTTTTGTTGTTTATGCCATCGAACAACACAAAATACAAGATCATCCATCAATGACACAACTTTCTACCTTAACCATAATTATATTCTTTCATACTTTAAGCTTGTATCAACAAGTTTTCCTTGATCTTGATCTACCATTCCATTTGGAAACCTTTCTGATCTAAGGTTAATCATATTTATTAGCTTATCTTAGCTCTATAGAGATTCAATCATTCTTCTCATATAATTTACATAACCTCAATGATAGAAGTTTTAAGTATTCTACAAATCCACCAAGATTTGGTTTATCCCATTTTCCTAACTAGCTAATGTAATTGAATTCCTCACAAGATAATCTTGGTTTACATAAAACTTTGTCATTTCTTGCTTGTTCCCTTCTAAGATAACCTTATCAAGAAGATTTAGCAATTGCTTCACACATTTTGCAATTTCAGACTTAATATCCTAAAAATAAAATTTCCCAATAAAAATTGGTTACCTTGTTGAGTCTATCCACCATAACATTATGTTAGTCCATCGACATAAAAAGATCAAACTATTCTTGTGATCTACCACTTCCCCTTTGGAATTCCATGAAGTATACAAGTCCTACCAATGATGACATCCTATCATCATCCTCTGGCATTCTAGACATCAACTTTCTACATACCTTGCAGCATTATACTTTATCCCCTTCCAAATTATAGTGGTTCCTTATCTCACAAATTTTGTCATTCCCTTGAGTATCTGAATAGGACATCAATTACCTCATTCATTCTTTCATCTCCCAAAATTTATGGGCACATAGGTTCTTTTTAGATTCATATTAATCCTTCATGACTAAATGAAAACCTCTTCCATGGGCTTATGCCACATTTGATTCTCGAAATATAATATTTAACTTTGAACAGCAGAGCTAAACTCCTTCCTCTCAATACATCCATATCTTGGATTAATTTTGTCCTTTCATCTTTTCCCAAAGTTGCAATCCAATTTTCAGCTCAATCTATTTCTTTTGATGAGCATTTATACTAGTTCGAATAATAATTCTTGTTTGATCATGCTGACTTGATATTATCTTCCAAAAGATACTAGCAATAATTACATACTTAACTATCAAGCATGTACATTCCTTGTTAACTCAAGGTTAGAAAATTATAATTCTTCTAATTCCATAGGCGATAATTTTTCCTTTCATGATTAGTCATACTACCTTATCCCTTTTCTAAGGCATCAATGATACTAACAATTGATCTTCCAACTTAATTACATATAGATTTGTGTTTTAAATATTACTTTCCCATTGGTCATAAGCCTTGACCTTTCCACTACCTTTCACTAGTAGTTCCAATAGCTTATCCTTTATCCTTTCCAACTTTTTTTTGGTTATTGAGGACAATAATTCGGTTGATTCATGACCTATGAAGAATTTGAAATTTCTTTCAATTTGAGAATACATCAATGTACTTCATTGTATGGGGTACTTTATCTGAGTCTATCAACTCTCCTTCCCCCCCTAGTGTTTCCATGATATTAGATCATCTTATTAGTTGAGCTCATAACAATCATCTATTCTCTTCAAATTGGTTGAATTGATTTAACATTCCTCGTAGTTGACCTTTGATAATTGAACGATATTTATCCACCTTACTTACCCTTACTACGTACACCTTATATATACCTTCTTATTTCCAAATTGGTTCCATCATCACCCTCTAATCTCTTAGATTCAATAGTTGGATCCTTAGTAACAAGATCTAATGAATAATCAGCAACTTTACAAGCTAAGAGGTACCCTAGTGTTTCATTCCAATTTTCTCCTAAACATGAGTTTACTTTCATTGACTAGTTGGTAAGTTTTATTTGTACTTCAACCAATCTATCCCCTTAACCCAGCCTTTGTTGGATTTAATCTAATTCACATTTTAGTTCCCAAATAACAATCATCTTTCCAAGTGATTTTGTCCCAATTCTTGGTAACTCATAACTTTAATCATTCTAGGGTTGTTCGTCCTCTTTTCCCATTTTTCAATTGGGATCTCCAAATTAACCTTGCTTATTCCAATTGGTGGAATCATGTCAGCTTTTAATTCTTTGGTTTGCTTCTTTATTTGACCAAATTGGTCTCTAGTCTTCATACAAAGGTATCAACTTTCTCTCCAGACTCCAATTTACATTGCAAGATTCTAAACTTGTATAGAATCAAATTTTCCATGGGTTTATCCAACCTCTTGTTACCTCTCTAGTTGTTTTTGATTCACAAAATTTTGACTTCCTACTTCAACAAAAGTCTCTAATTTATGCTATCAATTAGTTTCCTTCCAATAAAGCATAGCCATAGACTCATTATATCCCTATTAGTCCAAATTCATTGACTCCTTGCAACTACATGGTTGCTTATCAATAAGGGGAATTACTTCAATACTTCCTATCCCTTAGAATCATTTAAACAATTTCATAGGATGAAGGTACCCACTGGTAAACCTCCATAACCCTCCTACTAAACATGGTTGCCTAATATTCAACAATCCAAGGTGTATCATATTGATTTTATGGTCTAGGAGTTTTCAATTTCAAGAAAAAAAAATTCTAGTTCCCAATGCAAACAAGTTTTTAGGAATCCAAACTTCCCTTTCTATTTCCCATTTGTTCTTTTTCTTTTGCCATCTTGGCATAAAAACTTTTCAATCTTTATATTCCAATAAGGTTTATGTTTAACTAACATAATGAGCCCATAGGCTCCAGAGCTAAACCTGGCTCTAATACCACTTGTAACAACCCCATTGTTCTACTCAAAATAATTCCAAATGTTTTAACCGCAAGTGATCATGATGCCATCATAAAGAAATAATTTTTTTCTTGTAATTCAATAATTATGTGCACATCTAAAATAACACATATTCCAAACTCCTATCTGCATTTATAATTGAATATTACAATCTTTCAAAAACAATGACATATATAAAGTCATAAGATAACATCTCCTCCATAAAAATGGATACAAGAGAACATACATAGTTCTACTAAGCTTCATAAGCAATAGATACACAATTTTTTCTTGATGTCACTGCATTGGTGCATACATTCTAGATGACCCCAATCCTTGGTGCATTCATTCTAGTTGTCCCAAATATTGGTGCAAACATCCCCAAACCTCGACCACCAACTGATGAGGAGAAGCATCACTCAAGTGCTTTTCCACCAACCACATACTCAAATTTTGTCCCCTACACATCTGCCACATATGGCAAGATGGCCCTACCCTTCAACAAAGAGATTGGTTGGTAAAACCACATAACAAATAGCCTTTCTGAGCTCAATGTTGTGCCCTACATGAATAGAGATTGTATACATCCTAACTTGTATGGCAATCATGAACTAGCATGCATAAAAGGTACATAGCGAAATTGACACTGTAGCAAGTGGCAAATTACACTACTTTGGCCAAAGTTTCATATAAAAAGTCATCCTAGATCACATACACTTCCCTAGCTCGATTTGTCTCAAGATCATTATACACTTGTACCATAGAAAAATGGATCATTGACATTTTCATGGTTATTTAGGTCTTTCTCCTATGATGTTTGACCTATCTTTCTTTGATTTAATGTTTCAATGTAACTTAAGCATTCACATTAGGTCCTAAACATTCAAATTATGGTGTCTTGTGAAGGTTTTGTGAAGTGTTGTAACACATTTCTACACTTTTCTAGACTCTTTTCATTATAATTCACCTAAAAATCACCTTTTCATCACTTGTCAAGTCCTATTCTAAAGTGTTGTAAAGTCTTGTAATAATATTTCATGCTTTTCTAGGCTTTTTATCACTATTTACACCTTTCTTATGCTTTATATGACCCCTTTATGCACTCATAAGACTTAATTAAGTGTATTTTTTAATGTAAACCTGAAAAACAACATTAAATGCAAGTTAATTCCCGACACCCACTTACAAGCCCAAGGTGGAACCCATTTTCCATGGGTGGAGAATGAGTCCCTCTTGGCTCCAAATTCAAAATAATTCAAAATTCCTTTTGGGTTTTTATTCAAAAATACCTTATGTCTGCCTATGATGAGGTATTATTAGGTTATTAGGGAATAAGTGTGTATAAATAAGTGTTTTTCTTCTCATTTCAACCCCCATTCATTCAAGCATTCATCAAGTTCATTCATTCACTAGTTCATTCAATTGCATTCAAGCATCATTTAATCAAGTAAACATCAAGCATCTTGGAGCAGCCCTTGACATATCTTCAAACTTTTTCAACAAGGTTTTTGGTAAGTTTAGGACATTTGCATGTTGTTTATTCCTCATTCCTTACTCATTTCATTTCATTTCTTTATTAAGGGTTTGATTACCAAAGTGGGATTTGACCAAGGCAAATCCCTATACTCTAACCCTTAACCATTTTTCCCCTTTTGCATGTGTGTTTGTAGACTTTTGTATGTAGATTTTTCAAGCAATTAGGTGTTTAAAAGTGGACAAGAAGTCAACAAAGTGTTTCAATTCAACTAAACCCTATTTCAATCTTGGAGACAACCTACAGTTAGTTTTCTGTAGATTTGACTCTACCAACCCGACAAGAAGACAAGTGCAAATCTAGAGCTACATAATTGACCTTTGATTTTGTAGATTTTTGGAGGAGGACTGATTCGCCATTAGTGGAAAATGAGTCCCACCTAAGGGCTAAAAAAGTTGATTTTTTCATAATCCAGTTCCCAACTATCAGAAAGTAGTTTCAAGTTTTTTGTCAATAGCAGGAATGATTCGCCATCAGTGGCGAATGAGTCCCACTGGTGATTTACATTGATTTATTCTAGTTTTTCAGAGCCTTCCAAATTCAACATCCAATTCTTAGGTGCACTTTGTTCAACCTCTTTAAATTTTATTTTTGTTTTTTCGTGTTTTAGTTCATTTTTGCATACCTCATTGTATTTTCAAACATTGCACATTTCATTAGTTTTGCATTCATAATAAATCAATTGCATAGCTTGGTTGCATTTAGATCATTACATTTATTCATAATTCCATCTTGCATTCCTTTATTTGAGTGAACCACCTCAATTTTAGGGTTCTATCTCTCTCCTTTTAGGTGAAAGATCCTAAGAGTGCAAGAGAAGTCTATAGTCACCCTCAAAATTGATGGTTCATTTTGGTGAACATGCATATTGAACACATTATCTTTCTAATTTCAATTGCATCTTGCATCCTAGGTTTCCCTTGCATTAACATTCAATTAGGTTTTGTTTTGTTTTTGCATCCTAGGGTTTCTAAAATTGCATTAGTGAAAGAATCATATAGATTTCATTTTTGCATATCAAATCATTAAAAAACTAAAAATTTGTGTTTGTATCCTCATTTTGCATCTGAAAAGTATTGAATTCATTTTAAATTTTCTAAAAAAACATAAAAAAAATCCATAACTGGACTCATTCGCCAGCCTGGGTGAATCAGTCCAATTGCATTTTCTGCATTGAAATTTATTGCATTTTCACAGTATTTCCTGCATTTTTGTTTCTTGTTACTATCTTCTTGTTTCAGTTTACATATTTTTTTTCATTAGCATTTTGTTATTCCTAGTTTGCATTTGCATTCACCCCATATTTTTTGGTACTTGTATGAATGTTTGGTACCCTATTGATAATACTTTAGTGAGATGAAGTTCTAGACTCATGGCTTCTCGCAATAGCACTTTCGTTGTGGACCTTGGGATCTCAAGAGGTCCTACTCCTAGTATGGAAAATGGTGCATTAAGCATGGATACTACTACTAGTATGCCTTTATCTTCACATCCAATGCATGTTGACACACAAACTAATTCCATTCCACAAAAAAAATTCATTAGTATTCATGAGGATTTTTCACATTTACAACAAGAATTAAGTCTTGAAAACAATTCCACCACTGTTATACCTGTCATAGAAAACCTTCATCGCTTGATTGAAAGTGATGATGGTTTACTAGTTATGAAAATAATTTCTAAAATATACAGCAAACATGTTCCTTCCACATCCTAATCAACAAACATTGTTGTGAGCCAAGGAAGATCTCACATTCCTACTCCTTCAACCATAGCATCCATACCCACCTATAGCACTCCTCAAGTTACAACAACCATGCAACAAGTTAGTCATGTGACTCCTTCTTTCACTATTCCAACTAGCATTCCTAGTTCTTTTGTGGCATCGAATGTTCCATCTTCTATCTTCACCCATCTTAGTGTCCCCTTCACTTCTCCTAGATTTACATACACTCCATCACCATTCTCTCTTCCACCTCATACCACTTACACCAACCCCATCATTACACAACTCTTTAACACTATTTCATCCATGCAACAACAAATATCCACTATTAGCCAAAGTCAAAATGCTCCACCCACATAATACCATATCTGTAGTAGCCCATTGTCTTTAGAGATATTACGAACACCGATGCCATAGGGAATTGAGATGCCTAGGTTTGAGAAGTACGGAGGTAAAGGAGACCCTACTAATCATGTTAATTCCTATACAGCATTGTGCAATGATTTTGTCCTTGACGATAAACTATTAGCCAAACTTTTTCCTAGGACCTTAAAGGACACTACATTGGAGTTGTTTTCAAACTTACCCAATCATTCAATCTGGTCATTTAATGAACTTGTGGATGCCTTTATAAGTCATTTCCAAGTCCATATGACTCCCAAAAAGACAATGGTTGATTTAATGTGATGTACACAAAATGCAGATAAAAAAGTAACTGACTTCATTTCCTGTTATTAGTCATTGTATGCTCAAATTGATATCAAGATTCTTGATTCACATCTTCAAAAGATGTTTATCAAAAACTTGCACACTCGCCTTTAGGATAATTTTAGTATGATGAAATTTCCTTCATTCATGCATTTATGCACAACCCTGTGTGACTATCACAACTCTATTACTAGTCGTGATTCAAAGTCCACTTCTAACCAAGCTAAGACGTCTGAGCAAAGGAACCAAAACAATGCACAAAACATTAGAAAACCAAATAGAGGCTTCTTACAATTCAATCCGCAACCAAACTAACCTGTTCAGAGTCAAGTGGCAACTATTAAAGTAGTGGTGCCCTTTACCTATGGGGACCCAAAGAGACAATTTACCCCCTTACCTGATACTCTCCATAACACAATGAATCAACTGCTCCAGTAGTAGATGATCACTTTTCCTATCATTAAACCACTTGATACCACCGAGCCTTTAACACTCACCTTTAGACAAAATGCTTATTGTCATTTTCATAGCCAGAATGGACATGACACCGAACAATGTAAGCATCTCAAACACTTAGTTCAAGACCTCATTGATTCTGGTCGTTTGTCCATTGCGGGTGTCAATGGTCAAGGCAATAAGTCTATTGTACCCCCTAATCAAAATTTTCAAATCCTTACCAACCCTATGCCTAAACACAATTTTTCAATTGTCAAGGCTAGTGAACCTTCAAACACTCATGTGATGAACATTGATACAAATAATGAACAACATGATATTACTCCAAATGTTACTCAAGTTAATCCTATGGATGAACTTGTGGGTACGATGGACGTTGTCCCTTGTAAGGTCCCAACCAATAAATATCTTGATATTACTTTTTCTTCTCATGATATACTTAAAAATTTTCCCAAGTCCTCTTTACATAGTTGGTTGCATCTATGATAATCCCACCAATGCGATATTAATAAACCCTGCCTGTGGCAAGAATGTGATCACAGAAGAATTTTTATTATTACATGATCTCTATCAAGATGATTATAATAAACCAACTGCATGGAATAAAACACATACTGGTTTTGTGTGCCCTACAGTTAGATTGATCGTACTCCCATTATAGATAGGACCCAAAACTTTGGATGTAACATTTTCTATTATTCCGCAATCGAATCAGTTTCGCTTGCGGCTAGGTCATCCTTGGCTTTGCTCGATGAAAGTTGTTCCTTCAATTGTTCACAAATGTTTGAAGTTTTCACATGGAAATGAGATATTTATCATACATGATAGTGGCTTTAATCCATTTTCCTCTAAAGGTATTTTTTCCTTAGAATCCTTTTGTCCTGAACCTATGGAACCCATCACCCCTCGAAGAGACTTCTTTTTCATAACCTATCAAAATTTTAAATCCAAAAAAATAGCCAAATTGTCTCTTCGTAACATGTCCCCATCCACTTCCACTACTCCTATCCTTGATGAGACTATGCTTCAGCCTGAGTCCAAAACTGAACAAACAATGCAACCTCATGAGCAACCAATGATAGACACTTCCCCTTCATCATATAAACGTCCAAGAGAAAATGAAACCAATCTTGGAATGCCTCCTCGCATTAAACAAGTTTATAAAGCCAAAGAGAAAGTGATTGACCCATCTTCTTCAGATTATTCCCTTCTTCCCCCTCTATTAAAAAAGGAACCTATGGTGGATCAACCCACTCTTACACCTCAACAAATTCAAAATAAAATTAAAAGAAACTGCAGTGCTAGGGAGCATAGATGTCGTTGTCTCCTTGCTCGTCAAATGCAAACCAAAAAAAACAAATAAAATCAACCTTTTCCTTTGAAAGAATAAAAAACTAATCACCCTACTCCTCTTGACCCACCACAAGATAGTACGATACAACCATCACAAAAAAATGATCAGATACAACAACCACAACTCTTGATACATCCTTCATTGGAAATTACTCTTTGTCCTCTCGTCATGATAAACCTAGATGATGATGATGATGAGGAATCACTAAAATCAATGAAGAACTGCATAACGATTTAAATTCTTTATTTTCATCGTCCATGAGCTTAAATGATAAATCTGCTACACCAAGTGAAGAACCTAGCACTCCCCCTAGTTCAGCACTTGCAATTCTTCCTTTAGATAGTCAACTGCCCTCGCAATATACTGAACATGATTAGGAGGCAGATGACTTGTTAGATGGTTGACTCACATTCACCTTGCTAACCTTTTACATTCATTTTCCTTTTTCTTTTTCTTTTCTTTGATGTGCTTGTATGTGTGTATCGTGTTCCCCCATAATGTGTGTTTGATTTTTTCTCTCTTTGTGCACTTCCTCTATTTGTACCTCTATTCTTTTGTATGTTGCACTTTATCTTTTATTTTTCACTTTTGTTTTGTGTTTTCCTTTTGGGGATGATGCAAAGCATTGAATGTCCTATGTCTCTTCCATGTTGACCCAATTGGTCCCTTTTCCTTTATCTTTTCTTGTGTTTTTCCTTTTGGGGATGACGTAAGGCATTGAGACTGAAATGTCTCCTTCATGTTGACCCAAAAGCTTTTCCTTTACTTTTTCCTTTTTAATTTTCTTTTCGCTTGTGTTTTCCTTTTGGGGACAATGCAAAGCATTAAGACTACAATGTATCTTCCATGTTGACCCAAAATGGACTTTTTTTTCTTTTGTTTTCACTCTCTTAGTGTCATTCTTCCAGTTCTATGTGCTTTGGGGAATGATGACAGTTTTGAGCTCTTTCATAAAAACATTGCAGCAACGAACATACTGACCCCAGATCCATAGATCCCTTATGTGTTTGGTGTGTTCCTTTTAGGGGGAAAACCTCCTTTATTTTGTTCTCTTTTTCGTTTACATGAAGCACCCTCAATTAGAAACATATGACTTGGCATAGGGGTTTTCCAAGTTGGCTCTCATATCTTTTTTTTTCTTTTTGCATCTTTCCTTTGCTACTTTAAAGTAATTTCTCATAGAATGGTGTGTAGAAATTCCTTTAAAGTGGGGGGCATACATTGGCATCGTTTCATTTGCATTCTTGGTTCTTAGTGCAGCCCTGTCACTTCATACGATGCGTTTGTCACTTTGTGGATGACATTGAGTATGATGTCCTTCATAAGTGTGATCTATCTTAGCATATTACATTCCTCTTAGTGGCTTGATGCAATGCACTGCATCCCCTAAGTTGTGAATATACTATTCTTTGATTGGTCCTCTCTTGGAGACGTTAGACACAATGTTCCCTAAGTGACAGATCTTGCATGACTTAACAAGAATCCTTTGAACATCTTTTGCATTTTTTCATTTTACATTTTACACCTTTGCCACCTTGCATAACACAACTTTCATTCCTTTGGTAACTTTGCATTTGTTCATGAGTTATAAGCATATGAAGCTTTACTTGTCTCATGAAGCACAAACCGACATTTTCCTTTATGGTGCCTTGTTAAAGTTATCAAGAGGTATAACTTTGATATGGTTGAGCGGCTAGCCCATTCTGCAACACGACTTTCCCCATAGCCACCTATGTGTTTGTGAGTGTATACCAACTAGCGTATGTATTTCACCTCTTGGATCTTCTCACCTGGTGGACCACCATAAATTTTTTCACCCCAGAGTGAGTATGCATTCTCTTTTTCAGACAAACAGCCTAGATCTAATTCACAACTAGCTGAACAAATGATTGAAGTTTGATCCAACTTTTCCTTCTCCCTTTCATATCTCTTCTCTTTCTCTCTTTCTCACATGTGTGTTCCTTTGTTCTTATGTTTAGTTTTCCATGGGATCTTCATCTTGGGGCTTGATCATCCCTCTTGATCATTGTCATTCCATCTTGCTAACATAAGTGCATTTGGATCCTTCTCGATATGCATGGCTACTTTAGTGTGAGTTTGAAGCAAGTTCATCCTCTCACTAAATTGGGGGCTAAATGTACCATAGAAAAATGGATCATTGGAATTTTCATGGTTATTTAGGTCTTTCTCCTATGATTTTTGACCTATATTTCTTTGATTTAATGTTGAAATGAAACTTAAGCATTCATATTAGGTCCTAAACATTCAAATTATGGTGTCTTGTGAAGGTTTTGTGAAGTGTTGTAACACATTTCTACACTTTTCTAGACTCTTTTTATTATAATTCACCTAAAAATACCTTTTCATCACTTGTCAAGTCCTATTCTAAAGTGTTGTAAAGTCTTGTAAAAATATTTCATGCTTTTTTGGGCTTGTTATCACTATTTACACCTTTCTTATGCTTTATATGACCCATTTATGCACTCATAAGACTTAATTAAGTGTATTTTTTAATGTAAACCCGACAAACAACATTAAATGCAAGTTAATTCCCAACACCCACTTACAAGCCCAAGGTGGGACCCATTCACCATGGGTGGTGAATGAGTCCCTCTTGGCTCCAAATTCAAAATAATTCAAAATTCCTTTTGGGTTTTTATTCAAAAAGACCTTATGTCGGCCTATGATGAGGTATTATTGGGTTATTAGGGAATAATTATGTATAAAAAAAAAATTCTTCTCATTTCAACCCCCATTCATCCAAGCATTCATCAAGTTCATTCATTCACTAGTTCATTCAATTACATTCAAGCATCATTCAATCAAGTAAACATCAAGCATCTTGGAGCAGCCCTTGACATATCTTAAGACTTTTTCAACAAGGTTTTTGGTGAGTTTAGGACATTTTCATGTTGTTTATTCATCATTCCTTACTCATTTCATTTCATTTCTTTATTAGGGGTTTGATTACCAAAGTGGGATTTGACCAAGGAAAATCCCTATACTCTAACCCTTAACCATTTTTTCCCTTTTGCATGTGTGTTTGCAGACTTTTGTATGCAAATTTTTCAAGAAATCAGGTGTTGAAAAGTGGACAAGAAGTCAACAAAGTGTTTCAAGTCAACTAAACCCTATTTCAATCTTGGATACAACCTACAGTTAGTTTTCTATAGATTTGAATCCACCAACCTGACAAGAAGACAAGTGCAAATCTGGAGCTACAAAATTGACCTTTGATTTTGTAGATTTTTGGAGGAGGACTAATTCGTCATCAATGGATAATGAGTCCCACCTAAGGGCTCAAAATTTTGATTTTGTTAGAATCCAGTTCCCGACTATCAGAAAGTAGTTTTAGGTGTTTTTTTCAGTAGTAGGACTGATTCACCATCAGTGGTGAATGAGTCCCACTAGTGATTTATAGTGATTTATGCTAGTTTTCAAAGCCTTCTAAATTCAACATCCAATTCTCAAGTGTACTATATTCAAACTCTTCTAGTTTTGTTTGTGTTTGTTCATGTTTTAGTTCATTTTTGCATGTACCTCACTATGTTTTCAAACATTGTACATTTCATTAGTTTTGCATTCATAATCAATCATTTGCATAGCTTAGTTGCATTTAGTCATAATTTCATCTTGAATTCCTTTATTTGAGTGAACCACCTCAATTTTAGGGTTCTATCTCTCTCCTTTTAGGTGAAAGATCCTAAGAGTGCAAGGAAAGTCTATAGCCACCCTCAAAATTGATGGTTCAACACTATGCATAGGTAATCCCTTCATGAGATAATCTTTAACCATAGTAATAACCTATTCCTTTATGTTTATAACATATATACTAAGTAACTCAAGTAACTCCTACTTATCAAGTAACCAAATAACATAACATCACATCATTGAATGACTCTAGTACCAAAGGTACAATCCTAACTATAAAAGTCCCAAATCAATGGTTTATCTCAACATTAAATTACTTCATTCAAAAGTTCTAATAAATAACCTCAAATTAAAAGTACAAATGAATTCCCTCAAAGTATAAACTTACCAACAAATGACCTTAACCAAAAGAATAATCATATTAATAAATGACTCATTCAAAACTATAGTATCAACGTAAAATATTTTATTCAAGAGTGTATACTCATCAATAAAAGACTACCCAAAAAGTATATTTTCATCAATTAAAAGACTTCACGTAAAGAGTTTAAAACAACTAATCAAGTAACAATCCAACTCATTAGGGAATTCTCACCTATGGCTCCAATCAATAGTAATTCACAAATTCAAGTGATCAACTTAATCACATAAGTAATCTCATCCTTAGTTTACCCTTATTCCAGGATAAAATCATCAAATCAATGAATAGTCTGACCATGTAGTTGTTGGAACACAATAATCTACTAAGAGGGGTGGTGAATCAATAATTCTTAAATTTTTCTTCTAAGAACTTCATGTAGATTGAGACTTAACATGTAAATACAAAAATATGCGTAGACACAAGCATCACATAACATAGGATGTACGTGGAAAACCAAAGATGGGAAAAACCACGGTGAGAAATGTTGCTAGGAGCTATTGTCCTAATCTAACCTCACAAGCATGAAAAATAGTTATAATTATTTAAGAAAACCAACCCTAAGGAGACACCAATCCCATGGTCTTAGGAGCAACCACTCCAAGGAAGCACCCACTCCCTAATCTAAGCACCTACCAATATATCTGATGGCACCCACCAATCAGATTTACAATAAGAAATATAGCAATTTTATTACAATTCTATTATTGCAACTTTATTTGCAATTGTTCAGTCCTTTGTTGCTATCTCTACAACACTCTCTTCTGCACAGACACCTCTCTATTGACTACTCACTCCTACTCCATGAATGCAAACATATAGAATATATTTTATATTATAGTCTAGGATACATGTGCATTCTTTGGTTTTCCTTGCTGCAACTTGAATGTTAACCCTTAATTATATTCTTCTTTTTGTTTAGGTTCTACTCATTCATATTTTTTGCATATTTTGTCTACTACACTTCATTCTCTCTTCGTTCTACCTCTGTTGGACATCCACCAATACATGACTTTGTTCAACACTCTCTACCCTTGTAGACTATTCTCACTCAACTCACATACAACTTCGATACAACTACTTGGACTATTTCTTGATTTATCTTCTTTCTTCACCAACCTACAATCAATACCTCAAGATTCTCACACCTATTCAAATCATCTAGAACCTATTGTTAGGGTTTACCATACTTGCTATCTTCTCCAACAAGCTAATATTTTATCTCGATCCACCCACACTCTATATCGATCCACATCCACATTAAATTTGGATATAGAGAATTTGCTAAGAATAGCAACCTTCAAAATCCTTGGGTCTAACATGCATTTAATTCATTCCTCAGTTTATCTAATCTGATCTTGATTTTTCTTAACATGGTGATCTGTACCACTGACCTGCAAATAAAATATCCATTCATATTGGTCATTGGAGTAGTTGAAAAAATTAAATTCATTCACTATGTTAGTTACTAGATGAAACCCTCATTGACATGGACTTAGTTGTTTTTGATCTTCATCATTAAATCTGGGTCGTCAATCTTTGTTCTTCGCGCCACAATCTAACATTCCTTGCTCATTGTCACATCTTCAAAACATTACCGTCAGATAAACAATCTTTAAATCTCCATCATAGATCTTGTCCATGACATATCACTCCAACTTTTGAGTCACCACAATTTACTCACACGATACAAGAAACCTCCATGATGGTCATTAGATCATTCACTCTTCAAATCTGCACCATTGACTTCATTCATCGGGTATCATTTTAACTCTTATGACTTCATATGTCACTCTCGCGATGTGAGTACATTTAGCAATCATTGTTGGATTGATCTCCTTTTAGATCTGCATCGTCGATCATACATAGTGCATCACTATAACACATGTGCCTTTATTTCTCCTTCAATGATGTGGTGATCACCATTGGATCAATCACCATCCAATCTACACCGTCCCTACTGTACCACTAGCTAAAAGCATGGGTCCATAAAATCTTAGTGGGCTGGAAAGAAACTACCATCTATCTATCTTGATGTCATCCTTCACCATTGTTTGGTCTCACCTTATCGGCATGTTGAAGAGACTAATCATTTCATCTCCTCAATATCCATCTTTCTTCCTGATGAACCTTAGTGACATCATTCTCCACAAACTCTTTATGCCATCATTATGTCAATGAGACTCTTGAGACTGTCTTGTCGAGATTCCACTGTCACCTCGATGTGACTTCATCGTTCCATCAAAGAGACCCAAAAATGAATCCTATTGATGTGGTGAAGTCTCTCCAATAAACATTAATCATCACTTGTTCACATGTCACATATCATAATCTGATTTGACCTTAAATTGATTCTTCAAGGCATCCACCTTTACTATTGAATACACTGAATACTGAGGGGGGGTGAATCGGTATTCTATTAACAATATTAATTATTAACCATCCAATTTTCAATCCACATCTAGTTGCTATAGTGATCCAAAACATGAAAGAGATTATAACACATTGACACTATGATTTTTACGTGGAAAACCCAAAGTGGGAAAAACCATGGTGAAGATTAGCTCTCAATATATTATAACCTTTCATAAGATATTACAGGGCTCACTACTTGGACGTAATATCCTTGAAAGGCTCACAGCCTGAATACAAAAGATGGCTTATAGCTAAGATACAAAAAGATATGGCTCACTGCCAAAAGTGAACTCGAGAAGTGCACCTACAGAGTGCAAAAATCAGTTCTAGTTAAGCTCTAAAAACACCAAAATTATGCTTTGGTTGTAGATATACAATCATTATCAGTCACTTTGCACTATTTCATTTGTTGCATCACTCACATAAATATTCACTCTCTATTCTTATGTCCATCATACACACACAAATATACACAATCATGTTGTTTTCTTTCTTCAGTACACTCAAAGGAACTCCTAAGGAATTACCATTTCCTATACTCAAAAATCTTGAAAATGATTGGCCAACTGACAAGATCTAGTGAAAGGCTGAGATCTTCTACACTTTAGGCTTGGTGGGAGCCAAGGAGGGTGTTCCTATTGGTGTTCACTTAAGATACACTTGGTGAACCACATCGCTTTCACAAATCATTTCAACTAAAAGTTAAATAGGCAAAGCATACTATGGAATTGACTAGTTCCTAAGTATCTAGCTACCATCTCAATAAATTCCCATACTTATACAAATGAATACAAGATTTGTATAAAGATTTTTTTAATTTTAAAATTATTTTTAATTTTTCCTCTAGGTTGACCACCATAGAATAATTTGATTAACCCATTAGGAAAATCTTAAGGAAACAGATTAGTGCCTCATGCAATTGGGTTATGGATTCATATGCATATTATCAATAATATAGAAGTGATCTCAAATTCTTAAGGAAAGAATATCTTCATAACAACTTTGTATTATGAGACTTAAGACCTATGATGCATAACTTCTTATCACATCCTAAGAAGATAATTGTAAATCCATACCTCTTATTTAAGCATTTAATTGATTGCTTGAATCAAGGCACAAACAAAGATATACAATTTGAATTGAAACTCAAAAGAAGAATGAAAATGTTATTGACAATTCCATTCCAAATTTACTCAAAACCCACATAAGGAGAGAAAATGCATCATAGGTAAATTTTCATTTGTATTCATTGATCAGGTCTATATAACAATTTAAGACAATATGTGCATATTCATTCAAAATAGTCCATCATAGGCATGCTTCTCTATTCCTTTTAACTATAATCACATTATGTTTGGCCTAGACCTAGCCTGATATTTCTTTCTTTTTGTTCTTTTTTCTCTTCTTTATTATCTTCCTCCTGCATTCGAGTCTTGAATTCCCTTTATACTAACAGGGAGCAACAAGCTTCGGACCTGAATACAATTACAATGTAGAATTATTATTTCATCAAAATTTCATCTACATTTGATATGAATTTTAAAACCCACATGTTGAAACCACAAAAGCCAGTGTAACGAGAAAGATCCTAAAATATAACTGTCATCGAGAAAGAAAATGCAAAGTATCGCCAAAACCTTCCTTGTCGCCATCTAAGCTTCGCGAACCAAGCAATCAAAATGCCACACGGGCACATGACTGATGTCAAATCATAAAAAAATTTCCATGAAGGAAAACCAGAGATCCACCATAGCAAAAAGAAGATATCAAACACAAAAAATTCATTTTCCCATCACATCACCATGTCCTAGGTTACGACCATAGTAAACCCGACCACTCCTTGTCGTTGCAAGGGGAAGAGAGGAAACCTTAGCTTCTCCTTCCTCCTTTTCTTCATCATCTATGCTTATAGTATGCCCACTTGGGGTCTTCACGGCTAGTGGCAACATGGAGACTACCACCTCATCTGAGGGAAAGCCCTCATTTAGCATGTCCAAGTACTGAGCATAGGTTAAATCAGCCTCTGAATCATGGCTGCTAGAAGAGGTACTTCTAAGGTTAATGGGGGAGTGTTGGCACCCATAAGAGCCATGCCCATACCTTACCGTCTACTTGGACCCATTCAGGGACCGCACTAGGCATTTTCCTTTGTCGCTCTCTACCTCAGCAGCACCACTCTCGAATTGCAATCGGCGACTGCATCTTTTTGGCACCAACTTGGACTTGGAAGTAGCAGCTTCCTTTGTAATGGGAATGACTTCATGTGCACCAGAACTAGAGCTTTGTGAACCAAGACGAACTGACCTCCTCATTGGATTGCTCATCCTTCTTTGCTGCTAATTTCTCACTCCAAAGAATGTATAACTGCTTCATGATAATGATGCAAATAACAACCACCTTAGTTGTATTTATCGAGTAAAACCATAGCAGCATTGTTTATCACACATGCACAATTTTGGTATCCCATTGGTAGATGTACCAACACCATTTAATTCCCATTTGCATGGAAATTAGTTAATTATTCTTCATGATTGTCTGCATTTGCCTCTTGGCACAAGTTGAGATCAACTCGATCACTCTGCAAAGTGCAAGCCATTAATGCAAGCTCGTCGTGCATAATATAATTGGCCATCAGGTGTCACATGCCATTTTTGAATGGGATCCATTGATCTTTTGCCTCGATGGATGATTGAAACGGCTAGATCATGTTTAACCCTCTTTGAATTCTAGTGGTGCCTCATTGATGTGCTTTCGGCCAATTGCCTCTTTTCGTGTCAGATGACACCGTCACTGCCTATAGGCTCCATTGTCTGAGCGAGTGAGGGACAAGTGTCAAGATTTCATTGATCTCACTGGGTTTAATCTTTGTTTATCTTCATTCAGCGAGCCAATGGGGAACGGTGAAGATTGTTCTGCCCAATTGATCTCGACTATTCGTTGAAGGTGTCGGGGCACGAGATCGGTAGTGGGAAGTGGGTCCCTCGTTGTACCTGGGACATGTTTTATCCTCTCACTAACCTTGATGCCTTTATCTAGAATGCACTTTACTCCCTTGAGTTGGCGGGGTACAACTCATATTTCATCCTTGATCACCAAATCTTGCAAGTTGCACAACACACGATGTTAGCATTAAATGGACAAGACTTAGGTCACCCGATGTTGACATGACCGCAGGGTAAATGACTTAATCCTTAAGTCACTAGAATTAACATTTTTGTAACCCAACTTTAGGAAAACCTTGACACAGTGGGAAAAGATGACTGGTTGCTTAGACAAACAGGGTCGGTAAATAAACATGGCTAGGGGCTTAGAAAATCACTTAAGAGCTTAATGACTAACTAAACAGGTCAACACGGAAATAGACCATTGGAATATTTTACGATTAAAAACCTTCTTCACTTGGGGACAAGGGTTTACTAATGGAAACCAAGATCATAAGAATTGAGCTGAAATTCTTTAGAATTTCACAAGCTCCATCTATGGCTCATGCTTGGGGTGCTTACCCCTAGTGGGTATGGCGAGAAAAGAATCTTCGGTTGAAGCAGACCAAGGCATAGGACCAAAAACCAAAAGCTTACGAGGACAACGCAAGAAGACCCAACAGGAAAGAAAACACACCAAACCACATATTTACAATACTTACAAAATGTACATGGAACAATTTTACAAGGTAGAGCCTTCAGGCTCCAGGACTTCAGGGACAAATTTCCAAGTGTTAAAAAATTTAATTTGTGTGCCTTTGTCCCTTTCTATTAGAGGTTCCTCATATTGAATCAAGAAGGTGAAACTTTCATATTCCACATCACTGTGAGATGCATGATCATCAAGAATTTTTTCATCAAATTTGAAGGCCTCATAAATGCACTAGCTTTGATCGAGCCATTCCTCACTACATTCAGGAAAAAGAACATAGCCAGGTCTATAACCATTTTTTCCTCCATAACTGTTAACCTCTTGAGGTGAGAGAAATCCCATAATCAAATCCATCAGATATGGAGTATCTGCAAAAAACTCTAGTGTAGCTTCATATTGTCTATTATGATTCTCACAATCACCAGTGTTTCTTGATTTCTTTTCACTTGAATGAGGGGATACTGAAATATCAACATATTCATGAGGGTCACAATGTAATCCAATCTTCTCAACATAAGGCACTATTATGAGAGTATCTTTGCAACCATCCTGTAGATCTTGAATGTCTCTATTTCCAATTGTTCCTTCAAGTGTGTAATTCTTCTCCATAGGTCAATCAATGTGAGTACATTCATCTCTATGAACTCCCTTATCACATCCAGAATTGGAGTCATATTCAAGGTTCTCCTCATTGGTATCTATGCCTCCATACTTCTCATACAATGTAGCACTCAGCAAATTAGAGGTAATCTCTCTATTGACTAGACTACCCATCTCAGCATTATTTTGATCACCATTCACAAAGTTTAGCTGATCCTTGTCAATGATAACCTCAAAAAGAGGATTGATCCTACCCCAATAAGGACTATCATTTGTAACTTCATTCTCCCAAATTTCTTCATCAAATAAAATATTTTTCCATGCATTAGTTGGATGTATCTCATCATCTTTAAAATCAAGATACAAGCAATTCAAAGAACCAGTGTACTCAAAATTAGTAGAGTCATTTGAAGAACATAGAGAAGCAATTTCACAATTGTACTCATAATTTACATCTACAACAATTGATCCACAATCATAACATTCTTCACATGATGATAACTGCTCAATGCCTAGGAAATTCACATTTTCAAGGCTATTAACATATCCCATACTAGAGGCAAGGGATTCCATCTCCACTTCATATGAAGAATCATATTCAATAGTTGATTCCTCAAGTTCAATTTCATCAGTTTGACCTCTCATGTGAATGATGGCATTGGAATCAAGTACATTCGCTTGATTATCAGAATCTTGGTGATTGCTAACTGAATCCACTTAGGAAATTACATCCTTCACTTCTTGTGTTTTCTCATAGTTTATGACATCCCAAGGAAGATAATAAGGAGTCATTTCTTTATTTTCATATTATATGTCCTCATCTTCATCATTATCATCTACATCTATTTCTAGATCTTCAGTTAAATGACAACATTCAACAATTACTTGTTCTGGTTCTAATGCTTCTCCTTGATTTGATGACCTTATTCCTTGACCATTTACAACATGACAACTATTACCTTCCCAAGTACTAGATGAGGTCACATGACCATGTTCCACTCTTTCTACAATATTGATCCAATCTATCACTTGGTCTAGGCTACAAGGTTTGAGATCCTCCTTAGACCATTGACTAGATCCTAACATATATGCTTCACAAAACAAATTAATGCACATTTGATCATTGGGTGTAAGGTTCCCAGTAATTTCCATCAGCATATCCAAGAATCTTGAGAATAAGTCATATGGTGACTCATTTGCATGTCTCCTTATCTCATGCAATTTCTTGATAGAGAGGATTATATCAGATTTCCCTCTCTTTGGCTGATGTGAAGCTCTGCATGTTTGTATTCTACATGTCTTGGGAGTAAAGTAGATATAACATCTACAAGGTCCATTTCATGACACATCCTCTTACCCTTTGAGCTACTTGGTTCAAAATTGGGGGTAGTGCTAGAACTACTACTAGCAATTGTCGGTGCTCTCATCATAGAGTATTTCAAATTATTCTCAATGTTAATGGAAATGTGATAGGCATGATGTAAAGTTGTGGGTTCCTTGTCTCTTAATAAGAAACTCATCTTCTTATCAAATGCTCCTAGATATACCACCAAACATTCTGCATCATTTGGCCTTATGTATTCTGGGATTTCTCTGATTGCCTTCACAAATCGGAGATTGAAAGCAGGGACCAATTCCCCTTGATTTATATGGATCTCCATAAAGGATTTCCTTACCACACTTGTATTTACCCTCTCACCAAATTGTTCCATAAAATTTGTCACAAATTGACTCCATGAGGTAATGGAACTTGCTGGAAAATATGCATACCAATCTCTGGCATCATCCTTCAAAGTTTGAACAAAAAATTTCATGACAGCATCTTCATAGTTCACCTCAAAATCCCCCATAACATTTGTGAACATTTACAGATGCTTAGAGGCTGATTCAGAACCTTGCCCTGTGAATTTGGGCAAATGCTTCCTAACATCCTTAGGAATTAAGTTAGGGAAATCTTCAATACCATTGAAAACTAGTGGCATATACCTTTCAATAACAAAATCCTTTTGAGGGGATAACATGCTTTTTTCACCCTACATACTTTAGCTTGATTCTTCACAAAGAGACTCTTCAAGAGGCAATGCTTAACAAAATAACATACTTCATGGATAATCACAAATTTGTGGACAAGAAGTATGAAAAATAATTATTACTATTCCCTATCTTAATGCAAATCCATCTAGTAGGGAATCATTTATGCTCCTAAGCCTTGAAAATTTCTCATAAACCTTCTTCAGCATTGAAACACTTGCTTTAGATTTATGAAAATACCTAGGAATTTTGTAGTAGCGGTTGATCTTTCTTAATGGTTGCAAGTTATGCAAATCTTTGAAAGCTTCTTCACAATTTAATTGGTTCCTTGGACAGAGTCGCCACCTCCTTTACAGAGAATTAATCTTCAAGAGTAAATCACGTTTTGGGTCTTCTCCAACAATGAAGCCGCACTCATATCCTTTGATCTTTGCTACAATAGCTCTTTTCCAGGTTCAAGCGCTTTTCAATTGTCTAAACAAAGATGTCCAGATCCACCAATTTATGAATGGAAAATGTTATGACTCACTGCAAATGATATGACTCTGTTTCTAGATTCTTTAATGAGAATTCTCTCAAATTCTCCACAGCGCAGTCACCATTCTGTTGTTTTTTTTCTAGTGCACTCAAAGGAACTCCTAAGGAATTTTCATTTCCTATACTCAAAACTCCTGAAAATGATTGGCCAACTGACAAGATCTAGTGAAAGACTAAGATCTTCTACACTTTAGGCTCGATGGGGGCCAAGGAGGGTGTTCCTATTGGTGTTCACTTAAGATACACTTGGTGAAACACATTGCTTTCACAAATCATTTCAACTGAAAGGTAAATAGGAAAATCATACTATGGAATTGGCTAGTTCCTAAGTAACTTGCTACCATCTCAATAAATTCCCATACTTATGACAAATGAATACAAGATTTGTATAAATATTTTTTTAATTTTAAAATGATTTTTAATTTTGCCTCTAGGTTGGCCACCATAGAATAATTTGATTAACCCATTAGGAAGATCTTAAGGAAATAGATCAGTGCCTCATGCAATTGGGTTATGGATTCATATGCATATTATCAGTAATATAGAAGTGATCTCAAATTCTTAAGGAAAGAATATCTTCATAACAAATTTGTATTATGAGACTTAAGACCTGTGATGCATAACTTCTTATCACATCCTAAGTAGATAATTGTAAATCCATACCTCTTATTTAAGCATTTAATTGATTGCTTGAATCAAGGCACAAACAAAGATATACAATTTGAATTGAAACTCAAAAGAAGAATGAAAATGTTATTGAAAATTCCATTCCAAATTTACTCAAAACCCACATAAGGAGAGAAAATGCATCATAGGTAAATTTTCATTTGTATTCATTGATTAGGTTTGTATAAAAATTTAAGACAATATGTGCATATCCATTCAAAATATCCCAGCATAGGCATGCTTCTCTATTCCTTTTAACTATAATGACATTATGTCTAACCTAGACCTAGCCTAATATTTCTATCTTTTTGTTCTTTTTTCTCTTCTTCATTATCTTCCTCCTCCTGCATTCAAGTCTTGAATTTCCTTTATACTAACAGGGAGCAACAAGCTTCGAACCCAAATGCAATTACAATGTAGAATTATCAATTCATCAAAATTTCATCTACATTTGATCTAAATTTGAAAACCCACATGTTGAAACCACAAAAGCCAGTGTAACGAGAAAGATCCTAAAATATAACTGTTGTCAAGGAAGAAAATGCAAAGTACCGCCAAAACCTTCCTTGTCGCCATTTGAGGTTCGTGAACTAGGAAATCAAAATGCCATGCGGGCACACGACCGATGTTGAATCATCAAAACTTTTCCATAAAGGCAAACCAGAGATCCACCACAACAAAAAGAAGATATCAAACACAAAAAATTCATTTTCCCATCACATCACCACATCCCAAGTTACGACCATGGTAAACCTGACCACTCCTTTTCATTGCAAGGGGAAGAGAGGAAACCTCAGCTTCTCCTTCCTCCTTTTCTTCATCAACTATGCTTACATTATGCCCACTTGGGGTCTTCACGGCCAGTGGAAACATGGAGACTACCTCCTCATTTGAGGGAAATCCCTCATTTAGCATGTCCAGGTACTAAGCATAAGCTAAATCAGCCTCTAAATCATGGCTGCCAGAAGAGGTACTTGTAAGGTTAATGGGGGAGTGTTGGCACCCATAAGAGCCACGCCCATACCTTGCCTTCTACTTGGACCCAGTCACGGACTGCACTAGGTTTTTCCTTTGTCGCTCTCTACCTCAGTAGCACCACTCTCAAATTGCAGTCAGCAACTGCATCTTTTCAACGCCAGCTTTGGCTTGGAAGTAGCAGTTGCCTCTACAATGGGAACATCTTCATGTGCACCAGGACTAGAGCTTTGTGAACCAAGATGAACTGACCTCCTCGCTGGATTTCTCATCCTTCTTTTTTGCTAATTTCTCATGCCAAAGAATGTATAACTACTTCATGATAATGGTGCAAATAATAACCACCTCAATTTTATTTATCAAGTAAAACCATAGCAGCATTTTTTATCACACATGCTCAATTCTTGTATCCCTTTGGTAGATGTATCAACACCATTTAATTCCCATTTGCATGGAAATCAATTAATTATTCTTCATGATTGTTTGCATTTTCCTCTTGACATGAGTTGAGATCAACTCGATCACTCAATAGAGTGCAAGCCATTAATGAAAGCTTGTCGTGCCGAATAGAATTGGCCATCAAGTGTCACATGCCATTTTTGAATGGGATTCATTGATCTTCTACCTTGATGGATGATCAAATAGTTAGCTCATGTTTGACCCTCTTTGAATTCCAGTGGTGCCTCGTTGATGTGCTTTCAGTCAATTGCCTCTTTTTGTGTCAGATGACACCGTCACTGCCTATGGGCTCCACCGTCTGAGCGAGTGAGGGACAGGTATCAATATTTTTTTTGATCTCGCTGGTTTTAATCTCTGTTTATCTTCATTCAGCGAGCCAGCGGGGAATAGTGAAGATTGTTCTGCCTAGTTGATCTCGACCGTTCATTGAAGGTGTCGGGGCACTGCAAGATCGGTAGTGGGAAGTGGGTCCTTCGCTATACCTGAGACATGTGTTATCCTCTCGCTAACCTCATTTCTTTTATCTAGCATGCACTTTACTCCCATGAGCTAGTGGGGTATGGTTCATATTTCATCCTTGATCACCAAATATTGCAAGTTGCACAACACACAATGTTAGCATTAAATGGACAAGACTTAGGTCGCCTGATGGTGACATGACCGCAGGGTAAATGACTTAATCCTTAAGTCACCGTACTTAACATTTTTGTAATCCATCTTTAGGAAAACCGTGGCATGGCGGGAAAATATGACTGGTTGCTTAGACAAACGGGGTCGATGAATAAACATGGCTAGGGGCTCAAAAAATCACTTTAGAGCTTAACGACCGACTGAACTTGTCAACATGGAAATAGAACATTAGCATATTTTTTGATTAAAAACCCTACTCACTTGGGTATAAGGGTTTACTAATGGAAACCAAGCTCATAAGAATTGAGCTAAAATTCTTTAGAATTTCACAAGCTCCATCGCATGTCTTTCAACATCAATTAGGTTGGCCTAATTGAGCACAAAATTCAAAATGACTTGTCAACCCAATACAAAATTCATTTTAGTGCACAAAAAAAAATGTGCCATCCATACATTAGGTTGGCCCAGACCTAATAAGAAACACATAAAGTACAAACAATTATTATCCTTGTCGGCCAAAAGAATACCAAAATTTTGTCACTTGGGTTACATAGACAGATCGATGAAGATAGTTGAAAGCTCGTTTATACCTTTAACTGACATTCTTGAGCAACATATCAAAAACTCATAGATTTTCCTTTTACTAAGAGGATTTCTGGACCAAAATATCGGATCAGCATAGACATGCAGTTTACTTAGCTAGTTACCTACCAATGTTGGCATCAATGACAACAAACCTGGAGGTCGCCTTCTTTATTCTTACAACAATCCCCCCCTTTGTCATTGATGGAAAAATGTGCCAAAAATGAGACATGCTTCAAAACAAAATATTATTCTCAACTCCCCCTACCATATGTACAAACACATAACATTCTTTATACATATTCTTCTCCTCTTCTCCCCCTTTGACATCAAGGAAAAAGGACTAGGAAAAGATTAAAAAAACTTCTAATCAAGAATTGGGAGCACCCTGTAACTTCTTGAGAATCACTTCCCAAGCTAGCTTTCCATCATGTCCCAAACTCCTTTTTCTGTGGAAAGTGTTTTATGTAAAGATTCTAATTTCGCCAGGCATTCTTCTGCTTCTTCTAGAGTGGATGGAGCAATGTTCATTTTCTCAAGTTTTTTTTCTTCCATCAATGCATTCAATATAGAGACATGTCTAAACATGACCAGGTCTCCAAGATAGGCATATCATCTCATATCATCTTCCTTCTACCTTTGCAGGATGAAAAATTTACTCTAAATATTTGCAATAGAAACCCACCTAACATAGTTTCTATCATCTACAATCTTATAATCTCTAGAAGCATCTATAAGTTGAGACTCAATCAATTTCGCTAATTCCTTGATACCTCAAGTGGAATTTGGCCACTTCATGCAATAAATAAATAGAAGTTGGGCTTCTTCATCACATTCTCTTACCTCTTTCAAAGTTTGCAAATCCTTTTCATGTGAAATTATACACTTGTCTTGTAGAAACAATATTCTTTTCTCTAGCAGACTCAACTCCACTTCTTTTGTAGTTTGTACCTTGAGATTAGATGTGTACTCTTTAATTAAATCAACTATAAACCTCAAATTTTCAATTGGAGCTAAAGATTCATCTAATGTAACATCGGGGGTTGTCTCCTATAAAGCTTTGATGGCTTCATTTATCAATCATTTCCCTTTTGATAAGACTTTGTATCTTCTTTTACGACAGAGCTAAGAAAAGTACCACTTAGTTTTATTCTATCACTGATTGTAATCTTTGTCAAGTCCACATAACCTAGGTGTGATGGTAGTTTGACTAGTTGTGGTGGAGTCATAGGTTGAAATACAGTTTTCCTTAAAAGAAGACATTTAAGGGTACTTCTGGATGATTCTTCAGATGGCTTTGATGGTTCAGGGCCTTTGGAAATTTCTCCTTTTCTCTTCTCAGCTAGAATGGCTTCCTTGTCTTCCTCTTTCTTCTTTTCTTCTTCCTTTTCTTTTTCTTCTTCTTTTTCCTTTTCTTTTTCCTCTTCTTCTCCAGATGACTTTCCAAAGGACTTATCTCTATTTTCTTTCTCCCTTCTATCCTCATCATCCTTTTCATTATTCTTCTTTTTGTCCTTACTCCCTTCACTCTCATCTTTGTTTTTCTCTTCCTTGTTTTTGGTAGATTCTTGATGTTCTTCTCTCTTATCACGAGAATTATATTTGTGTTGATCATCAAACTTTTTTCTAGTAGTTTCTTCTATGTCAATCAGAGGGTCAGGGGTCTCCAAAGTACCAAGTGTTACATCAACATTCTCCAAGACTCTATTATCTATTACTTCTGCAATAGTAGCATGTTCCTATTCCTGAGCAATGTGGGATGAAGAACCGGTTCTTGCTCCATAGCTCCTTGCTAATTCAGTGATTACAACCTGAGTATCTTTCCTCACTTTTTCCATATAATCATCTCCCTTATTCATTAACATGTTAACTCTCTTCTTGACTCTAAATAATGTAGAACATTCTTTCAACAAATTTGCAACTTCTATCTCTGAAAAAGTGGAACTAACAGATTTTAAGACTTCATTTCTCATCTTGTCTTCAACATTTAAAGCCTCTTGCCTTCTAAGTACTAACTCTTTTCACACTTTTCAGTAACTTTTGACTGTATAGTATCCATGTTTATATTGCAAATGACTATGTACTGAATAAATGTATTTATGATAGTTTCTTTCCCTTCATCATTGACCTTATCATATAGCTCAGCAATTGGCATAAGGTCAATATCAATCATATTTTTAACCACGCCTCCTAGATCTAAGGGTGGATGATCACTTATCAGAGGAGCTCCAAGCATGTCCTCCACAAGATCAGATGAACCTTCTTCATTCTTCTTTGTATGTACATGGATTCAATAAGTATCCTCCTCTTCCTCTGACTCATAATCTATAGAAACAACAACTCTAGTTTTGGCTTCTTCATCGGAGGTACTACCCTTTTATTTTGTCTTCAGCTATTGTTCTCCCTCTAAGCCAAGTTCAATATCTTCCTCAACATCACTCAAACTTCTTTTCCTATCAGCCTTTTGTTTCACTCTTCTTCTTGAAGTAGCAGATGGTGCAGCAGGAGGTATGTCCTTCTTCTTAGATGCCCTAGTATTGGGACCAGTAGGGGCAGCAATATCAATAGATGCAGGAAAAATTTGTTCCTTCTTCTTTCCTTTCTCAATATTTGCAACATTAGAGGTGGCAATGTTGGAGATACGTGTTGGTGTAGCACCGAAAGATAATCTTCCTAATTTTCTGGGTCCAGAGGTTTGTTCAATAGATTTGGATTTCCTTTCATCAAGTGCCTCCAACTATTCTATATCATCCTTAGAGTATGTTTTACCTTGGAAGAAGGCTTCAACTTTCTTTCTTCTTTTAGATGTGGTAGCCTCCAGATGTATTTTAGTACATTTCTACTGATATGTATCATGCCTAGGTAGAGAGGGGCCCTTAGAATTTTCCAACAGGATCTCAATGTATCTCTCCACCATTTGTTCTTCAATATCATATCCCATAGGTTCAATCCATCAAATTCTTGGTTCTACAGCCTCAATGATGCATTCATCTATAGATACAAGAAATGCTATCACCTTCTCATACTTCTTCACCAAACTCCTTGGAATCTATTCTCTTTCATGCATTTCATTATGAAACACTACAAAGAAAGTATTTAGGGAATTTTTTTGTGCCCTAAAATATCCTAGACTACACAAATGGTCAAAAATCTAATGAGCAACCGGTCTAGTGTTATCCCAAATTATGCCTTTTCTTCATAGTAACTCTTTCAGGAAATAGAATAATAAACAAACAACTAAAGTGCCAAATTTGAAAACACTCTTCTTCACCTTTGTCATACTCAAGTTCTCCATAATTTGCAACCTAAGCAACTCACAATGATCAAAATCTTTTCAATTTTACACCATTTCATAAGCAGTATGAATTGTCGTAGCTGATACTGAATTTACTCGATTAGTGAAATAGATTTTCTACCCAATCATGATGGTGGCATACTTAATGGCAAGGTTTACAATAGAATTTGTGGTTAAAGCTCTTTTGTCAAACTTAGCACTAGTCATCCTTGTGACTTCATCATTTTTCATCACTTTTAGAACTAGAATGGCACCAATATCACAAAGACCAGTCATACCTTGAATTACCTCCTTTTTTATAATCCCTGGTTCACTTGCCCACACAAATTTTCTATGAACCCTATTGGGGTACATTCTAACAAAATTTTCCTCACTCTCACTGGAAAAGTTTAGAAACTAGTTCCAAACATTTAGCTTCATTTGAACTAGGTTTTCATAATTCGCTTTGAGCAGTAGATCATCTCCAGTCAACTCATTGTCCCACAAATCCTTCAACTCTTGGTGATTGAATTCTTCTAAATTCCCATGAATTTATGTTCTTGGGTCTTCAGTGTGTAGCACATGGCTTGGAATGTGTGAGAACACACCCACGAGGTCATTTTCATACACTTTCCATGAACATCTTCTAAATCTAGGTTGTGGTCTCTTAGATATTTTTACAACAATAGAAGTAGCCATATTCCCAAAAAAATCTTGAATAAACTTAATAAAAGGTTCCTTCAACTTTAAAATCCACATAGTTCAAATAACAAAGAATACCTTTTCTACTTATTGAGAAGTAGGGTTTTGATGTATGATGCTCTGAATCGCCTTCAAACTCACTTCATCTTACACTGCTTCTTCCAAATAGCACAAATGTGCTTTTCCTTAACTTAGTCTCTTGCTTTATTGCTTACAAATTTTTCCCTAATTCACATTTATTGCTTTTTAGCTTTAAAGTTGCCAACTACTTTATGAAACACACTGTAAACCAAGAAAACTTTCGCAATTCTCCAGATCTGCCTTTTTTTTTCCAAAAATTTCTTCAATGCGTTCAGAATAATTACTTACACCACATATCCTTGTGTCACTGCTTGACACCTCATATATCAGGGGATTTTTAGATTTTTCTGTAACTGGTCCCCCTAAAACCATTGTTGGGTTTAGTTCTTGGAAGATATATCTACACCGAATGCAGATACAGATGTATTTAACTCATACTTTTTCTCAGGTTCTTCCTTCTTCTTCCATTTTTTTTCCATTTCTTTTCTTACTTCGACAAGATCTACTTTGTTCATAGACTTATTCTTATGTTCTGGATTAGGTTTCTTCTCAATTTTTCTTCTACAAAATTTTGAGATATGTCCTAGTTTTTTGCAAGTGTAGCACACAATGTCTTTTATCAAATTGATTTGCATTCATCCTTGATCTACACTTATTAGCCTTATGTCCAAGGATATTGCATGTGTAATAGTAGCCTTGAAAAGATTGAATCCTTCTACTAGCATTAAATTTTTTCATCATTATTTGGCTTCTACATTCGATAGCTCTATGTCCAAACTTATTGTAAAAATAGCATTTCCCAATAAAGAATCCAAAATTCTGACTCATTCTATTTTTGTTCGTCCTACTTTTGCATTGTCTTGCTCTATGACTGAATTTATTGCATAAGAAACAAAATCCATTAAAAGATGGGTACCTTTGAGAATTATGCTATCAAATAGGAATCCTTCCATTATTGCTCCTTTGATTCTTGATTTGATGAAAGTTGCCTTGAGATTTCCTTTGATTTTCCACTTTGTTGGAAATAGGTTTTGTCTTTGAGCTTTCTCCTTCTTCGAGTCCTAGAATGCCTTTATCCTTAGAAGGTTTTTGAGAAGTAATCAACTCATCAAGACTTGTAGAGCTAGTTTTGAATTTTTCTTCATGAGCTTTTTCTTTTTCCAAATCAGATCTTAGGGTTACCACTTCTTGTTCAAGCTTTGCACATTCATCAATTTTATTTTGAATTTCAACTTTCTAACATTCCTCAATTCGCTTCTTCTCTTCTACTTGCACCTTCAGTCCAGTAATGTCTTCAATATCCTTTTTCAATTGATCACTGACTTCCCTATGCCTTTCCTTGAATTTTTTGATCTGCTCTCTTAGCTTCTTGATGCATTGATTTGCTTCTTTCAAGTTTCCTTTCATATTTTCCTTCTCATCTTCACTTTTGTCTAATTCTTCAAGAGCAATGTTGATTTCGTCAAATACATAGTTTTCTTCTAGAGGAGCAAGATAGATCTGGTTAGCCATGTATTCAAATTTTGAGACCTTCCTCAAGCTGTAAGACTTTTTCAGAGGAACCAAGCTCTGATACCAATTGTTGAATACATTGAATACTAAGAAGGGGGTGAGTCAATATTTTGCTAACAAAAATAATTATTAACCATCCAATTTTCAATCCACATCTAGCTGTGATAGTGAACCAAAACATGATAGAGATCATAACACATTGACACCAAGATTTTTACATGAAAAACCCAAAGTTGGCAAGACCACAGTGAAGATTAACTCACAATATATTATAACCGGTCATAAGATATTATAGGGCTCACTGCCAAGATGCACTATCCTTGAAAGGCTCATAGCCTAAATACAAAAGATGGCTTATAGCCAAGA
Source organism: Sequoia sempervirens (assembly GCA_007258455.2). Taxonomy (NCBI): domain Eukaryota; kingdom Viridiplantae; phylum Streptophyta; class Pinopsida; order Cupressales; family Cupressaceae; genus Sequoia; species Sequoia sempervirens. The sequence goes on from VDFB02270651.1 coordinate 428,299,172, forward strand.
TAAAAGATATGGCTCACTGCCAAAATTGAACTGGAGAAGTGTACCTACAAAGTGTAGAAATCAGTTTCAGTTAAGCTCTGAAAACACCAAAAAATTTCTTTGGTTGCAGATATACAATCATTATCAGTCACTTCACACTATTTCATTTGTTGCATCACTCGCATAAATATTCTATGTCACTCTCTATTCTTCTTTCCATCATACACACAAATATATACAGAGTCATGTCTTCCAACATCAATTAGGTCAGCCTAATTGAACACAAAATTCAAAATGACTTGTCAACCCAATACAAAATTCCTTTTAGCACATAGAAAAAAATGTGTCATCCATACATTAGGTCGGCCAGGACCTAATAAGAAACACACAAAGTACAAACAATTCTTAACCTTTTCCACCAAAAGAATATCGAACTTATGTCACTTGGATTACACAGGTGGATCAACGAAGATAGTTGAAAGCTCATTTATACCTATAACTGACATTCCTGAGCAACATATCAAAATCTCATAGAGTTTCCTTTTACTGAGAGGATTTCTAGACCAAAATATTGAATTAGCATAGACATGCAATTTACTTAGCCAATTACCAACTAATGTTGGCATCAATGACAACAAACTTGGAGGTCACCTTCTTCATTCTTCTAACATTTACATCCTTGCCACGTGTCAAACTCTCGCTAGCCCGCAGGGTCAAACTAAGTCAATGCTTCCATTCAATGGAATGGTGGGCTACTACCACCTATCCATCTATGCAACATCAACCACCTTTTCATACTATCGAAGGGATTCATTATTTCTTCTTGTCGATATGAGCCTCTCTTCAATGAAGTGCTTATTGCGATGTCAAGGAGACTAGCCACTAATTCCCATCGAAATTCACCTATCAATCCAATGGAGTGCCTTCGGCCGATGCAAACACTTGTTTCCTTCTGTTATCTATCAAGAGTTAGGGATCGGGGATCCCATGATCATCATACCACATAGATCTTAAATGGAAAGAACAACAACCATCACTGAAACTCTTATGCGGGTTGAGTTTCGGGTTTCTCGAATACTTCATACACTTACCATTATCAACCTGATGCCCACAACCTTCAAATATTCTAAGCCTTTTACCATGGCATTTGGTAAACGATAATCCCGACGACCGATGCCTGATTCTCACTGAAGTCAACTAAGGAATTTGATAAGACAAAATCCCAAAGCCCAAATTCTAATTTCTACAATATCCCCTTGACATCAACTCCATTTCACCTTTGATCTTTCCTTTTGACATCAATGTTGATATCTCATTTTGACATCAATGACAATAATATGTCAACAATCCCCCCTTTTTTCATTGATGGAAAAACCTAAATGCTCTAAACCAAAAGATCTACCAATCAATATATTGTAACCAAAGCATAACTCACTATCACATAGTCATTCACATAGCTCCCCCTTAGTCATATCTTCACCTTTGACAAAGAAAGGGTTTTTTTCTTACATTCTCCCAATAGAGAATTTTTCTCAATTTTTCCCCCTTTGACATCAATAGCAAAGGGTCTAACTATTCTCTTCCTCAAAACACAGTGCTATTGTTGATAATCTCCCCCTTTGACAAACCATACAAAGAGAAAGAATGTGTCTATACTGTTGTGTTATGCCTTGCATGACCACCTCATTTTGTTTTGGGTCAAAATGGGTCCCCCTTGTTGCTTTTTCCTTTGATGTTCTTGTTCGAGCCTTAGGAGTTGTCTCTTTTTCTCCTAGGTCCTTTTTTTCTTTGTTTTTTTCAAGTTCAAGTTTCAAACTGAAACTCGCACTTGGTACTTTCCAAAGCTCAAGTTCCTATTTTTGTTCTTATCTCGATCACTATGCTTTTCCTTTTGTTTTCTTTGTTCTGTCGAATTCATGAATCAAATTGAAACGGTCACCTTACACCCTTAAAAGTGTAAGTTCCTATTTTTTTTCTGGTCCCGACTTCTGCTTTTCTTCCTTGTGTGCTTTTTCTTGTGTCAGAATTGGACATTGGACCGGAACTGGAACTAAGAAATTTTCTAAAGTTCTTGTTCATGTTTCCATTCTGATTTTGATTTCTAACTCCCTTTGTCTTTTTTGGAATTGCACCTTGGACTAGAACTGGAACCAAGAACTTTTCCAAGGTTCTTGTTCCATGTTCCCTCTCAATCTCAATTCCTACATCTGTCTTTGTTTGTCAGGATTCAAATTTTGGACCTTTTATGAAACCTTGAATCCATTGAAAGTTTGATGTCGTGTCCTTTCTTGATCCCAACTCACTTACCTTCATTCTTGCGATGGCACATTTATAACCTCTGCCCCAATCCTAAGGCCCACATGTTCGCACGCACAAACTAGTTTTAATTCTCGTTGCTCCTTAGTTTTCATTAATTTTGGCTTGTATACTTCAACAGAGTGAACCAGAGCAGTGCTAAGGGTTAGGGTTTGTGTTTTTTCCTTGATTTCTAACTATCAAGTTGGATTTGTCATCGTGTTTGTAAGGTAGGTATCATTTACTATGTTTTCCTCTCGTTTTGGTTTTCTTGTGTTGGTTTTTGTTCATGTTTCCTATTTCTTGTTTCGTGTTTTCATTTCTTTCTCATTTTATTGGAACCCTTTTTGTTGCGCTTTCATTTTTCTTCAAACCCTTTTGGTTTGTTTTCTTTTCTTGGTTTTGGGTTTCCTCCCTTTTTTTCTATTTTCATGTGTTTTGGTCTTGGTTTTGTGCACAAGTTTTTTGTTCCTGCAATGCCCTAGTTTTCCTAGGGTATTTGTACTACCTAGTCAGGTTTGTGTTAAATTTGATAAATTTTAAAATCTAGAATGTTACAAGTCATAATCTAATCCCGAAGGTAGGTTTAGAGACTTTGTTATATTTATTTAGATTCCTTTATATTTTTTTATTTCCTTGATCTCGATTCCCCCAACTCTATCGGAATTGGGATTCAGAACTACACTGTATGCTTAAACCATCATTTGAGTCAAGTCTCAAACCATATCCCAATCCCAACTTTTTATGTTTTATAGAGATTAGATTTTAGGTTGTGACTTCAAAATGTTTGATGGTTTTGGTAATGTATCAACCACTGTCCCAATTATGATCCCCACATATCCATCGGAATCAAATTTTGGATGGGCACTAGACCCTTGACATAGCTTTAGGTTCCACCATTAAGTGCCATCCCGATTCTGACTTCTAACACAATGTCAAGATCAGAACTCAGGATTGACCTATCCCTACTTGTTTTCCAAAGGTCAGGATCCAAACCATGTCTTGATTTTGACTCCTGAACTATGGTTAGGATCAGAACTCGAGACATTACTCAAATTTGTTCACTCCTTTGAGTCCAATCTTAAACCATTTCTTGATTATGACTTCTAATGACTCATCAAGATTGAAACTCAAAGAGAACCCTTAACCACCTCCATTTGATAAGTATCAGTGCTTAGTATTAACCCAATCCCGATTTCTAAACACTTCACGAGATCGGATCATTAAGAAAAATTGAACCCTTTTCACCATTGATGGTATAGATGTTGAACCAAAACCTGATTTCGAGTTCTGATAGTATTGAATGGTGTTATATTATGTTCAATTTTAAGATATTCCTTGATTCTAACTTTTGACATAGTTCAATATTGTGCTTAAAATGGTCAGGTTCTTGGTTCTATCCCGAACCCAAAACCCAAAAATGTTGAATTAACTTATAAAATGGGAATTTTTCTCGATTGATTGGGGATTTAATATGAATTCTTGTGCTAATATATTCTTCACATGTATTCTCTTTGTCTGATAATGGTCAGTATTGTAGGTTTTAACAAGTTTTTGATTCAGAAGAAAAAGTGGCTAGTGAAGGAACATCAAAAGGAGCAAAGGCTAAAAGGTTAAAACTAGAACAGGTTCCTATTACTATGAAGTACAAGTTTCAAGGGACCCTAGTACCATCCAAGTTTGGATCTGAGGTCATGAAGATTACTAACACACTTGTAGGACATATTGATTTGAACCAGTTTTGTGAGGATACTTTTTCAAAACATGCTTCCCCATGGGAAAAGAGGATTGTTGATTCAGGGTTGGCACATGTGGCTACTTTCCCTATTATTGTGCAATTTCCTGAGTTCATTTTAATTGTTACACAAACTTATAATCCAACTCAAAGGCAGTGTATTGATTCACAAGGCAATGTGATCATTGATTTAACCCCAGCAATGATTAGATTATTTTTTGATCCTCCTCCTCACACCAACCCAAAGATTATGTCTGAAGCTGATGCACTTAAACACTAGGCAACGGATGAGGAAGGAAACAAAAGGGTCATTAATAAAAGGTGGTTGAAAATGAAGAAGAAATCAGTAAAGAAGTTACCATCTAAACCCAAGAGGTTTGACTTCTCTAAGGATATTGGTGATATGATCACATTGCTAGCTAGAGTTTTTTGAAAGGGAGATTTTTGTACCTTTAAGAACTAGATGTTTCCATTTATTCGGCTAATTTTGGAAGGAACACAAAACTTGGATTGGGGATAGATAATTTTAGAAAATATTCATGATCAATTATTGAAAGTAACATAAACCAAGACATTCTACATGTCTTCATATGTAATTGTTATGCCTTGCATAACCACTCCATTTTATTCTGGAACAAAATGGGTCCCCCTTCTCTTTTGCTTTCATTGCCTTTATTTATTCAGCTTTGGTCTTGGGAATTTCTTTTGTTTTCCTTGTGGGTCTGTATTTTGTTTTATCATATTTTGGTTCTGTCTTAGCTTAAGTTGGTCCTCTTCTTGTTGAAAACTGAATGAAATAATCATAAGCAACAGTGTATTTTATTATAATATATTTTGTTTGCTTCTGAGGAATAATGGAGACCTTGTTTCGCAGGATTAGATTGTGCACATGATGATATTTCTCAAGGAGCTCAATTGGAAAGCATCTCCCAATCCAGTTTGGCATAAAGTTCCTCTGAGAAGAAAGTCGGAAAGACCCTGCAGTTGTCTTGTCAACTGACAGTGCATTCTATTCAAAGGAGGCTCATCGGTCGCCCAAACATCCCAGTCGCCGAGAGTCTTTATGTGTCTTGCCAACTGGAAGAGCCCTCACCAAAAGATTCCTCATTCGGCATAAGGTCTCAGCGAAGGAGGAAGATTCCTGTCGAAGTTCATCTCCCTTCACTGTAATATTTGGAGCTTGGCATAATCTCTTGCCGACCTGAAGAGGTCTCGGTGAAAGGAGGCGTCATTGGGGAGATGTCTCCCTGATGATTATTAGTCCCACCAAAAGGAGCTCGAGCCCAGGAGAGTGGTTTTCTTTCGGCAAGAAGTCTCACCAACCTAAAAGAGTTTCCCCGATGTGACCTTAGCTCACCACAAGGGGTAGGCCTTCAGCATAATGTCCTACCAACAGAAGGAGGTCCCACCAAAAGTTTTGAGCTCAACGAATGATTTTGTCTTCAGTAGGAGGTCTAGCCAATTAGCATGTGTCTCACCGAAGGGTGTGCCTTTAGTGTAATAAAATGAGCTCGGGTGGATGTCCTGTCGATATGGGATTGTCTCACCGACAAGGAGGATATCACTATAACTCTTGCCGCCCGACAAAACGTCTCACCGATCCAACGGAGTCTCACCGAAATATAATGAGCCCAAGAAGAATGAATGAATTTAGCGAAAGGTCTTGCCGATACAATGAGGTCTTGGCGAAAGGGGTATGCCTTCGGCATAAGGTCTCACCGACAAATGGAGATCTCCCTGACATAAGATGAGCTCACCAAAAGATCTTGAACTTGGCAAAATATCCCACCAACAGTTGTTCAAAAGGCCATATCGGGGAGAAATATTTGTATTCACCAGGAGGTCTGGCCAAAGCGTGGAGGTTTCACCGAAGTGTTCCCCCTTCGATATAATGTCTCGGTGAAGGGAGATGATCTCACAGACATGGAATGGTGGTCCTAGCTGGGGGAGTCTCAGTGGAAAATTTGAGTTCGGTGAAAGGTCTTGCTGACCAAGCAAGCTCTTGCTAAAAGAAATTTGAGATTGGGGAGATCTCGCCGAGAGGTATTGCCTTCGATGTGAGGTCTCGCCAAAGAGGGAAGGTCTCGGTGAAGGATGGTAGTATCGACAAGATGTCTCATCAACAAGGTGGACTCTTTCTGAAATGGAATCACATCAGGGAGAGTGGTCTACCTTCACCATAAGGTCCTACCGATCGATAAGACGCCTCACCGACCCGAAAGGATCTCACCGAAAGAAAGGAGTTAGCTCAAGGGGAATGAAAGAACTCGACATGATATCTTGTCGACTAGCGGTAGTCTCGCCGACAGGGTTCTCCCTTTGGTGTAATGTTTGAGGCTCGTCGTGATGTCCTGCCGACCCAATAGGGTCTTGCTGATATAGAATGCACTTGGGGAGAATGGCCAACTTCGCTATAAGGTCATGCCGACTAGCGATGGTCTCGCCGACATGTTTTCTCCCTTCAGTGTAATGGAATGCGCTCAATGAAAGGTCTTGCCAACCCAAAGATGTCTCCGCAATAGGGCGTGAGTTCGGGGTGAGGTCTTCCCGACATGATAAAGTCTCCCCGACATGGGTGTGCTCGCCAAAGAAAGAAAGGCTAACTGAGAGGTCTTGCCGAGGGAATGTTGTCTTTCCAATAGGTTTTGTGGTATCGATATGACTTGCGCAGCTCAATGGAAGGTCTTGTCGACCATCTTATGCTACGTTGATGGCTGCTATGAGGTATAATCACATCAAGGAGACACGATTAGTGTCTCACCGACATGTGATTTTTCTTGAACAACCTTTGACTACCTGAGAGTCTTGTGTGGCCTTTGGTCCACCAATCAGAAGAAGCTAAAGGGGTAGACCAGTGACAGTTTGACTGACTGACTACCCCTGTGAAGAAGATCAATAGAATGCAAATGACATGGATTCATTCTGAGATCAAGGGCGATGGAGTAGCTCAGTGAACACTGAGGTGAAGATCTAACGGCAAGCCTGATGCTGCGTCCAGAAGATGGTCAACGTATAGAAAGGTCTAGAGTAGGAAGAAGATCAAAGGAAAGAAAGAACCATGAGTTACAGGGATAGCTATGTGGTCTACTGGCGAGGAGGAGGATTGGTATTAATGGTGATATTTTTGAGCATTCAAGGCAGCCCTTCAAGGAAGTTCTAGGATGGACACGGAGGCATGGAGTAAATTTTGTAGCCGCAAAAGATCTGAGATCACCCCCGGAACAATCCTTCACCAACATGGATAGTGGGGATTCACATTGAATGCACAATCAACTTTATTCAAAAGATCTAAGGGCCGACCCTCCTGCAACCAGCATATATTTTCTAAACCCTAAAAATAGGGGGCCAGAGCATTCTTTTGGGCACATCTTGTATATATGGCATTTTTGCCTCTTTGTAAAGGGATGCGAAGGGGACAAGTTTCAGAAGCAAGAGGGAGATTCTTCAAAAGAAAAGAGTAGCAGTAGAGTAGGAATTAGATGGAGCATAGCCAGTAATGTATCTTTCCAGTTTTCTTAGGGTAGAGGGAAACAATTTGGAGTCATGGATTTTCTGTACACTGGTGATTGTGCCAGATTTGTAAATGTTGCTTATCTATCTCACTAACAGTAGAAGCAACCAGATTAAAAATCTACTTCATGTTGTGTTCCAGAATGGTATTTATCTTAAGTTAATCATTTGATTTGAAAATATTTCAAGGAATGAAGTGTTATTTTGTGTTTTATTTAAAAGTGGTAACTTATAATTTGTTGTGGAAATCAGCACTATGAATGGATGTGACTGTGTGTTAATCACAAGTTAATTTTGTTCTACAGTTTTAGTTAGGAATTCCTTGAAAGGTATCGAGTCTAGTTAAATTGAATGAATTATTATTCTTTTTCTATTCCAAAGCTTTGATCTATCTTTTTCATTTCTTTAAAAACCCTAGTTAAAATAGGTTTAACTTCATGCTTGATCTTAGAACAATCCACAAGCTCAACACCAGCAGGCCCCTTGAACATTACTATTACATAGACCATTGAGCAACATCAGCACAGTTTAGAACCAATTACAAAGACCTTGAGAGCTAAGATATCCATGTGTTTTCTTTCTCTTTCAGGAGAAATAGAATAGCAATATTTTGTTTGCACGTTGTTGTGTCATTAAGACCAGTCAATAGTAATCTATTATGTTGCAAGAATGGAATGGTTTTCGAGTTTAATTGTTGTGGGATCAATGGATGGTGGTCTGGATTAGAAGAAAGTATTGGAGAACTATGACCAGTTGGAGTTGAAGATAATAGAAAGACACTTCAAAAGAGTTAATGATTCATTTTTATATATTATTATTACTCAGCTCACAAGAGATGTTGGTTTTAGGTTGTCACTAGAGGCAATGGAATTTATCAAAGAGTGGGGATATTGGTTTATCCAATACCCTAAATCCACCTATTTTAGACTATTTGGAAATGATAAGCACTCTTTCAAATTTCCAAGGTGTTGTGTTGATAGATAGGTCTTGATGGAGTTTGCTCATCAAGCAGCCAAGGTGAATGCCAAATTCTCTGCATAGCACAAGGCTAGCTGCCACTCATTCCCAATGCAATTGGGGTTTTATTATTGTTCCTCTTTGATAGAATATAAGACAACAACAAAAGTGTTTCAGTCTATGAATTTTAAACATCATACATTCAAGAAATATTTTGATCCTAAGAAGAAAATGTATGGTATTTATGCTTCACAATTTCCCCTTCACCATCCACTTCTAAAAGACTTTTGGGCCAACCTGCAAGATCAGTTTGAAGTAAGAAAAAGGGGATATGAGAGGTTGACCATTCCCCAAATGAAGGACTTAGAGGTTAAAGGGGATATACCAGAAGGCACTACTGATGATGGGATCACTCTTGATCCCTGTTATGAAATGGATAAAGTAGCCACCAAGGATTTGGAGCCAATCAATTGGAGGGAGAAGGAGGAAACCAATATTCGTAAGGTGTCACAGGTAGTGGTTGATAGAATCCTAAAATGGCTTAGTCTTCATTTAAAGAAACCAAGGGTTAAGGCTTCGAGGAAGAAGGACTCTAGCAGTGAACCCACTTCCTCCACTGAAACAAGGCAGTATAAGAGATTAAAGAAAACTATTGCAGCCACAGAAGAACTTGCCTCGACGGAGGAAGAAATTTCAATGAAGTAGGTTACTGAAGCTTTGCAAAAAGATAAGGTTACTTATCAAGCTATTGTTGCGGGGGTTATTTCAGGTCTTGGTGCTACACCTATAAATATTGTATACCTTGGAGAACAAGCTTTTGAAGAAGGTCCTTCTAATGTACCTTTGCAAACTGAGGATACCCCTCCTACTGCACCAATAACTACGGAAATAGTAGCTATTGAAGAAGAGGGACCTCTTGTGATTAATGTGACAGATCCACCTATTCCCTTGGACTTTGAAGGAACTCCACTTCATGAAGAAAGAGCATAATTGGAAGAATATCTTGAGATATTTGAAGGAAAAGTAGAAGAAGAGGAGACTAGGTTTGAGGAAGGAAGCCTTTGGGATGGGGTTGTAATGAATGATGTTTTGACAGAAGAAGAACAAAAGGAGATATTGGAAGCTTCCAAAGAGATATCTGATGAAGCAGAAGAACAAAGAAAGAAAGATGAAGAGCTAGCTTGGGAAAAGGAAGTTGCAGAAGCCCAGAAGAGAGTTGAAGAAGAGACTCATGCATGAGAGTTGGAACAAAAAAAGAAAGTTGAGCAAGATAAGGCAAAAAAAGAGGAACTTTTTCCAATGGAGTTAGAACATTAGAGATTAAGAGATGAAGAGGAGGCTACACAAAAGGAATAAGAGATGAAAGGATATAAGAAATTAGAGCTCAAAATGAGAAAATGGAATAGGAGAGGTTGTAGAAAGAACAAGAGGAGCATCAAAGAACTTTTCCTGAGAAGACAATAGAAATAATTTCTTCTACACGTCTGTCATCAACACCTCCCAGTACTCAAAAGGTAACAACTCAGCCAACTGCTCCCACTTGGTTTAAATTAAATTTGGAGAAATGACAACAAGTACAAGCTCAGCTGGTGATGTGGGATGAAATTGTAAAGGAAATAGACAAGGTGAAGCCAAAGAAGAAGCCTCATGGTGTTCAATCTACAAGGCTTATTAATGATGTAGACTTGGTGGCAAATATTGCCACTCTTGTGGTTGATAAGGATGACAAGGAGTTACATGTTGCAGATTATCAAGTAAGCACTATCAATTTGGGTAAACATACAAGAAATTAGCAGATAAATCTCATTGATATCATGGCCACCACTACCAAGTCACGGCTGGTCAAGGACAAGCATGCTAAGGATGAGCTTAAGGCTCAAGAAGGGTAGATGAAAGGTTTTCTAAAAGAAATGATTACATCCACTCCTTTACAACCAACACCATCAAAAATTCCTATTTTAATGAGTTGCAAAGAGGTGGAGGAGCTAACTGAAATGAAGAGGAAATCACAAATGATGGAGAAATGGATTGGCCTTCTTAAGAAGGATACAAAGGAGCTTTTCAGTGCTGGTTTGAAAATTTATAAAGAGTTAAGTGATCTAATCAAGTCCTTGGGGGAATATATTAAGTTGCTAGTATTTGAAGAGGATAAATATGTAGAGCATATGAAGAATTTGAGAATATTGAAAAGGCTACCTAAGGTAGATGTGATTGAATATGCCATCTTGGAAGATCAATATTTTGGTTATCTTGATAAATGTATAAATATATTGATCTTCAAAATAAAAGTCCTCATGGAGCACAAAAGAACATTGCAATAGGCTCAGCAAGATTTTTTTGACGAAAGAAAGGTCGTAAAGGGGATTAATGTTGAATTGATTGGTAAGGAGGTTTCACCAAGTGTTGGTTTGATTTCTTTACAGGAAATGAAAGATCAGTGTTGTAATAGATTGGGGGAAATGATTAAGAGATGATGATGAAGGGCTTCTTCTGGATAAGCTAATGGACATCATGTTTTATGTACGAGACGTTGTCTGGAATGTTGACCAGTTGCAAGATATATATACGGCCATCACCAAAGAATATGAAAGAGAAATGTTCAGGGTGGAGTGGGTAGATGCGCCTGAAGAGGAAACAATACAACAGATTTTTAATAATATGGATAATTATTTCAAACAAAAGGTGTCCAAAACAACTAAAAGTAGCTAAGTTTCAAGAGAATATTCCATTTTTTGAAAAGGGATGAAGTCAAAAATGTCAACTAGCTCTAGTTGCCTTATGGACAAAAACACCTCCATATCAGTTTTGAGACAGATGGATAGCTTTAGATCAATTTTGATGGGCCAGAGATTGGGTGTGATGATCAGCAGAAGACAAGGCAAGAACTCTAGTCAAATTTTGACCAAATTGGCATAAGGCATGCATCCTAGCTTCAGCAATTTTAGTAAAGACAAGACTCAGACTTAACTGGGGATGCCCCTATAATGGTGGATATGGGCCCCAAATTCGTGGATCGTGATTTTTGATAGGAGAAATTAGTGATTAATTATTTTTATAAGAGAAATTTTCCTCATTGTAAAGGTCGGTTGATTGATGTCAAATTGGATATCTAAAGACTAGATACAGTTTATTTTATAGTTTCATGCAAAAAAATTGAACAATTTTACAGCTTTTAATGCAATTAGTTTATTTTCAAAAGTTTGTTAGTTTAACAATAATGTTGATAGACAATGGTTTTCTATATTCCAGTGGATTTTTTTGGGCATAAATGTCTCTTAATTGATAAAAATCAATAGAATATTTTGAATTTAAAACCATCTATTGTGTCATCTATGGATAATGTTTCTTGTTTTTTATTGATCTGCTAATCTTGGTGATGAGCTTGTGATGTTTTGTGATTGAAAATTGATTCTAAAATAAAAGTGATGATGAATGGTTACATGTTTTAAATCTGCACTATAAATGGATGTGATGGTATGAATCATTTCATGAATTGTGTCATTCTATAGTTTTAGTTAATTAGGAAATTCTCATTACTTTTATTACATGTCTAAGCTTAAAGGAATTTGTGTTCACATATTGTTTTTCTAAATTTGTGATCGATCTTTTTCTATTTATTTCAAAGCCCCCATGTTAAATTACTTTGTACTACCCAGTTTATACACATTTACTAGCAAAGGCCCCTTGAAAATTATAGTTGCATGAATCATTGAATGACAACATCATAGTTGAGAACCAACTACAAAGACCTTGGAAGATAGATGGTTTTAGATCATTTATCTTTTTCAGGAGAAATAGAGTAGAAATATTATGTTTTAACATTGCTATGTTATTTTGAGTTGTGTTATTTTAACCATCAACATGTTGCAACCATCAAGTCATTAGAAATTTGTAAAACTAGTTTTACCTAACTTCATATTTCTATCCTTTCATTTCCAGGGATGGATGAAGAAACAATGAAGCTCCCCTTGGATGCATGTCCTATCACTAATGTTTGGTGATATGATGTGGGAGAAATTACTCCCAAATTTTTCCTCGGATATTCATATTGCTCTATAGGAAGAGGCTTGGTGAAAATGTCAGCCACTTGTTCTTTTGTTGCAACATACTCCATGCTGACCTCTTTTTCTGCAACCTTTCCTCTAATGAAGTGATATGTTATGGATATGTGCCTTGTTCTAGAGTACGTTAGTGGATTCTTTGAGATATTTATTGCACTTGAATTATCACAAAGAATAGAGATAGGTTCACTGTACTCTACCTTAACATCCTTAAGTGTATGCTTCATCCATAGGACTTGAGTACAACAAATTTTTGCTGCTACATACTCTACTTCTATTGTGGAAAGAGTGACTGGTTCTTGCTTCTTGCTTATTTAGGAAACCAATTTGTTTCCCAAAAAGAATGCTCCACCACTAGTGCTTTTCCTATCATCTACATTTCCCACCCAATCTACATCTATGTATGTTGTCAAAGAAAAATCCTTGCTCTTGGGATACCATAGCCCATAATGAACAGTGCTTTTGATATATCTGAAAATTATTTTCACTGTGTTTACATGAGATTCCTTTGGTGTAGCTTGAAACCTTGCAACTAAACATTTTGCTTGCATAATATCTATTATTGATGTAGTTAAGTATTGAAGAGTCTATTTTATGGTTTAATTTTGGTAGAATTTATAATCTATTTGTTGAAGTTGCCATGGACCTTGATGTTTGAATGTTGATATTTCCTCAAAACCATAAACATTGGACCTAATTTTATCTCTGCAAATCTTTAATGACATTGACATGTTATATGGACTATCTATGTTAATTATACATGTGGATTAATGAATGTTCTTTAAGATAGTTACAAATATGCGATTATTGTGCATAGTAATATTGCCATGCAGATATGATTTGAGGCCAATAAATTGAGAAGAGTCCGCCAACTGGTCATTCATCATAATAGTTAATAAAGTGGTCATGCAAATGTCAATGAAGGGAAAACTATTGACGACGAGAGATTCCTCATGCAAACCGAGTTGTAACCGGCTTGTAAATGATATGTATTATTGTTGAGCGAATATAGGAATTACTGTTGTGCTAAATCTATGTTGAGGCAAGCACGTCTGACCAGATTCCATGCATGCATAACTGCCTCTCCACTTTCTCTACTTTCCCTAAAAAGGTGCCCTCCCAATTCGTGGAGTTGACCGCCTTGTTTAGTTAGTAGCTTCTTTTCCTATAAATAAGATTTGGATGCTCCTTCTTAGGAGGTTGTGCAATCTAATGATGTACTTGCATTCTTAGTTTTCAGTGATACAATTACACTGCTCTATTGTACTCATGTTTTCCAATGAATAAGATGAAGTTATAAGTATGTGCATCTGATTTTACATTAGTTTTAGAGGATACTCATCCAAGGGGGGCCACTTGGTGAGAATTTTGTCCTTTAGTTTAGTTATTACTTTTTGTTCAGCAATTAGTTAAGAATCTGGCACCAACTGTTCCTACAGCCACTAGAATTCTATTATGTGATTGTTCCTGTAGCCAAAGCAGACAAAGTAGTTTCATGTTTGTTTGCTCAAATTTTTGATTGTCATGCATTTCAGCTTAGCATAGTTGTTGGTTGATGTTCAGCACTTATGTTATTTCTTTCTAAGCAATTTACCTTCAGCATTATATTTTTCTTAGTTGTAGAATGAGTATGGCTACTTTGGATCCTTAGTACACATACTGTGCTGACCATTTCAAGTTCATGTCCCTGGGTTGATAAGTTAAATGCACCTTCATGATGATTGAAATGGCTATTCAATTTAGATGTCCAATCTCTGAATCATAGTGGTAAGGGCTTAGTTGTTAAATCATTGTAGGAGGCCAACATTTTTGACATCGTTGTCGGGGATGGTGTCAAACTAGGGAGTTATTCAGAGTCATTGATAGTTTTTCTTGATGTAGTATTTCTAATTTTTTTTTCTTAGTATACCCCTCATTTAGGAAGTAATGACCCCCCTTATTCTTTACCAATTATTTATTTGAGCTGGCTAATAGAAATTTGATACCGCATGCATAGAGGAAGGAGAAGAGATGCTTATGGGAGATTCCTTCCTAACAATCCTAATCCATTCCAGCTAGTTGAATATCAAAACCTAGAAAGAGAAGAAGAAGATGATCCACACCCCTTTGCTGATGCATTTCCTGATCTGACTAGCTCTAAGGTTTCCTCTGAAGACCAAAATCAGCTTGATAATCCCTTTGCTTTGGAACTACATCAAGCAGGCATGGGTGATGCAAATAGAAATAGGCCTAACCAACCGGCTTTTCTTTTCCCCATTGTTCATCAGAATGAAGTAGACAACCTCAAAAATATCCCTGCTTCAGTCCTTCCTAAGTTCTATGGACTTGTCATAGAAGATCCTAATACCTTCTTGTTCGAATTTGACATATTATGCATGAGTTATGACTATACCATTGATGCCCGTACGCTTAAGCTATTTCCTACCACTCTGAAAGAATTTGCATTAAGATGGTTCATGAGTCTAGGCAGAGATACTATGGAGACATGGGATGACATGAAGATAAAATTCCTTAAGAAATACAAGGAGTATTGCAGGGGTAGTGACATGAGAGGAGGTGATATTTTTAGGATGTAGCAGAAGGAAGATGAGAGCCTGGAGGATTACATTGCAAGGTGTATGTTTTTCCTACAAAAATCTCCACACCATACACTTAATGAAGACTCAATAAAGTTTTTTTTCCTGAGAGGAATTAATGACAACTACATTGATGCCTTGAACCTGATGGGAGGAGGAGATATCTCCCAAGTTCCTTGGGAGGATATCAAGAATATATGCCAAAACTACTCTAGGGAAGCTTAAAAGAAAGGGAGAGCTTACCAATATTCTATAGGTAAGTCATCTACCAATGAAGTTTCAAGAATGGAGATTACTCATTTGCTAGCAGACTTCAAGCAAGACATTATAAACAATCTAGTTACTCAGCTGGATACACTTCAGGCCAAGAAGAAACAAGAGGAGGAAGAGGCAACATTGGCAGAGTATTGCCCCCATTGCAAACAAAAGAAGAAAGATTGTATATGCAATATGGTAGCTAATATTGAAAGCAAGAAAATTGCACCCGAGTTAAAGCTAATTCAGATTGAAGAAGATCAAGTCTATTGTGTTGCATAAAGGAAGACAAGGTATGTCCCCAGATCCACTCTCTTTTGTTGGGCCATATTTCAATTCTTATTCACCTGGTAACTAATGGAAGCTCCCATATCCATCCAACTATGGAGGATATCCACCACAACTTTATAGTAACCCTCCAAATACCTGGACTAATCACCAAAACTCTCCACCCTAGTGGCAGCAACCTCAGGGAAATTGGCAACAGTTTTAAAGAAATTGGCAGCCACCCCTAGGAAATTGGCAGCAAACAAATCAATGGAGGGGAGGACAACAATGGCCAAACCAGCCAAATGGCTACATGCAGCCACCTTCTCAGCCCCAGCAACCTACTATAATGCCTCCTCCTGCTAATTCAAGCTCAAATCCACCTAAACCTACTCAGCTACCATCTTAGCCCACACCCAATCCAAATAACAAACCACAGCAGCAGCTGTATACTCTACTTATTCAAATCAATTCCCTACATATGTTGTGAGTGTGAATGACATCCACTTGCATTCAGGAACTACTATACCAACTCCTTCCACACCCATTATCACTAAGCTTCCTGTGGAAGAAGAGGGGCCTCTGAATACCCCCATTCATCCAAGTGCACCTAAAAATCTTGAACCAATCCCAATCAAGAAGACTAAACAAGAACCACCATTTCCTCAGAGATTGAAAGTTTCCAAGAAAAAGGAAGAAAAGGACACAACTTTTGAGATTATAGATTAGCTAAAGCATACATGTGTCCAAATACCCCTATTTCAGGCCATAAAAGATGTTCCAATCTATGGCAAGGAAATCAAGGAAGCATGCCTCAAGAAGCTAGGAAAGAACAAGAAAGACCCCACTATGGTTCATGTGGTGGGGCAACTAGCTGATATCATGCTTGATAAAGTGACTATCCATAAGTACAATGACCTAAGTAGCCCTATGGTAGGATTTTTTGTAAATCGGACCCAAATAAAGAATGCTCTAATTGACTTGGGAGCAGCAATAAATGTAATGACTAAGGATATCCTGTAGCAACTAAATTTTGCAAGCATGAGACCTACTCCTATTGTCCTGCTTGTTGATAGTTCAACTATTAAACTTGATGGTGTAGTAGAGGATCTTGTGGTAATTCTAGACTCATGGGAGTACCTAGCAGATTTCATGATTCTTTCTCCTAAAGCCACACTAGGCGGGTATCCCACAACAACAAATGGTCATGGTTAGCAACAACATATGCATATATTGGATGCAGGATAGGAGAAATGACCATTTATGATGGAAAGAGCACCAAAAAGCTTGCTCTTTATCCTCCTGCTCAGCCATCCTATGATGAGGATAATCTTGTATGGCCACATGTTGGTGAAGAGGTGGAGGAAGTTAATTTTTTGGCACAGCTTATGATGTTAGGAAGAAGCTCTTTTATGCAGCTTCAAGATGAAGATGAAGTATTGGCTAACATCATTCAGAATCATTGTGAAGTGGAGGAAGCATCATCTTCTCATTTTGTTGTTCTAGTTAAGACACTTTTGCTTGTTCTTTCTACAGATGCACTTCTTGTAGCTACTCTTCCTGTAGCTGGACTTCTTGTAGCAACAAGTATGTCCCATACATTGTTGTCATATGAACTCAAGGTACCATGTGTTAATTAAGTAGTTATGATAGAGTTAACTACACAAGTGCAAGTGGCAGAAGGAAAACATCTGCACATCAACAACAAATTGAGTGAAGAACAACAGTTGCCATTGACAACCTTACTGAAGACCCACCAACATGCATTTGTATGGGACTATCATGATATGAAGGGATTGGACCCTAAGCTTTATACTCATATAATTTACATCTGAGATGTTTGCACCCTAGTTAGACAGCCACAAAGAAGAATTAACCCTGCACTAAGAGAAATTATAAAAGGAGAGCTACAGAAATTGCTAGATGTAGGATTTATCTACCCCATTTCAGATAGCCAGTGGGTATCTCCATTGGTGATTGTACCCAAGAAAGGATGGAAATGGTGAGTTTGTGTTGATTATACGGAACTTAATGTTGCCACCAAAAAGGACCATTCTCATTTACCCTTCATAGATCAAGTTTTGGACTCACTTGTAGGAAAATAATACTTTTCTTTTCTAGATGGCTTCAGTGGCTATAACCAAATCTGAATTGCACCTAAGAACCAGGAGAAGACCACCTTTACCTTTCCATGGGGGACCTATTCCTACTCAGTACTCCCATTTGGCTTATGCAATGCACCTGCAACTTTTCAAAAGGTAGTCATTAGCATATTTTCAGACATCTCTCTTGATTGCATGGAAATTTACATGGATGACTTTACCACCTATGGTGTTGATTTCAATCAGGCATTAGAAAATCTCAAGAGAGTCCTACAAAGATGTGAAGATTACAATCTATCTCTAAATAGTGAAAAGTGTTTCATGATGATGCAGGAAGGTGTATTTCTAGGCCACTACATCTCTCACAAAGGAATTCAAGTAGACCCTACAAAGATTGAGGTGATCACAAATTTGCCCACACCTACAAAACAAAAAGATGTTAGGAGTTTCTTGGGACATGTAGGCTATTATAGGTGGTTCATCGAGGATTGTAGCAAAATAGCAGCACCATTGTATACTCTTCTCACCAAACATGTTGAATTTCAATGGACAGAAGACTGTGACAAAGCATTTTCTAATTTGAAAACAGCTTTGACTCATGCTCCTGTACTCAAAGGACCTAATTGGGAAATTCCTTTTCACATCCATACAAATGCATCATTCTATGGTATAGGATCAGTCTTAAGGAAGAAAGAAGGAGCTATTGAAAATGTAATTTATTTTGTCACTAAAAACTTGCAAGGAGCTAAATTCAACTATGCAGTGATAGAAAAGGAAATGTTGGCAATGATCTATGCCCTGAAAAAATTCAGGCATTACATAACAGGATATCAAATCTTTTGGCACACTAATCATGTAGCCATTAGATCTCATGAATAAACCCTTGATCACTGGTAGGTTGGAAAGATGGTTATTGTTGATGCAGGAGTTTGATATAACCATTGTGGATAAACTAGGGAAGGCCAATGTTCTTGAAGATTTTCTTTCCAGGTGGACTACATCAGAAGACAATCAAGCCATAGATGAATCCTTTTTAGATGAACATATATTCTCCATCAGTGTGAAAACACCCTAGTATGCTGACATAGCTAATTATCTAGTCACAGAGAGATTTCCTCCTCACTTCTCTCCAAAAGAGAGAAGGGTGCTCATTGAAAAATATTTTCCTTTTTCATGGATTGTTGGATATTTGTTTTACATTGGGCCAGACCATGTCATGAGGATATGTGTGAGAGAAGATGAGACATATGATATTTTTTATGCATGCCACAATGAACCATGTGGAGGACATTTTTCAGCCAAGAGGACAGCAATGAAGATTTTGAACACAGGATATTACTGGCCAACACTCCACAAGCATGCAGGAAGGTATACAAGAAAATGTGATTGATTCCAGAGGATGGGAAGACCAACCAAATCTGACAAGATGCCACTTCCCTTAGGTAGTAATCACTCCATTCAAAAAATTGGGACTAGATTTTGTAGGACCCATTGACCCTCCTTCAAATGGTAAGTCTTATATCTTAGTTTGCACTAATTATGTAACTAAGTGGGTAGAAGTTAAGGCCATGTAGCATACAAGAGACAATAAGGTTGTTTAATTTCTTTATGAGGATATTTTCACAAGGTATGGAGTTCCAAGAGAGATAGTGACTGATCAAGGGGATCAATTCACATCAACCCTTGTTGTAGCATTAGTCAATGAGTACAACATAAGACATAGGAAGTCTACTCCTTATCACCCCCAAGCCAATGGAAAAGTTGAGGTGACTAATAGGGAGATTGAAGCCATCCTGACCAAAATAGTGGTTTTTCATAAAAAGGATTGGGCAAACAGGCTACCAGAAGTTGTCTGGGCCTATAGGACAACTTGGAAGACAATTACAAGCTTCACTTCTTTTGAGTTGTTGTATGGAAAGATAGCAATGATGCCCATTGAATTTGAACATAATACTCTTAAGACTACAGTAGACTTGGAGATGGATATCTCTAAGGCACAAAGAGAAAGAATCATGCAACTAAATGCTTTGGATGAGATGAGGAGAGAAGCCTTGCATCACATAGAGGTAGTGTAGAATCAGAGAATCAAGTGGCATGATAAATTCATCAAGGACAAGAAATTCCAACCAAAAGATTGGGCCTTGCTCTATGATTTAAGATATTAGGATAATGCAAGAAAATTGCATACAAGGTGGCTAGGACCATATGAGGTTGTTGAAGTCTTCCCCAATGGTGTTGTACAGCTACTACCATTGACCCTGTCAGATTCAAGTTGCTTGTCAATGGTCATCACCTCAAATTGTATCACAAGCCAACTTCCAAAGAGGAGTTCCTACAACAATTCACTCAGCATGCAACACCTGAGCTTCCTGCAGTTGAGGGAAGTGGACCTAGTGTCCCTCCTTCTGGCTAATTAAGGTATGTACTTGTCATAATAAAGACTTCCAGTTCTATGGGAGTCCACTTCTTCACCCATCCACCCATCTGCCCATCCATCTCCACCTTTCTCTCTCTTCCATCACTTCACTTCATTCCACTTCACTTCATTCCACCTCATTTTCATTAATTGCTCAACTTATTTCTTAAAAGGTGACTGGTACTTTCTCCACAATCTTTGTAAACGAATCTTCCATGAATCCAAGTATGTGTGCATTAATTGCTATATTGTAAGTGTCTATAGTGCATTCATTTAATTGTTGTGAATTAATATAGATGTTCACCATAGCATTTCATTATTTCATGTCCCTGTCAAATCATCCTTACCACCTCGCATGTGAGGACACATGCTCAAATTTAGGTTGGGGGCAGTGGGAAAGATGCGAGTACTTTGCCCACGTATTAGTCCATATTAGTCTACGTTAGCAAATTTAAAATCAAGCCAACTTGAATTCTAAGTGAGATGACAGCTCATATGTGTGAGGTGACACCAACCGCCGCCACCATTTTTCTCCATCATAACCTTCCTTTATTACTCATTTACTACCATTATTGATCCTGTCATAATCTTAAGTTGCCAAAAGGGTAAAATAGAAAGAAAGAAAAAGGTAAAACAAAAAAGGAAAATTTAGACGACATTGGCATTGGAAATTTGGCAATGTTGCAAGAAAGAAAACTTTGCAAAGCGATTGTTTGATTGCAGGAAACTGAACAATGGGAGGTGGATTAATCAAGAATGAACCCATAGTTCATGACATATTATTGTAGGATGCACCTTCACAAGTTGAATTTAGAAGCTGCAGCTGGTTAGACTACTTCCTAAAGTTGGATGGTTTTAATGAAGACATTGCATTAGAATTTTCCCAAACATTGTCTAAGGGAAAAGCCACGGTAAAAGGGATAGAAGTGTTGGCTACTGAAAGATGAATTGCAGAGGTTACAAGGTTGTCTGTCAATGGTGAAAATTACCCTGCTTCCAGAGATGTCAGGTCAGCTAGGGCCAAATTTATATAACCTGGTGACCCTCCATTGATCGTATACAAACAAGGTGCTAAAAGGACCTCTCTTCCCGAGCCATGGAAGTAAATAGTTGTTTATGTTATAAAATATATCACTTGTGAAGGATGCCAGTCCAATCTACATTCTATGCACTTTAAAATTTTGAATCACATGAGGCACAGAAGGAGGATGAATGTGCCAAACATGCTATACCACCTTCTTTCAATCATGGAAAATGAGACTTAGAAAGGTAGGGACAATTTTGTTTCCCACCATTATTTGATTAAATTGTTAGTTGAGAAGTCCCTGCATGATGTATCTAAGATGACTTGGGAAGAATTTATAAATATTGATCAAATTAGTCTAGAGCATTTGCAACCTAGGGTTTTACCTCAACCCTATAGGTCTAGCAGGAGATTGAGCACGGTTGAAGCCACTCCTGGTGCTTCAACCTCTGGTGTAGGCCCTAGTGCAAACCCTCCTACAGTAGAACATACCATAGAGATTAGTTCCTCTGAGAAAGAGCACTTAGACAAAGAAATTTCCTCTCCAAATTTTGATGATGATGTTCCTCTTGGCATCTTATTGAAAGCTAGGGAACAGAAGAGAGAAATAGAAATAAGAAAAGGGAAAGCTAAAAAGTAGTCGACAGAAAAAGAAGTACCAAGCTCTAGGAAGAAGAAGGTTGACACTATTCATCCTGCAGCCAAAGAAAAATGTGAAAGCCCACCTAGGAAGTCAAGACCAGTCAGGCCATCCTTTGATATGCCTCTACAAGAAAGCCCTAATTCTAGATAAATATCACAAGGGGACATAAAAGCTCCAATGGGGTAGGTGAATGTTGAGGAAGAGGATATATTTGAGAAAGTAACAAACATAACACTGGCAGATCTTGATGATATTGTAGAGCAAGTTGAGAGTCAAGGGTATGAGGAAAATATTTCCTACAACAAGAGATCCTACAGTAAGAGATCCTGCAGCATGAGCAAGAATAGGAACAAGAGGTCCTACAGCTGGAATTGACTGAACAACCTATATCCCTACAGCTGGTACTATATGAAGAGCAAGCATCAATGCCAAGAAAAATGTTAGTAGGAATACATAACCCCCATAATTTTTCAATACACATGGTAGCTATGCATTTATGAAAAGAGAGGCAAAGAAGAGAAGAGGAATGGAAAGAAGAGAAATGTAGGCTAAAGAAAGAAATTCAAAAAAAAGATGAGGAGATTGAAGACAAGGATGCAAAAATTGCTACGTTAAAGAAAAAGGTGGATGATATGACAACCTTGGTACCCTAGATAATAGAATGCAGGGCCCCTCCAAGGTTCTATGCTTTGCATTTGAAAAAGAAATATCTCTCTTTTAAGCTAGCAAGGATTGTCTCAGGTTTGAACCCTTCCATTGAGACTCCTATTGAATTTTTCAATGCTTATTGGATTGCTTCCCATGAGATGAAGAATTTGTTGTGTGAATTCTATTTGCACAATTACACTGTCACTCAAGACCATGATTGGAATCCACTATTATATGTTGGGGATGTCCAATTAAGGGAATTTATGTCTTAGGTATAGAATGAAATCAGTTGGGGACAACAATACGGGGCTTATAAGAAAATGGAATCCAACATCCCTCTGCCCATCAAGGCTAAATCAAGAAACCCAAGGGACATTTATAGGGATTGGCATAGAATGCTTCTTAGACCTAGCTATGGTAATAGTATTATGCCTTGGATAGAAGTAGTTTATAGTGAATATGAGGTGGTGGAAAAAGAAAAAGTGGAAACTATGAAGAGATACTTGTCACAAAGATGGAACACCCTAGTTGATGAGCTAAAGCAATTTGAGCCCCATTCTATACAAAACTATGTTGCAGCACTTAAAGGATTGATAGATATATACAGATTGGAAGGAAAAAAAGGAAGATTTTGGCTTCCACTGACTTTTTATCCACCCATTCTGATGTGGCCCATGCCAAATTACAGGTTTTACCACTATGATATTGTTGCAGAGAGACAAAGATGGAATAGATTGGAAAGACAACAAGGGTTCTATTGGGATCCTGATTCACGCATA
Organism: Sequoia sempervirens; assembly: GCA_007258455.2. Lineage (NCBI taxonomy): Eukaryota > Viridiplantae > Streptophyta > Pinopsida > Cupressales > Cupressaceae > Sequoia > Sequoia sempervirens. Next base: position 428,322,419 of record VDFB02270651.1, read on the forward strand.
GCAAATACTGATGTAGGATAGTTAGCAGTTGCAAATTTTAGGGCTTTAACTAAGCAAAAGAACAACCCTTCCCCTACTAGAGGACTAGTAAAACCTTAGGTTGGGGGGAATGATGAGTCTAGTTTATTGTTTAATTTTGGTAGAATTTATGATCTATTTGTTGAAGTTGTCATGGACCTTGATGTTTGAATGTTGATATTTCCTCAAAACCATAGACATTAGGCCTAATTTTATCTCTACAAATCTTTAATGACATTGACATGTTATATGGACTATCTATGTTAATTCTACATGTGGATTAATGAATGTTCTTTAAGATAGTTACAAATATGTGATTATTGTGCATACTAATATTGTCATGTAGATATGATTCAAGGCCACTAAATCGAGAAGATTCTGCCAGCTAGTCATTCACCATAATGATTAATAAAGTGGTCATGCAAAGGTCAATGAAAGGAAGACTATTGATGGCGGGAGATTCCTCATGCAAACCGAGTTGTAATTGCCTTGTAAATGATCTTTATTGTTGTTGAGTGAATATAGGTGTTATTGTTGTGCTAAACCTATGTTGAGGAAAGCACAAGTAACCAGATTCCATGCATGCATAAATGCCTCTCCACTTTCTCTGCTTTCCCTAAAAAGGCATCCTCCCAATTCATGGAGTTGACCACCTTGTTTAGTTAGTAGCTTCTTTTCCTATAAATAAGAGTCGGATGCTCCTTCTCAAGAGGTTGTGCAATCTAATGATGTACTTGCATTCTTAGTTTTCAGCAATACAATTACACTGCTCTATTGTACTCATGTTTTCCATTGAATAAGATGAAGTTATAAGTCTGTGCATCTGATTTTACATTAGTTTTAGAGGATACTCATCCAAGGGGGCCCACTTGGTGAGCATTCCATCCTTTAGTTTAGTTTAGTTTAGTTATTACTTTCTATTCAACAATTAGTTAAGAATCTGGCACTGACTATTCTTGCAACCACTAGAATTCCATTTTGTAACTATTCCTATAGCCAAAGCAAATAGAGTAGTTTCCTATTTGTTTGCTCATATTTTAATTTTTTTCATGCATTTCAGCTTAGCATAGTTGTTGGTTGATGTTTAGTACTTATGTTATTTCTTTCTAAGCAATTTACCTTCAAGATTATGTTTTTCTTAGTTGTAGAATGAGTATGGCTACTTTGGATCCTTGGTGCACACACTGTGTTGACCCATTTCAAGTTCACGTCCCTAGGTTGACAAGTTAAATACACCTTCATGATGATTGAAATGGCTATTTAGTTTAGATGTCCAATCTCTGAGTCATAGCTATAAGGAGTTGTTAAATCATTGTAGGAGGCCAACAAGTATAGCAAGCTACCAATCATTGACCTATACATTGTCTTATTTGCATATGGGGATTCATTTGATTTACTCAATTTACAGCCAATTATCATGGGGGTATTGATTGGTCTACTATCCTCCATACCAAACTTCTTAAGCATTTCCTTAGCTTTTTTTTTTTGAGATATAAATATCCCTCTATCACTTTGTCCAATTTGTAAGCCAAGGAAAAATGGAAACTCTCCTAACATTAGCATTTCAAATTCATCTTGCATGTGTAGAAAATATTTGACACATTTTATCATTGCTATCTCCAAATATTATGTCATCTACATATACAACAATGATTATCATATGCTCACCTTCTGATTTTAAATACAAATTGTTGACTGTACATCCCTTTTTGAATCCTTGTTGCTAAATATATTGGTCCAGTCTGGAATACCATTCTCTTGGTGCTTGCTTTAGACCATACCTTTTCTCAATCTGTAAACATAGTCTTCTTCTTCTGAAAGTTGAAAAACTTTTGGTTGTTTAGTGTAGACTTTGTCTTCTAGATTTCCATTCAAGAATGCAAATTTAAAATCCATCTAATATACCTTGTGTATACACCTAAAAATGGTCATCGCCTTTAATTAATTAAATACTATATATTTGATTAATATTCCAACTACGTATAAATAAATTCTCAATTTATTTATATTGTTCACCCTTCTCTAATTCTCCAAATCTAAAAACATATTCTTCTAAATTAATTAAATACACAAGGTTCCCTAAACTTGTTTTATTTAATTAATCTTCACTAAATCCAATTAGGAATTAGAGCACATTTCTACAACTTTTTGTGCCACCTCACAAAGGTCACATGAAAATAAATAACTCTAATTTTTAATTAGAATTATCTTCAACTCATTTGAAAAAGCACATGGTCTTCTCTTCCCACACTTCCACCAATCTTGGAGCACATGACTTATTCTTCCCACACTTCCATGAATTTTGGAGCACATGACTTATTCCTCCCACACTTCCACCAATTTTGGAAGCACATGGTCTTCTCTTCCCACACTTGAATCTTCCATCCAAATGGCATGTTTCCCATTGGTCAAGAGATTCTCCCATCCAAATGGCATGTTGTCTTTGGTCAAGGGGAAAACATCTTGATTCTCTTCATCTTCACCATCCATTTTTCTTATTCGAATTTGGATCATTGATTATTGTCACCTCACTATATGCTTGGAAAAGGTTATAAATACAACCCTTGGGCCTTGTATTTTGCATCCACATCTGAAGTAAAGTTATCATGCAGGTTTATCATTGGATTTTGGAGCATTTTGGGAGTCTTATAGCTAGTTTTTATATCATTCTTTGTTTTGCATTTACATCTTAGATTAACATGTTGCTTCAACGTTGCATTTTATCATCCATCTTGCATCATAATTGAATTTGGGATTAGTTCATTTTAAGTTTGCATTTGAGCATATGGAGTATCATCTTAGTCATTGTTAGCTTGCATTTGAGCATATGTAGAATCATATATAGATTATCATAGTTCAATACCATAGCATCTACCTCCACTTGTTCATTTATCATAAACATCATCCTCCACTCATCATAGCATTCATCATCATTGTTTGCACATAGTTTCATGTAGGCATTTAGTCGGCTTGCATGTTGAATGTTATCTCATTTCCTAAGTAGTCATTTTAACAAACATTGTGCTCATAGAAATATGAGGGACAAATGGTTTAATAAATCCTTAGGAATATAGGACAATGAGACGTTCTTGAAAGATTTGTTAAGATGTGAATTAGAATAGTTCGCTTTGCTTTGAATCTTTGAATATAAATCATTTCATTAAGGTTTGTGTTGATACTAACTTTGCACATTTCACACACACACCTTGAATCTTTTATATACTAAAAATGCAAGAAACGTTCTAATGGCTTCTAATCTTGCAACCAATGCAAAATTTTCTTCAAAATCAATGCCTTCAACTTGTGCATATCATTTTCACACTAATCTTGCCTTATTCCTAACCACAGCTCCATCTACATTTATCTTACTTTTGAATACCCATTTAGTTCCTATCACATTTTTTCTTGGTGGTCTAGGAACCAATTCCCATGTCTTGTTCTTCTCAATCTGATTGAGCTCATCTTCCATGGATTTCATCCAACTCTCATCCTTACTAGCCTCAATGAAGTTGTTTGGTTCAATTTGAGACAAGAGAGAAAAGTTTACTTGTTCTTCATTATTTGCAAACCTCCTTCTGGTCTGAACTCCTTCATTTTTGTCACCAATTATTTGATCTACCAAATGCTCTTTCTGCACAAACTTTGCAGGTGCTCATTCAACTTCTTCTTCATGTTCTTCTTCCTCACTTTCCTCATTTACAACAACTTCTTCCTCATCTTCTAATTCAGCTTCAAAGTTATTTTTGTTGGGCTTATCATAACTCAAATTTTCATCAACCTTAACATTGATGCTTTCCACAATTTTGTGTAGCCTTTTGTTGTAACACTTGTACCCCTTGCTTTGGGTGGAATATCCTAAAAATATTCTTTCATCACATCTTGAATCAAAGTTTCCCAAATTATCATCTTCTCTCTTTATGTAGAATTTTCTACCAAACACCTTGAAATACTTGGCGGATGCAAGTTTTTCATACCACAGTTCATAAGGAGTCTTTCCATTGTTTTCTCTTAGAAGAGTTCGTTCTGAGTGTAAATTATAGTGTGGATTGCTTCTTTCCAAAAAGTATCTACCAATTTGGATTCACTTAACATTTCTCTAGCCATATCTTTAACAATTATGTTCCTTCTTTCTACCACTCCATTTTGTTGGGGAGTTCTTGGTGCAGAATATTGACACTTGATTCCATATTTTTCACAATATCCAATAAATTCACTTGATGTGAATTCACCACCTTTATCTGATCTCAAACATTTAATTTTTCTTCTGGTTTCCTTCTCAACTAGTTTCCTGAATATCCTGAACATCTCAAATGCCTCAGCTTTTTACTTTAGGAAAGTTACCCATGCCATTCTAGTATAATCATCAATTAGTAGCATAAAATATCTCTCACCTTAAAATTCTCTTGTCCTTGTGGGACCGCATAGATCCATATGAATTATTTTCAAGGGTTTTGTGGTTGAATAATCCTTTTTTGGAAACTGAAACCTTGTTTGCTTTCCTTGTTGGCATCCTTTACTGATCCAGGTGGATCTTAAGAACCTAAAAATTGAACTATTCCAAATGCCCTCAAAATCAACACCATGTCAAAGTGCTCAAAAAATTGGACTCAACGTAACTTGAATGAACGAAAAAGGAGTTCATATGTCTGAGTTATGGCCAGTCAAATTTTGGTCAAACTAGGTACAGGGGACCAGTCAGAAAGGTGAAAAACTTGACTGACTTGGAATCGGTCAAAAAGGGTGTCAAAATGAAGATATCATCAACACAAACCTAATGTCACTCATCTCGTAAAAAATGGAGCACATACACGAAAGTTATCGCAAATCAAAGTTGCAGGTTACCTTTGCCTATTGGATCATACAGATTATGATGTCAACATGTTGACACAGCAAGTTTGTACTGTACCAACATGATGTGGACCAATTGGGTCTCGACACGTGGAAGTTGATTGTGTTGATTGTACACTGATGTGGCAGCTAATGTGGTACCGTACAACAGCATGGACCAATTGTAGAGTGACACGTAGCAGGCCATACAAGCAAGGTGGAAAATGATGTGGCAGTCTTTGAAAGCGTGGGTGGTGACTGTGTTCTATCTGCAAATAACGTTGGGATATGTGGCACGCCGACTAGGTGCCACATGGCACTCTATCCCTCTCATCCACGATTGAAGTTTATTTATTTTACAAAAAATATAGGTTGGGGGTTGAACCCCCGACCTCCACCTTTCAAATGCCCGGCCTCACCATTACACCATAGGCTACGGTCTAATGGCATATTGCCACCACTTTGTTTTATTATGTTTAAATTAGTAATTGGTTTATAAAAACAAGGTCAGCGAGGGTTGAACCGCCAACCCACTGCCTGCCAAAACACTTAGGCACCGTTACACCGCCGAAGTGGTTTAAGATATATATGGTCTGCATTTATTATATGCAATATATCAAGCCCGAATCCTAAACTAAGTAACCACTAATGGTTATTAGTTAGGATAAAAGGAAATAATACAAAACAACCTAAAACCTAATAAGCTTGAAAATGAAAGATTTCAAGGGCTTCAAAACAAATTCAAATGGGTTTCATGGGGATATTATTGTTTTTTATTTGTAAATAAGGGAGATTGGCTTAAATCTTTCCTTAAAAGGGGAAAATGGCCAAATTTTTGGTTTTAACCATAATAGGCCAACTTCAAGTATAAAAGGAGAAGGCAAGGGAGGCATTAAGCATCCAATTCATCCATTGATCTAGTTCATTATGGATTCAAGCATCCTTTCACCTAATTCACTCAGAATTCAAAGTCCAAGTGACAGGATTTTATAGAGCATCCTGAGAGAAGAATTGTGATTCTGAAACTCTGTGCGGATTCGTCGAAAGACTGTGAAATTTGCACTTGAAGGAGTATTGTTTGAGATCCAGTTTGAAGACTTCTCTCTTGCAAGGGTGTAGAATATTTTTGCATTTGTGAATCCAGTGTCAAGTAACCAAAGTGTTTTTTATACTTGACTTTATTTTGGAATGGTGAATTCAGCTTTGTAAAAGAGGCAAGATACCTCTGTAACTAGTTTACATTCAGTTGATGCTTTAAGAACTAGGATTGCATTTGTTGTTATTGTTGGAAGCACTTGTTTAGTGTGGATTCAAGAAGTGCTTATAGGGCTTGAAACTTCCTCGTAGTGACAGCTTTGTATATGCAATCAAAAGACCAGATGTTGTAAGCAATTTGCAAGTGCAACATTAATGGCAAATTGATTGAGCTTATTGAGTGGATATGGAGACGTAGCCTTGAGAGGTGAACTCTGTAATCAAACGTGTCTATGATCTTTGGGTTTGTTCTTAATGATGGCTTATGTTTTAATTCCGCAAATAGATTAATCAATGAGCTCAGTAAATTGATGGATTGAGTTTGCATATTGGATTTGAACCATTAATTAAGGATCTTGGCACAGATTTTGAATTGAGTAAGTTAAGAAACTGATTTCAAATTTGATAAATGAAGAACTTAGTTGAGTAAGCACACTCTAGAGTTTTTTAGATCATGTGGTATCAAAGTGGTTTATGAGGTCAAGTTTGGTTAAGTGACCAATTTGACAAGATTGTTAGTTAGCTCAATTTACTTAGTTTGCTTGTTTAAGTAGATTACCAGTTTATTCAAGTTTTTCATTTATATCAGTTTGTTGATTTGTTGGTTTGCAAGTTTGAAATTTAACAAGTCAACATCTAAGAGATTTCAAAAGAATTACATCTAAGCAAGGGGAAGCTTTTAAGGTGGCAATTTCTACATCCATGATGGATGACTTCTTTTCCATAAAAAGGATCATTGAAGCACTCCACTAGGATAAGTTCGAGAGGCTTCAAGAGCTTGAGGAAGCTAACCAGCGTCTCCAGATGGAAAATGTTGAGTTGAGAAGTCACCTTGAAGACTTGAAAGACAAGAAGAGGAAGTTATGCCTGATGTTGTAGAGTGTTGTGGAGGAGCAGATAGGAGAAAGTTCTACTATAAAGAGTCCTCCTAGGATTGAATATCTTGACATTTGTACTTTTTTCCACACTCATAGGATTCCTCGTATGTCCCCCTCCCATAGCCTAATAGTTTGGAAGCTTCATCTATAGTAGATCAGAAGGAGCCATTAGAAAGCATTCAGGAAGTTGACCAAGCATAAGAGAAGGTAATAAATGAAGTAAGTTGAATTCCTTCCTTTAACCATGATCATTCTTTTGCAGCATTTGAAAAAAATACCAAGGGTATTGATATGAAGTTGCTGACAAAGATGGGCTATAGTCGGAAAGGCCTTCGAATTCATGGTCAAGTAATAGCTAATCCCATAGAAGTGGTAGAGTGACCTCGTCATACAGGACTGGGTTACGATAAAGAAGAAATTGGATAATGTTCCAAAACCAAGTTTGTGAGAAGTTCTTCAAGTGACAAGTCAATGCAAAAAGGACTATAGCAAGCTAAAGGTGGACTAACTATGATAATAACAGTGAATACAAATCATCTCCTGGAAAAGATGGAGGAAAGTCTAAGGCATATTATCTTTAGCAGTTCAACTTAAAACCTGAAAAAGACAAAGCGGGTTCTTCTCAGTAGTTCAGTGCTCCAGTTGGTCAAGGGAAATCCAAAGGTGATGAATACTTTAAATCTATTGTTGATTTTGAAAGTAGCAATTATTTCGTGCAAGCCTTATGGAATATGCGACTATGCACATTTTTTCATGCACCTAACCACTGTGTAGCAAGAAGCAGAGACTTTTTCAGAAGTTAGTCATGCAAGCTAAGGAGACAATGAGGCATGCATCACACCTTCAATGTTCCACTCTGAAGAAGGAAACTACAATGCAGGACAAAGCCTGAAATTATTGTACTCACTGCAAAATTAGTGGGCATTAGGTTGAGAAATGTTGGAAGCTACACCCAGAGCTTTGACACTCATCGAGGTCTACAAAAGAACCCAGTCAATAGGAGGTTGCAAAAGTAAAGGCAGCACATGTGGTTACCATCCCCAAGGCAATCCATGAAAAACCTCAGCAGAAATAGGAGGAATTGGAAGAGGAAAGTTCCTTTGTTCAGCCCTGTAAGAGATGGGAAAACATGCTGACTAAATAGTTGTTTCAACTTCATTTTATGTTACCTTTTTGGATTGTGGTAATATGTTAGTTGATGTAAAGCCAATATGATTTTGAGTGAAAGACTCTAAATGAAATTATTTTGCAAGTATTTGTATGAAGTTGTATTCCTATAAGGTTGAGATTTCTTGAGCACTCAAGGATTTAAGAGGACTCAAGTGGTTGACACAATTCTCGAGGTGACAATATGCCACTAAGCTTCTATTGAAGAAGAAGACGTGGATAGGTCATCTACACAACAGGATTCAGAGTTGCAGAGAATAGTCAAGAGTGGCATGTATGTTCCAGCTTCAAGACTTAGGCAGATGATGATTGAAAAGGCCTACAATGGGCGATGTTCTTTTCAATAGCCTTGTTGCTATAGCTTGGACAGAGCTAAATAGTGGAAGCCCTAAATCAGCCATTCTGAAGTACTAAGGTGAAGGAATGAATCAAGTTGAGGCATAGTTTTCCATTGTTTGAGCAGTTCGTCAGCAAGGAGGAGCATCAGTGTTATGCCAGAATCTTCCTTGGTACTTTTGAGGACTTGTTGATCTGCATAATGTAGAGAGGGAAATGTTTCAAAGGAACAATACATTTTTGGAGACCAAAATTTCTTCAGTGGGGAGGTCTAATCCAGGTGGATCTTGAGAACTTAAAAATTGAACTATTCTAGATCCCTTGAAATCAACACCATGTCAAAGTACTCAGAAAATTGGAATCAACACAACTTGAACGAATGAAAAAGGAGTTCATACGTCTGAGTTATGGCCAATCAAATTTTTTTCAAACCAAGTACAGGGGTCCAGTCAAAAAGGCAAAAAAATTGGCCAACTCAGAATCAGTCGAAAATGGCATTAAAACAAAGAGCTTGTTGATAGGAACCTAATGCCGCTCATTTCATCGAAAATGAAGCACATACACGACAATTATTGCAAGTGAAAGTTGCAAGTTGACTTTTCCTATTGGACCATACGTCAGCATGATGTCAACATGTTGATACAGTAGGTTTGTATCATACATACATGACGTGGACCAATTGGGTCTCGACACATGGTAGCTAACTATGCTAATTGTACGCTGACATGGCAGCCGATGTGGCACGTCAACTGGGTGCCACATGGCACTTTATTCCTCTTGTCTGTAGTTGAAGTTTGTTTGTTTTACCAAAAATATAGGTTGGGGGTCGAACACCCGACCTCCACCTTTCAAATGCCCAACCTCATCGTTACACCACAGGTTGCAGTCTAATGGTATATTGCCACTGCTTTGTTTTATTATGTTTAAATTGGTAATTGGTTTATAAAAACAAGGTCAACAAGGGTCAAACTGCTGACCCAACGCCTGGAAAAACATAGGCACCGTTACACTACCGAAGCAATTTAAGATATATATGGGTTGTATTTATTATATGCAATATATCAAGCCCAAATCCTAAACTAAGTAACCACTAATGGTTATTAGTTATGATTTAAAAGGAAATAAGATAAAACAACCTAAAACCTAATAAGCCTAGAAATGAAGGATGTCAAGGGCTTCAAAACAAATTCAAATGGGTTTAGTGGGGATATTATTGTTTTTATTTGTAAATAAGGGAGATTAGTTTAAATTTTTCCTTAAAAGTGGAAATGGACAAATTTTTGGTTTTAACCATAATAGGCCAACTTCAAGTATAAAAAGAGAAGGCAAGGGAGGCATTAAGCATCCAATTCATCCATTGATCTAGTTCATTCAGGATTCAAGCATCCTTTCGCCTAATTCATTCAGAATTTAGAGTCCAAGTGACAAGATTTTGTAGAGCATATTGAGAGAAGAATTGTGATTTTGAAACTCTATGCGAACTCGTCAAAAGACTATGAAATTTGCACTTGAAGGAGTATTGTTTGAGATCTAGTTTGAAGACTTCTCTCTTGCAAGGGTGTAGAATATTTCTACATTTGTGAATCTAGTGTCAGGTAGCCAGAGTGTTTTTAATACTTGACTTTATTTTGGAATGGTTAATTCAGCTTTGTAAAAGAGGCGAGATACCTCTATAACTAGTTCACATTCAGTTGATGCTTTAAGAACTAGGATTGTATTTATTGTTATTGTTGGAAGCACTTTTTTAGTGTGGATTTAGGAAGTGCTTATAGGGCTTGAAACTTCCTAGTAGTGACAACTTTGTATATGCAGTAGAAGACCAAATGTTGTAAGCAATTTGCAGGTGCAACATTAATGGCAAATTGATCACCCTTATTGAGTTGATCTGGAGACGTAGCCCTGAGAGGTGAACTCTGTAATCAAAAATGTCTATGATCTTTGGGTTTGTTCTTAATGATGGCTTATGTTTTAATTCCAAAAATAGATTAATCAATGAGCTCAGTAAATTGATGGATTGAGTTTTCATATTGGATTTGAACCATTAATTAAGGATCTTGGCACATATTTGGAATTGAGTAAGTTAAGCAACTAATTTTGAATCTGATAAATGAAGAACTTAGTTGAGTAAGCATACTCTAGAGTTTTTTGAATCATTTACGGATAGTATTTGTAGGCTTTGTTAACTTAGGCATGTTCCTAACCAGTCCTTTTGAGCTTACCTTTACCAAGTTGTCAAATTTTACATGCCCTAATCTTTTGTGCCACAACCAACTTTCATCTACTTGGCTTATTAGGCAATCTTGACCTTTTACCTCACAAAGATTGTAGATATTGCTATCAGTCCTTACTCCTTGTGCAATTATCTTACCATTATTTTTTTATCTTACATCCTTCAGAGTTAAATACAATTTTGTAACCATTATCACACATCTGGCTAACACTTAGAAGGTTATGTTTCAAAATCTCAACATAAAGGACGTCTTTTGTCTTATTCTTTCCATCTATACTCAAGATTCCTTTACCACGAATTTTCACAGCAGTATTGTGACCTAAACTAACTAATCCTTCTTTACATTTTTAAGCTCTTTTTCTCTTCTCACCAGTCATGTGCTTGGAGCAGCCACTATCAATTACAAAAAAAAATTGTTTCTTTGCATGCAGTGTTGTTTGGGTAATCATAGATTGAGTGGAACTTTTCTCTTTCTCCTTCCACACCTTCTTAGGTTTCTTTTCAACTTTCTTTTCCTTCTTCTCAAAAACCTCAGCTTCCTTTTCAATTTTGAAAGGTATATTTTTCTTCTTCTCCGACTGAGAATTTGATCTTATAAATCTTGTTCTACAATCTCCAACTACATGACCAAAATTTTTGCAGTTGAAACATACTATATTCATATCCATTAAGGGATCAAAAGAGTTTTTTCTCACAAAGTTCGTACTCCTTTTAGCGACAACTTTACACTCTCTAGCCCTATGACCAAATTGATTACAAGCAAAGCAATAACCATAGAAGTTTGATGACTCCCTGTAGATACTCAATTAATTTTGACATTGTGCATCTAAATATGATTTCATTATCAAATTCTTCTATTAATCAAATAAAACAATTTATTAGATTAATTCACCAATGTTCATCGTGTTGATTTAAATAAATCAATCAAATCCCTAAAGTCCTCTCATCTGATTTAATAAATCAAATCATTTAAATCAAATGTCAAATCCCCTAATTCTTCCAAGTTAATTAATTATGGATTAATTAACTCCTAATCCTAATTACCCATTCTCTAGCTTTTGACTCAACCTTGGTCAAACCCAACCCCTGATTAACTAACCCACTTGCACATGAAAATAGTTTCTTTTAATTAACTAATTACCTTGTTTATCCTCTCAAAAGCATATTCTAAGGAATATTCTTTCATTAACTCCCTTTATTTTACTTTCTTACCCAAAAATTAACCCCTCTTACACCTCAACCACATTCATTCAATGCCTCTTACAAATGCATTAATCTTTCTTACACCCCTCTTACATCTCAACCACATGCATTAACTATGCATATTCTCCAAATATGCTCCACCTTCATCCATTAGCCATGTGACAAGTGTCACAATCTCATTGAATCTCCTTTAGTCCCACATTCCTCTCATATCTCCATTATTTAACCCCTCAACCCTATAAATAGAAGCCACTTCTACTTGAAATCCATCTACAATCTTATGCATTTTAAGTATAAACACTTGCATCTTCATCACATCTAAATTTTATCAAGGGGGTGGGAAAGGGAATCCTTTCCACATCAAAGGAGTACCACTCCCACTATGGGATAGAGTTTGATCTTGCTTTCTTATGCTTTCACTTAGTTTCTTTGATTTCTTATTTCCTTGTTTGTATATGTAGCATGATCAAGTATCTCATAGGGATGCTTGTGTTCGTTTGCTTAAGTTTACTAACAATGCTAATGCATGTTTGTGTTTGAGTAAGATTTCAAGAAAATCATCCACAATACCTAGTCATAGCATTTTCTTGAGTTGAATGAGGTGATATTCTTTGTCTTGGCCTCCTTGGATCATTCACTCTTGTAAATCCATCAACATCAGTCCTAAAATTTTGCCTTATATTATGATAATTTGGAGAAGATTGGTTATCCTTCTTGTTTGCAGTAGACTTTTATTCTTCCTTGGTTTTCTCAACTTCTATAGATTTCTCTTCGAGTTCACTTCCTTTACAATAACTTTCATTGATAGATTTAGACTTTTCTCCTACCCTAAATCATTCATATAACTTTGTAGAAGCATCAACAAAAGAACTCTGCCCTTTCTCCAATTCTAAGTTTTTTTTTTGTTGGTTCGCTTTTATACACTTAATAGTTCATCCAAAATTTCAAAACCACCTTTCAACTTCAAGCCTTTTTCAACGCACTCCTTAGCTTTCTCCAAGTCCATTCTCAACACAACAATTTCTACCTCAAGTTTCATGCATCTATCCATTTCATATTTTAATTTTGATTTCATCACTTCTTCCATCCTTTTGGCTTCCTCCACTTGAAGTTTCAAATTTAATACCATCTAATTAGATTCATCAAGATCTTTGGTTAGCTTGTCAATCTCCTTTTAAGCATGCTTCTTCAATTGTTTATTTTCCCTTTTAAGATCATCAAACTTATCCCTTAGATCATCGAGATCTTCAAGAGCACTAATTAATTCACCCTCAATATTAACAACTGCTTCCTCTTCACCTTCACATAAATCTTCAATTTTTCCATCTTCTGACCCTTAGAGTCTTTTTCCATGAAGAGGAATTCTTCCTCTTCTTCCTTCATTACAAGTGCATGATCTTGTTCATCATCTGAACTATCACTAGCATCAAATGAGTCACTTTCTTCTTGAATGTACAAAATCTTCTCTTTCTTTCCAAACTCCTTTCTTTATGGATAATAGGATTTCTTCTTTTTTCTATCTCCTTATTGCTCAGAGTTATCCTCCTTATTATAAGGGCACTTAGAAGAAAAATGACCTATTCTACCATAGTTAAAGCACTTGAAGGGAAACTTACCTTTATACTTGTATGATCCTCTCTTCAATCTTCTTAAGAATTTTTCTTCTTCCTCATCAGTCTCTTCATGTTCTGATGCAATGACTGTAGCCTTTTCTTTCTTATCTACTTAACCTTTTCCTCTTTTACAACCTTGAATGCAGCTTCTCTTCTAGAAGGCTTAGTGTCTCCCATCCTCATTTCATATGTTGTAAATATGTCATGCAAATCATCAAGAGTGAGTTTTTCCACTTCTCTTCCTTCTTCAATTGCAGAGATCTTGGGATCATATCTATTTGTCATTGACCTTAGAACTTTTAGTACAATGACATCTTTTACTTCTTCTCCATATCCTCTAATAGAGTTTACTATATCATCAACTCTCAGAAGATAGTCTACAATATTCTCATCTTCGGTCATCTTTAGACCTTCAAACTTAGCTCTTAACACTTGAAGCTTTGCCAACTTGACCTTGCTATCCCCTTCATAGATATGCTTCAATTTTTCCCAAACATCGTACACAGTCTGAGAATGCATAAGCTTGGCATGCACAGATCTAGACAAGTTTTTCATAATGGAAAACCATGCTTTTTTATTATTCTCGTAATCCTTATTTCCTATAGCATCAGTGGGAGGAGTAGGAGGAATAATGTATTTTTTCTTGACTGCCATCCAAACATCAAATCCTAGGGATCCCAAATATCCCTTCATCAAAGAGCTCCACATAGTATAATCTATTCCATTGAACCAAGGTGGCTTGTTTGTGGAAGAACCTTCTTGATTGCTCATTGTGTTGACACTACCAGAATCTACCTGACCTGATTAAGCTTCAACTAGGGAACCTAGGGCTCTAATACCAATTTTTGGAACATAATAATCTACTGAGAGGGGGGAATGAATCAGTAGTTCTTAAATTTTCCTTTTGAGCAATTCGTGTAGATTGAGACTTAACATGTAAATACAAAAATATGCACACACACACAAGCATCACATAATGTAGGTTGTGCATGGAAAACCCAAGATGGGAAAAACCATAGTGAGAAATGTTGTTGGGAGATACTGTCCTAATCCAACCTCACAAGCATGAAAATCAGTTACAATGCTTTAATGGAATCAAACCTAAGGAGACACAAATCCCCTAGTTTTAGGAGCAACCACTCCAAGGAAACACCCACTCCCTAATCTAAGCACCTACCAAGATATCTGATGGAACCCACCAATCAGATTTACAATAAGAGATATAGCAATTTTATTATAATTCTATTGTTGCAACTTTCTTTGCAACTGTCCAATCCTTTGTTGTTGTCTTTGCAACACTCTCTTATGTGAACATACCTCTCTATTTAATACTCACTCCTACTCCATGAATGCAAACATCTAGAATATATTTTTTATTATAGTCTAGGATACATGTGCATTCTTTGTTCTACCTTGCTACACCTTGAATGTTAACCCTTAATCATATTCTACTTTTTGTTTGGGTTCTACTCATTCAAATTTTGTGCATACTCTATCTGCTACACTTCATCCTCTCTTCATTCTACCTTTGTTGCACATTTAGTGATACATGACTTTGTTCAGCACTCTCTTCCCTTGTAGACTATTCTCACTCAACTCACATACAGTTGATACAACTACTTGGACTATTTCTTGATTTGTCCTCTTTCTTCACTGACCTACAATCAATGCCTCGAGATTCTCACACCTATTCATATCATCTAGAACCTATTGTTAGGGTTTACCATACTTGCTATCTTCTCTAGCAAGTTAACAGTTTATCTCAAGCCACCCACACTCTGTATCAAGCCACATCCACATTAAATTTAGATATAGAGAATTTGCTAAGAATAGAAACCTTCAAAATCCTAGGGTTTGGCATGCATTTAATTCATTCCTCAATTTATCCAATCTAATCTTGATTTTTCTCAACATGGTGATCTGTACCGCCAACCTAAAAATCAAATCTCCATTCATATTGGTTGTTGAAGCAATTGAATGAATTAAATTCTTTCACTATGTCAGTTACCAGATGAAACCCCATTTACATGAACTTAGTCATTTGTGATCTCCATCATTGAATTTGGGTCGTTGATCTCTGTTCTTCACACCATGATCTAGTGTTCCTTGCTCATTGTTGCATCTTCAAAATATTACCATCAAATAAACGATCTTTAAATCTCCATCGTAGATCTTTTCCATTGCATATCACTCCAACTCCTAAGTCACAACAATTTACTCATGCGATGAGAGAAACCTCAGCGATGGCCGTTAGATAATTCGCTCTTCAAATATACACAATTGACTACATTCATCGGGTATTGTTGTAACTCTTATGATTTCATATGTCATTCCTATGATGTGAATACATTTAACAATCATCGTTGGATTGATCACCCTTTAGATTTGCATCATTTATCATGCATAGTACATCGCTGTAACACATGTGCCTTTATTTCTTCTTCAATGATGTGGTGATCACCATTGGATCAATCACCATCCAATCTACATGATCCACTGCTATACTGCTGGCTGAAAGCATGGGTCCACAAAATCTTAGCGGGCTGGCGGGCAACTGCCATCTGTCCATCTTGATGTCATCCTTCACCATCGTTTCATCCCACCTTATCGGCATGTCAAAGAGACTAATCATTTTGTATCGTCAATATCCATCTGCCTTCCCAATGAACCTTAGTGATGTCATTCTCCACTAACTCTTGCCACCATCATTATGTCGAAGAGACTCTTGAGATTGTCTTGCTGAGATTCCACTGTCACCTCAATGTGACTTCACCTTTCCATTGAACGTTAATCATCACCTATTCACATGTCACATATCATAATCTAATTTGACCTCAAATTCATGCTTCAAGACATCCACCTTTATGTCCTTTCCACGCATCAAACTCTCGCTAGCTTGCGGGGTCAAGTTGAGCAAACGCTTCCATTAAATGGAATGGCAAGTTGTTATCACCTTTCCATCTATGTCGCGTCATTTACCTTTTTGTAGTATTAAAGGGACTCATTATTTCATTTTGTCGACATGAGCCTCTCTTCGATGAAGTGCTTATCGGGATGTCTAGGAGACTAGCTACTAAGTCTCGTCGAAATTCACCTATCAACTTGATGGAGTGCCTTTGGCCAATGCAAACACTTGTTGCCTTCTGTCGTCTATCAGGAGTCGGGGATCAGGCATCCCATGATCATCATACCACACAGAGCTTAAATGAAAAGACTGACAACCATCACCGAAACTCTTTCGTGGGTTGGGGTTCGGGTTTCCTGAATACTTCATACACTTACCATTATTGACCTGATGCCAACAACCTTCAAATCTTTTAAGCCTTTTACCATGGAATTTGGTAAGCAATAATCCCAACAATCGATGCTTGATTCTCACTGAAGTCAACTAAGGAATTTGATAAGAAAAAAGCCCAAATTTTAAACTTTGACTTTTGTAATCTCCCCTTGACATTAGCTCCATTTCACCTTTGATCTCTCCTTTTGACATCAATGTTGATCTCTCATTTTTCCATCAATGTTGATCTCTTCTTTTGACATCAATGACAACAATATGCCAACAGTAGGTTAGTCACAACCTAAATGCTATAGTACCAAATGACAATCAATTAAATATCCCAACCCAATAGGTTATTCCCAACCTAGGGTTTTTAGTCAATAATCAAATAAAATATCAGTCAAGTGATCATCAAGTAGAGACCCATAACATGCATTGCATGTTGTCATATCCTATCCATGACGATATGTTTTCATACCAACACTAACTTCATGTTTGCTAACCTTATTAATCACTAGGGTTTACCTAGCATAACATGTTATCAAAGCAAGTTACCTCATATATGCACTTATGACACATTTATCAAGAAACTCAAACAATTTCCTTATTTCAGATCTCCAACTAAGCATTGCCTATAAAAGCTCTTTCTTTGATGTAGAATTTAATACTATCATAATTATTTATTCCATAACATGGAATACATAGTAATGAATAACAAGTAGTAAGATATATAGGCTCTATCTATCATAGTAATATTAGTATATTCATTCACTCCTTATTGTGGAGTACGTTCAATCACTTAAATAAAAGCCTCAACAACTAGAGAAATATTAATTATTTTCCTTTCTTCTAACAAAACAATGCATTTTACACAAGCCAACAACAACAATCAATCTTTTCAAAAACATATAAGTATAAAAGGAATAAAGAACACATGCCTATGAACGCTAAAATCCAATTGATCAAGCTGGTTTTCTACTTTGTTCCTCTCCAAAATCATCTTGCTAATCTCCTCTTCAATATTCCAATTTACTCACAGAAATATCTCACAATAACTCCCTCACTATAAACTCACAAATTGCTCTCAACTCTAAATAAGAATATCTCTAATATAAAAATAGCAAAATGCAAGTATGTTGTGCATCCAAATGAGGAAAACAACTTATTTATACAAAAACTAGAGAATTTTATGCCTATAAGCAAGGAAAACTAGAGACTTTTATGCCTATAAGAAAATCAACACTTCTCGACAATACCAATTGACTCAGCAATATTTAAGAAAGGTGGCAAAGATTCAAGTTAATACTCAACCAAAATAGTTCAGCAAATCGACCACCTATTATGCCAGCTATGTATTGATTAATTCATTCTAGCGCATGTTTACTAATAGCAAATCAACTTGTAGGCAATAGACTTCTATTTGGTTGATGCATTTCACATAATGGCTCCAGCTATAACCTTATATCTTGCTTTTAGCATTTGTTGTGCTAAGACTAAGTCAGCGACTAAAAACCTTTCAAATATCTCATAAAACCTTTGACTAAGTCTTCAAACATAATGTGTTGCATTAGCGAGTTGGTCGATGCACATTAAAGGACTGTTGCACTATTTTAAAGCGCTTTATATGATGTATAATGACTATTGATGCGTATCAATTCCAATGTTTATCATATTTTAAGTCTATGGGTGGCTCATTAACTCACAACCCACTCACCACTATGGTTGTGCCATATACTACTTAATATATGTTGCGCTATACATATATATTGTGCTACCAAACTCTTGTATTAAACTATGTAAGCAATGGTTCATCAAGCCCGTACCATTGTTTTGGTAACATAAATTAACATTATATTATGTATATAATATATATATATATATACTCATTATTTCATAGATGCACCATTCTATATTTGAATGTTTATAATCATATTAACATAATTCACAAAATGATACTTCATGTATATATAAACATATACACACGTATTTATATATTTTTCAACTTTTTGATAATAATATTATATATATTTCTTTATACGCTTGTATGCATATACTAACATATATGTATGTACGTTTTTGTTATGTACTATATATTAGTATATACATATATACATATATCATGAATATATATATATCATTACTTTGATAGTTAAACATATATATTCACTATCATGTCGAACAAAAATTTTATATATACCAAATGCATATACACATTTATGTGCACGTGATATGTGTCCAGTCAGCATCTCGATGCATACGATGTATTCATGCATGGTATGCAAAATTATTCTTTATTTTAGATAGACATGCATGTATACATTCGCTATACATGAGTATTGTTTCCACACATACATATATATTCATTATGTATATATATAATCATTGATTGATGCATGCAGAAGAACTCAAACTCATTAAAGAGACTCAATCATATAACTCAAATTGCAAACAACCAAGAAACCAGGGAATAAAACCAAAGTCATTCACTTCAAGAAACCAACCTATCTTAACCAAGGATGACTACTCAATTATTCAACAAGTCAAGACTATGATCTAAGGCACTTACTCATTTTCCAAGCTATTGACCTGTCTTAACCAACTAAGAGTGAGTGTGTGTAAACTCAGCTAGGTTTCATTAAGGGTTACTCGACCAATCACTTCTCCTAAGTGATACTTCACCTCCCTTTTGGAGGATTGAATCTATCCTTGCATCCAGCTTAGTTCAACACTAAGGTAGTTATACGTTCATAATAATTCCATTGCATAATAATACATTTCTATCAACTAAGAATTTAGATTGTTCTCATTGCAATATATAGTATTCTATAAATTCAAAACATATTCATTCTTTTGAAAGCACTAACATCTTATTGCATATTCACATATTTCATTCACCTAATCAAACATATTAAAGTCACAATTTACATTTATCAACATTTCAGGCATAATTATAAAAGTAATTTGGTAACTATGATACAGGATGTAACAGGCTTCCTCATAAGTTTCCCCATATGTGGTGAAGTCATCCATATATATCTCCATATAGTCATGAGCATAATTAGAAAAGATTCTAAGCATTGCCCTCTAGAAATTTGTTGGGGCATTGCATAAACCAAAGGGTAGAACAAAGTAAGCATAGGTACCCCAAGGGAATGTGAATGTTGTCTTGTCATGATCCTCTTGAGAAATTTTTATCTGATTGTAACCACTGAAACCATCTAGGAATGAAAAGTACTTTTTCCATGGTAAAGATTCAAGCACTTGATCTATAAAGGGAAATGGAAAGTGGTCCTTCCTAGTGGATGTGTTTAGTTCCCTATAATCTACACATACCCTCAATTTTCCACCTTTCTTGGGAACAATGACTAAAGGTGATACCTATTCACTATTAGATATAGGATAAATGAAGCCTACATCAAAAAGTTTTTGAATTTTATCTTTAACTATTTCTCTCAAGGCAAGGTTCATTCAATGGGCCTATAACCATCATTTATATAAATCCTATGCAAACATAAGTCGGGATCTATACCCTTCATATCATGGTAGTCCCATGCATATGTTGTTGTGTGTGCCTGCAAAACTGTGTGCAAGGAATTTTGATGTGCTTCAGTGAATGCATTGTTTATGTTCAACATTTTTCCTGGCATGACTTCGATTTCTTTGGATTATTGTTGCATAGATGAGAGGTCAAGGCTAGGAATGATTCGTACACACTATTGTGGCAATAAGGAATGGAAGATCTAAGATATTTCTTCTGAAGATTTGGCATGTATAATGCTCTACAAAGGATCTTGTAAACATGAGAGACAGTCATGTTGTTGCGGGCTCCTACAGCAGTCATTCTGTAGTATATGAGCAATCAACTCATCTTCATCCTGATCATCCAATAAAGGGTTGTGCTCTATTGTCATCAAATTCTATAGGGAATAATGGTCTTCCTCATCCAAGGTAGGCCAAATGGTTTGCTCAAGATCAACATAAGGTTGGGTTGGAGGATAGAGGACCAATTTCTTGGTCAAAGTCCTATTAGATATTATCATATTGCTAGACCTACAGCCTATGAATGCATCAGTTATAGCTAACCAAGGTCTACCTAGAATGAGTGGGTATCGTGCAATGTTAACCTTTGGCTACAATACTATGAAGTTTGTAGGGTATTCCCAAGAATCTAATGCAATAACTAAATCCTTGATGATTCCTTTAGGCTTGATTGTTGACCTATCAACCAATTGTAGAACAATTTGTGTAGGCCTAAGATTGGCTAACTGAAATATTTGCATTGTCTCTTTAGTCATGACATTGATTGTTGCCCCTAGGTCTATCAAGGTGTTCTTGTTAAAGGTCCCATTAATCTTAACATCCACTACTGGACTATCAAGTTTTATGTATTTAGGGATAGTTATTTTCCCTAGCATGATATTAGCAAGGTTTCCTAGGACATGAATTGTCTGAGGATCCTTCCTTTTCCTCCCTAGTTTCTTAAGACATAGGTCCTTGAATTCCTTGGTATAATTGGACTATCCTTAATAGCTTGGATGAGGGGGGTCTTGATATTGACATCCTTAAGTTGACCTAGTAGGTTTGTCTCTGGGTGTGATTCTTTTGTATGGCTAAGCATTTGGGGAAAGGAGGCTTTGGACTTGAGGTAGTCTGGTGTACCTAATTTGACTCAGGTTCCAAAAGTGTTTTTTTTGAAGCTTCAATTGTAGGTTCCTCATCCTCCATCTCAATGATTTGAGGGGATGAAGGTCTAGCTAGTTGTTTCCCTGACCTGAGGTGGACATCACTCACCTCTACCCCATAGGTGGGGTATTGCATAGCCTCGTTAGTATAAGCCTGCTAGGGTTAGGGTTAGGTGCAGGTTGGGTAGGTAATTGTGGTGCTCTTTCTAGATGGGATATTGGATTGGATGGATTAGGCATAATGGCTTGTTATTGTGGTTGAGGAGGAAGCATAGGTTATTGATAATTCATGTTTTACTACTACCACTACTGACCTTTTTTCCATTGAGGATACCACTAGTTTTTTTGTGTTTTCAATTAAGGATTGTAATTGGAACCTTGGAAAAAAAATTGTGACCAAGGATTTGGTTGTTGTTGGTTCCAATTTTGTTGAGGTTGTTGCCATTGTTGATGGTTTTTCCATTAATTTTGATTAGTTGGCCAAGGCTGAGAATTTCAAGCATGTTAATATTGATTTCTAATTGGAAAAGAGGAATTGAAGTTAAGAGGGTCTTGTGGCATACATTGTCTTTTTTATCATGGCCTTCTTTGACCAATGTAAAACAATTGTCCATCCTCTCCTTCAAGTGGTTGAAAATTAGGTTTCTTTGTTTTGTCTTGTTGAATACTAGCCACCCTCTTGCATTTACAATTTGCTTTCCTTTGCCTACAATTGGGGCAGTATTTAATAAGCATTGCTTCAGCTTCCTCCTACTTCATATTTATATGGAGAGTGTCCAATTAAGTGGAAAGATGACTAATAATGTCTTTCATGTTGGACAACAAATTACTTAACTCTATCTTTGAAACCCCAGTGGATGATTTTCCAATGGTGGATGTCCTCTCTCCTCTCAGTCTGTTAGTGAAGGTCCTGGAGTAATTTTTGCAAACCCTGTGGATTTCTTCAAATGGTATTTGAGATAAATCCTCTTTCCCAATAAGATTGAGGGCATCCATATAGTCCTCATTGACTCCTCTCAAAAATACTAACTTGAGGGATTCTTTAGATAGCTTATTTTGTGGGTTTTTCTTCAAAGCAAAATGAAATCTCTCCACATAGTCCTCTAATGGCTCATCCTCCTTTTGTGACATTCTAAAAATATCACCTCTCCTCTTATCAAGTCCTCTGCAATAGTCTTGGTACTTTTCCAAGAACATTGTTTTCATGGTATCCCAATTTGTAATAACATCCTTGCCTAATCCCATGAACCATCTCAAGGTTGCATCTTTTAGAGTGGAAGGGAAGAACTTGATCCTATGAGCATCAGAGGTATAGCCATAGCTCCTACATAGGAGATCAAATTCAAATAGAAATGTGTGTATCTTCAGTCACCAACTCATAAAAGACTAGTAATGTTGAAGGGATATTCTTCAGCATAGTATCCCTTTCTTGATGGGTGATTGTAAACTCAAAGGTCACATGTTTTGGATGGTCCTCTAGTGCATCACCCATGGTTCGTTATGTCCCATCTGTTGGTGTGCTAGATGTTGGTGATAGGGAATTTTCTTCTTCAACATTACCCTCGCTCTGAGTACTGGAGTCACCAATTTCTGCTATGGCTTCTTAGCATTTAGAGGGGAGGAATCTACCCAAAGAGTCTCTCTACCTCCACATACAATAAATATGGATTTGTATAGTAGTGGTCCTGCATAATGTTAGTACATAACTTTGTGTTATGTTGAAAAAGATTAAATATAACAATCCTAATGTTGAAAACAAAGTGTAAACTATGAAATATTGAAAAAAAAAGTCTATGAAGGTAGCACCATCCCAAAAAATGGTGCCAAAAATGTAGAGTCTAAACTAGTATTTTGTAAACTTGGTAGAAACCACATAATTCAGAGGGATGACTAGCTGAATAGTCCACTCAACATTGTAAGGACTTCATTAGTTTTTCAACCAGGGTTTGTAAACTTATGATGGTATTGCACTATATGTGCCTTCAAAGACTTGAGGTTATCTAGGTTATCCTATTAAAGGTATTCTACTTGTTGGAAAATCGCATAAACACATAGCAATGAAAGAAGTAAACTGACACTAATGGTTATGGGTGTCTACAACATAATCTGTAGTTGAATTACTGTTAATATGGAATTACTGGAACTAACTCAGAACTATTCAAAAATAGTAACTAAACTTAATCTATCCTCTGGAGTACTACAATTCAATTGAATGCATTCATGCACATGAACAATTATTACTAATAATCAAAATATGAGAATATATTATAACTTCCATGAAATTTATGAAGTAATGATAAATAGAAATAATTGCTAACAAAAGTAAAACAACTATAAATGTAGTGAACAGTTACCTCGAGTGGCCTACTCAAGTGGTTGTCTTCACTTAACTAAAACCAAATCTAAATCTTAGATTCTACACATCCATATGAGCTTGAATTTCATTCATTATGTATTCCAAAATAGCACATAAAATCTTGTTCAAAGATTGTATTCAAGAAAACCATTTTTGAACAATCAACATGTTTGTAGATTACAATTGAAAACTAAGAAGCAATTGATAACAAAATACTTAACCAACTAACTATCTAAAGACTCAACCACCGACTATATACAAGCATGGGGGAGTTTATTCTAAACATAAATCTTAACTGAAATCATTAACTACAACTCCCTAGATATCAGAGTATGTAATTAAGATTGAAGTATTCAATATACAACTAAAAAGAAACAAGAGTTCAAATGGGATTAAAACTCCGCAAAACAAATCTGCATGTGCAACACATAATCAATTATCCAGAATCCTATCAATAGAAGAATTCTTCTTCTTCAACACCTTATTAACTATCATAATGATGCACAAGTAACTCCATCAAGTTTCTCCACATGGTAGTTATTACACTTAGCTTGTTCTGGAACTTCCCTTGTTTCGTCGTCCAAGTCCTCCTTTCACTGCGAGCTACAATGTCTTCTTGGGTTGCAAGAGGTTAATCTAGAAAACACATACAAAAAGCTAACTGCCATGATTATACACATAATTCCAACCAAATTTCATACATATCCACATATAAATCATGCAACGCTACTATATCATAACTACATTTCAATTACTATAATTTAGGTCCAATGTTGTATAATAAGCATAAAAAGATAGCATAGCATAGGAATATGTCTGAAAGAAATTTCTGATAATCTCTAAAAGCATGCATAAAAACATCAGGAAACGGACTATTAAATAGACTCATCACTTGGTATGATCAAATTCTTCAATTTTACAATGAATGTAAATCCTTATATCTTCTATTGACAAAACCCTATAAGGAACATGAGAAAATGTGCCTAATGATCCATTGACTTAGTAGGGTATCTCTTAAATTTGGGTTTTGGTTTCTCTATGACTTCAATAACCCTTCATGTAGCCATTGAAAATTAATTTAAATTGCTTTCAAATAGACTCTCTGGGAAACTAGGGAAAACAAATATTTTAAATACCTTTCTTTCGGTTTTCTAATTAGGGTTCACGCGTACTAGATCACAAATCACCTTTGTTGCTCTGCTTCTTTTCAATGCTCATTGTGAATGAATTTGGCTAATTAAAATCACTTATAACCCTTTGATCTAACCTTATTTCACATTTAATTCTTTAAACAATAAAGTTTTCAAACCCTTCTCTATATGCACAGGTAGCTTTAGATGCTTCACAAACTTTGACATTATCATATTTTTGTTGATGGGTCGAATGGCACAGCAATAGTTAAGTAGAATATTACTATTCTACTCTCCTGAAAGAGAAAGAATAACACATGGATATCTAACTCCCAAGGTCTTGGTAATCAATTCTCGACTGTGCTGATTTCACTCAATGGTTGATGTGAACTATAATGTTCAAGGGGCCTGCTGGTGTTGAGCTTCTGGATTGTTCTAAGATCAAACATAAATTTAAACCTACTTTAACTAGGGTTTTTAAAGAAACAGAAAAAGATAGATCAAATCTTTGGAACCAAAGAGAATGATGATTCATCCAACTTAACCAGACTTGTTACCTTTCAAGGAATTCCTAACTAAAACTGTAAAACAAAATTAACTTGTGATTAACACATAGTTTCATTCATTCACAGTGCTAATTTCAACAATAGATTGTAAATCACTATTTAGACAAAATATAAAAAAATATTTCATTCCTTGAAAGCTTTTCAAATCAAATGATTAACCCAAGATAACTACCATTCTAAAGCATAATATGAAGTAGATTTAAATCTGGTTGCTTCTACTATTGGTGAAACGGATAAGCAACATTTACAAATCTGGCACAATCACTAGTGTACAAAAAATTTGTGTCTTCAAATCATCTCCCTCTACACTAAGAAAGCTTGAAAGATACATTACTGCCTCTGTTGAATCTAGCTCCTACTCTATTGCTACTCTTAAGTTTTCTACTTTCAGAAAATTCCTATTTTTCTACTTTCCTACTTTATTTTTTTAAAAACTCCTACTATTCTAAAAATCCCTTTTTTAAAGAGTCAAAAAATGTCATATATACAGAATGTCAAAAAGAATGTGTTGGCCCCTATTTTTAGGGTTTACAAAAATATCCTACTTCATAAGGGTCAGCCCTTAGATCTTTTTGGAATAAAGTTAATTCATTTAATGTGAATCCCTGGTGTCCATGTCGGTGAAGGATCGCTCCAGGAATGGCCTCCAGATCTTTTGGAATAATCGCATTAACTTATGGCCTCTGTGTCCACCCTCGAACTGTCATCAGAGCTGCCTTGAATGCCCTGCAATATTACCATAAATGTTGATCTACCTTTTCCAGTAGAGATTCCAGCTGTTACTGAGACTCGTGGCTTCTTCCTTTATGTTTTCCTCCTGCTCAAGATCTTTCTGTATGTTGACATCCTCTGGAAGCAGCATCATATTTCTCCTATTAGATCCCCTCATAGACGACGCCACTATTCACCGAGCTAATTCATCATATTATTCTGAGAGCATATTCATACTACTCACATTCTATTAGTCTTCTTCATAGGGGTAGGAAATCAATCAAACAGTCAATGGTTCACCTTTAGCTCCCTCTGATTGGGTGAACACACTCCACGTAAGATTCTCGGGTAGTCAAAGGCTACTCAAATGAGATCGCATGTTGGTGAGACACTTGTCATGTCTCCCCAATGCGATTATACTCTACAACAGCATCGGCATAGCACATGACGGTCAGAGAGACATCATAGCAAGTGGCTAGAGTCATATCGATATCCACAGTGGTTTCCAAGACAATCGCTATCGGCCAAACCTCATAGTGAGCCCCTAGGAGTCCTACTGATATCCTTTTCCATCGCCGAGACAATAGCACTCGACGAGACATCATACCAAGTGAAAACGCCTCATCCAAGAGTCTTTCCAAAGCCACATACCTGTTGGTGAGACCATCACATTTGGAAAGAGGTCATAGCAGGCACTAAGAGTCATACTGATATCCCTTTTTCATTGGCAAGTCCATCGCTATCGACAAGACTCCCCTCAGTCAGCAAGACCTTTCATCAAGCTCAAAACATTATATCAAAGGCACCATTCCATGTCGGTGAGACCATCTTCAGTCGGCAAGATGTTACACTGAAGCCCCCACCTTTCGGCGAGACTCCGGCGAGTTGGGAAGACTTCTCCCTAAGCAACCCTTCTTTCGCCGAGACCTCCATCTGTCGGTAGGACCACCGTTTGTCTGTAAGACATTTCACCGAGCCCTTCACTCTTCGGCGAGACAATAATAAGTCAGAGAGATATCTCCCTGAAGCCACAATCTTTCAGCATGACTCCACCAGGTCGGCAAGACATCATACCGATGCTAACTCCTTTCACTGAGACAACACCGTGTCAGCTAGACCTTTCACCGAAGGAAGACTCCTTCAGCAAGACACTTAGCAGTCGGCGGGACCTCATAGCGAATGCAGATCGCTCTCCCCGATGCTGGCCCATTTCGGCGAGACCCCACCCCATTGGTGAGACACTACGTCAAAGCCCTCGTCTTTCAGCGATGCTAGCCTTGTGTACAATGGTCGGTGTGACTTCTTCCCAAGTGGAGAGATATATAGAAACTCATGGTGATTAAAATGTCTGGCCAACCTGATGATTTCAAATGAATATAACACACTGCTAGTCGGCAAGACAATAGGAGGGTCTCAGCAACTTCATCCTTTGAAGTGTTTTATACCAAATGTGACTGAGGTATGCTTTCCAACTGAGGTCTTTGAGAAATATCATCAGGTGTATGATTTAATCCTGCAAAACAAATGTCTCCATTAGTTCTCAAAGCATATAAAATACATTATTTTTCATCATTTGATTCAATTTTAGCAAGAAGAAAGACAACTCAAGCTGAGGTAGAACCAAATCTGACAGAGCAAAATACAAAATTAGGAGGAAAACAAAAGAATTCCTAAGACCCAAACAAACAACCAAAGGTGATGAAAGCAAAAAGAAAGAGGGGGACCCATTTTGTTCCAAAATAAAATGGGGTGGTTATGCAAGGCATAACAATTTTCTTTCAAGATATTCACCAATAGATCAAGCATGTTGATATAGATTATATATCTTCATGTTGAGGCATTAGCACCTCTTCTTTGGTGGGGGACAAAAGATTTTCATTAAAGCTCCCTATGAGCCAAAGCTCTCGATCTAGTTTCCGAAGGAAACATCTACACTGGATGATGGCACAAATTCATCCTTAACCTCTATTTCATCCTTCTTTTTCCAA
This sequence comes from Sequoia sempervirens, assembly GCA_007258455.2. Classification (NCBI taxonomy): domain Eukaryota; kingdom Viridiplantae; phylum Streptophyta; class Pinopsida; order Cupressales; family Cupressaceae; genus Sequoia; species Sequoia sempervirens. The sequence continues at coordinate 428,350,655 of VDFB02270651.1, forward strand.
ATCTTATTCATCTCCTTCTTTGTCTCTACAGGATCAACCTTTTATATTGGCTCATTCCTCTTTATTGGATTATCCTTCTTCATATTTATGCTTATGCAAAACTTAGCTATGTGTCCAGGTCTACTATAATTGTAGCATATAACATTCTTCTGAACAATATTCCTTCCATTCATTTTGGATCTGTATTGATTAGCCTTGTACCCAAATCCATTGCATATATAACATTAACCTTTGAAATATTGAACCATTCTACCATTGTTATAGCCATTCATTACTTGACGTATGTAGTCACTAGCTCTATGACCAAATCTCTTGCATGTAAAGCATTGACCAATAAAGGATGGAACATTTTGATTCATTATGCTTCTACATTCCATTGCCTTATATCTAAATTTATTGCAAGAATAACAAAAACCATTAAAGGATGGGTACCTTTGAGAATTCGATTGTCTGATCGGTGGTCTTCTAGCTTCATTCCTTTGATATTGGATCAATTTTCCATATTTTTTATTATCTTCAGTCTTCTTTGGTTCATTGATCTTCTTTTTTGCATTTCATGTCTGGTTTACCTATGAAATTTCACCTTTCTCAAATCCTAAACCACCTTTTTCTTTAGAATATTTTTGATTTGCAATCATTTCTTCAAGTTTTGTAGAACTCATTTTGAATTTTCCTTCACGACTCCCTACTTTCTCCAAATCTGATCTCAAATTCGCTACTTCTTGTTCAAGCCTTGTATATTCCTTCGATTTTCTTTTCACCATTGCATTCAAACATTCCTCAAATCTTTTTTTTCTTCAACTTGTATCTTTAGACTAGTAATAGTTTCATTTGCTTGCTTCAATTGCTCATTGAATTCCTTATTCCTTTCTCTAAACTTCTTGATTTTCTCTCTCAATTTTTTGATGCATCCATCATCTTCTTTAACATTTTCCTTCAAATCTTTGTTTTCACCTTTTGTTCTCTCTAAGTCTTCAAGAGCAACTTTGAGTTCTTCATCTTTGTTAAGCATGCAATCTTCTTCTATAAATCCAATACCAAGAATCTCTTCCAAAGGAGTAGGAATTTTTTTGGCAACCATGTGCTCAACCTAAAAGATATTCCCCAAGTGGTTAAGCCTCTTCTAGGGAACAAAGCTCTGATACCAATTTTTGAACACCTAAAATACTAAGAGGGAGGGTGAATCAGTATTCTCTTAAACCATTCAAACATTAAACATCCAATCACCAAAGCATATTCAACAGCAGTAAAGAAAGAAAGCATGAAATATCAACATTACATAACACATGAAAACCAATATTTTTTATGTGGAAAACCCAAAATGGGAAAAATCACAATGAGGATTAGCTCACAATATATTATAACTAGTTATAGTATATTTACAAAAGTGCTCATTGCAGGTGGACTCATTGTCCACAGAGAGAAAAAGGGATAGAAGAGATAGTGTGGCTCACAACCTAGATTGAACTGTTACAATTGCATCTTTCATATGCATGAAATATAGTTCCAATGAAGCTCAATATACTAACTTCGCACACTTCAACTGATCATGATTCAACACTTTGCTTCCATCAGCATTCACACAACTCTAATACTCTACTCAACATTCACAACTTATATTTGTAATACATTCACTCAATTCACATCATAAACATTCATCACATACATAACATATATCAAAACAGTGAAAAGATCTAACTTATATATATCCACTTTAAGCATAACATCAATTAGGTCGACCTAATTAGATGTAACATTCAAAGCATAACTTGTTAGCTCAAATCTTTCCACATACACCTCGTTCCAAAATTTAAACCTCAAAATAACTTAGAATAGGTCAACATGGACCTATAATAGCTCCCACATAAGACTGCAACACTTATTTAACCTTCACATACCTTCAAACCTATTAGGTTGGCACTGCAAAAGAGTTAATACCAAAATCCTTCAACTATGTGTCCAAAATCGAACACGTGGACCTCCAAACTCAGCGCTAATAGGAATGCACGCTCTACTACAACTTTCCAATATTTCTTCAAAAGCGTAAAGCCAAAAACTTATCTACAGAGAAGTGTAGACTCTCCCGCACAAATGCACTATACAGAGAATAACTGTAACTCGCCAAGACGAACTTCTGTTACTTATATCTTTCAAACCAAAAGCCAAAACATGATAAAATTTTGGAATAAGATGTCTCTAACAACCAACAAAATAATGTCAGAAGCATAAAGTGAAAACTTCATTCATGTACCAGTGTGGACCCAAAAATTGATTGCTTTGTTACATAGAATTAGCCAAATTGATGCCTAGCCAATTTTCCATCACAACCAACTTTACTGGATCAAACCATCTTGTAAAAATATCTTCCACAAACATCCAAAAATATGCTAGAATCAATCAAAATGATTTGTAATGATCTGCACCATGATCTCCATATCAATAAACAATGTTGACATCAATGAAAAACTGCAACACATATTAGTGTACCTTTGTGCTTATCCCTCGTGCTCATGTTTCCAACAATGACATCAATGACAAACTTCCATCACTTTGTTATGCATCAAGTGTTACTTGGTCATTATAGAACTTTAGCTACATTAGGTCATGTATTGAACCCTTATAAAGAATATTGTATCATTTATTTGTTCTAAGTGTTAATTTAACAAGTGAACATCCTTAACAATTCAATCATAGCCTATTCCATTAATTTCCCCTTTTTCAATTCTTTACTTCTTTTTTTATGGTTGGTTAATACATTTGAACTATAATGATGTAAGTTTTTTAAATGATTTAAACTATAACAAGGTATATTATTTAATTTCAAGAATGGTTCCAACCATATTAAATTATCATGTGGTAGGGTCAACTACCTTGATTAGTATTTAAACCAATATTTAATTTACCATTCCAATTGGTTCAAGTTCTTATGTATATAAAATTTTGTATTCCAAATTCCCCTTTCAAGTTTATTGAATATTTGTTCATCCCTTATGTCACAATAGACAAGTATATCAAAATATTGGATGGAATACGAATGTGAAAACAAGATCAAAATTTCTCCATCACACATATAGATAAAAAAATTCCCAAAATATGAAACCCTTTGCAATACATATTAAATATCCAAACTAGCTTTGATACCACACAAATTGAACCTAAAACCTCTATCCAATACCTTCACTTGTCAAACTATTTTTTACTAAATTTTGTTATCTAGAAGCATAAGTTGACAACATGGGAGAATAAAAATTAACATTATCATTTCCTTCTCATACAATATTTGAAATAAATATGTATTTATATCCTCTTAGATGGATATTTAATAGTTGGAAGTGTTCTTCAAGAGTTGAGTTAAATTTACTCACTGAGAAGATCCAACTCGAGAAGTATAGGTAGTGGTGGCATTTGATGAGATGGAAGGAGATGTACTTATCCCATGCCTTGCAAAGAGAATTACTATCTTGCACCAAAGTTAGGGCCCAATATAGAGAAGTATTATACCTTTATATGACTTAATTTTCTTAAGAAGATGCTTATAAAGATGCAAAAAAATATTGTGAATTAGTACCAAGTTTGTTTCTTCATAAATCTATCTTAATTCAACTTGTAAGTGTTAAATAATAAAGATAACACCTATAAAAAAGGGTCTTATGTCTTTACATTTACTATAATCTATTACACCTAGAAGGATACAATAAATTCTTGCAAGTTATTATTCAGTATTTTCTTATACCTTATAGATTTACACCTTATTGGTTTAATAATATGAATATGACTACACTTGGTTATGTGCATTAGGCATCAATTCATAATAATGATTATTTTTGCACTAGAGATGTCAAAAATGGAAGTAAGTGGAAGTATTCTTTATTTAAAATAATTTTTCTGAGTGTATGATGGAACTAATAGTTGTCTTTTTCATGATACATATAGAAATTGTCATCATGTTGAGGAAATGACAAAAGACTCTAACATTAGATGAGTGTGAGGAACAAAATAATAATAAAAGAGAAAGAATGAGCCTACTTCATGAAAGTATGGAATTGAACACCACAGAAGAATACATGCCATGTTACCAATTGAAGATGAACATGAAACATCCACTCAAGCTACGAGAGAAAAGGAGTTGGTGGCACAAAGGAAACAAATGCAAAACCTTCGTAGAATGAGGAAATTGAATCCAAAAGTTGGATGCACTCAGTATTTCATGATTCTCAAATTGAAGGCACACCATCTTTCCATTATTGAGAAGAAGGTACATCATCTATCACATCTCAAGTTGGAGGCACACAAACTTTCACATCTCAAGTTGAAGGTACACCATCTTTTCCATCTCATTTTGAAGGTACATCACATTTTCCATCACAAGTTGGAGGTACACAACCTATCTCATCTTAATTAAATATTGAATAAATTCCTACTATTTAGGAAACTTTACCATTAGAAACACCTCCTAGAATTTTGCATAGAAAGCCTAAGTTTTTTATTGATATTGATGAGAATGTTTTGAAGTTGATGGTTGATATATTCCTAACCATACTTGTCGAAAATATGAAAATAAGATAAGGAGACTGTTCTTTGAGAAGTTAAATGAAACCAAAAGATGTCAATTATTTGTGGAAATGGTGAGAAATCTAAAATTTAGGCCCATTTGAAGATACTTGGCCTAATAACATTGGATGCTTCAAGTGAAAAATATATTGTAAAGAATTGAATGATTGCATATGAGAGAAAGGATTCCACTTCACACACCAAAGATAGCAATATCACATAGCCTATCATTACATCAATAATTGTAAGAAAAAAAAACAAATAAAGATCACCCCATTAGAAAAATAAGCCAAGCATTGAAGATAAGTATAAAAAATCTAATGAAAGCCATCAAAAGGCATGAAAGATTGGAGGACCCAAATATCAATGAGTTATGAGCATTCTTTGGTAGACACCCATATAAAGATAAACCAATTTTTGAAGCCTTGAGATCTCTAATTGAATAATTTGGAAAAATAACACAAGGGTATCTCCTAATCAAAGAGATGTAAGAAGGAGAATTGGCTATTGAAACCATGAGCCACATCCAAAGCATTTTTTGGATATGACTCAAACACAATTTTTCTCCAAATTTCTTCAAATGTATCATCAAATTAAAATTAGTCAAAGATATTTTGAAATGGAAAAGCTTTTTTATGTCAAAATAAATCACACACACAACTTGTTATAGAGTTCATATTGAGTTTTCTAATCATTATGATATTTATCAAAATATATATATGTAGATTTGCATACTAATGATGTTTTTCAAGAGTGTAAGTTACAAGCTCCACCTAGATCTTCAAGATATTGCATATTGAGAATTTTATGTCAAATATTGAATGGACAATTATTCTACAACAAATTATTCTTGGATGGCACATGTGAAAATTGTGGTGGCTTGCAAAATTTTCCAATTTGTGTACATATGGAGAATACGCATGCAATAAAAAATATACTAGTAAGATTTGGAAAATATAAGAAAGTGGCATATAGTCTAAAAGATGGAAAATAAGAAAAGAAAAAAAAAGGTGTGAATTGGTGAGTGCAAATATATTAGTGTATCAATTTATGTCTATTTTCAAGATAATACATTGTATGAGTATGCAAATCATATCCATAAAGCTTGATGGTTGGACTTGTAATTCAAGTTATACAAGGTCACATTTTCACTTGGTACCATCATTTCAATTGTTGACTTTACAGAGAAATACACACTACATCCACAAAATGAGGTACTATCGAAGTATTACAAATCCACATAGGTTGTTATATTTGTGCATATAGTGTTCATTCATGCAAATGATAGCATAGAAGAATACAAGAAGATATGAGGGAGTATCACTTTTATATCAATGATGATCAGACACATTCTACGAAGTTTGTGAAAGGTTTCTTTCAGATGTTCTATTATGAATTGGCTAGCATAAATATATCATTTGGTCAACATATCATATGGTCAGATAATTGTGCATCATAATTCGAGAACTCAAATATGTTTTATTGGTTGAGTAGGATGCATAAGATCACTAGTGTTCAACATATGTGGAATTTCTCAAAGGATAGACATGGAAAGGGCGAGCATGATGGTGTATGTGAATGTATTAAAAGATCCTTAGCATGAGAAGAGTCGAAGCATAAATAAAATGCAAAGTTGACAGATGCAACATCTATCATCAAATGTTGTAAGTCTACAATAGGTTCAGGTAATGGAGCTAAGTCTATAGTTCATAGATTTTTTTGGTTGGTAGATGATACTAACATTGCAAAATATGAAGATTGTTGTACATTGACATGATCGAGTGAGCTACACTCTTTTAGAAGCTCAAATGAAAATTCATGGTGCATTTACATGAGGAAAATGGTGTGCTTTTATTATCCATGTAAAGATGGGGCTTGGGATGAGTGTGTGTAAAGAGTGGGTTGATGAATGGTGTACAAGAAGTCTAAGCCCACTTGATAAATATTAACTCCCAACAACACTACAAATCATAAAAGATGGAATCATCAATTGACTTTAAACACATATCAGATGAAGTTCAACCAAATAATATAGTATAAAAGAAAGAAGAAAGAAGGGGTGGCTACATAGCTTATTTGAATTGATACAGTAGCATATATCATATGCTTGATTACAGTTCCAATTAAGTACACAAATAATCTTCATACAGATCTGAAGCAATACTTTGTTTTGCTCAACTCGGATTATATTCACATCACACACATGTAGGTGGAACACCATACATGTCATAGGTCTCTCATTACTCGCATACAATCTACTCGCTCTATTCTTTTCATTATCCTAAACTCCAAAGTTAATCTCCTATATATATATATATATATATATATATATATATAATCAATTCAAATTGATGGTGTCAAATGTTTATGAAATTTTCTTCATGTCGTAGAGCTCGTCAAGAGCTTTCCAATGCATTTTGAATGGACTCAAACGGACGTCGTATGCAAAAGTTATGGCCTTCAGAAGTTGAAGGAAAAACATGGGTGCATTGACACGTGGCACACTCATAGGTTGACACGTGGCATGATGAGGATGAAATGTGGCATGGCACTAAATTGACATGTGGCAAAATAAAAAGTTGACACATGGCACCAAATGATGACATCAACAACTACCACATTGACCAACTAGTAGCTGCCAAGTGGACCAATCATAAGCAGCCTCGTGGACCAAGCAAAGGTTACCATGTGAACCATTTGGGTGTTGCAGTTTGTTGGTAAGGATTTCATCATAGAACAGATCTCATGGGATTTGAACTCATGATCTCCTTTAAAAAATATGCTTCCCTTATCACTAGTCCACACAAGCACTACATATAGGTATGTGGATATAATCTTATTTAATGCAAAATCTTATCTAGGCAGATTCAATGAGATTTGATCCTATGATTTATGCTCTACAATCCTAATTCCTTAGCCATTGTGCCACATGGTTTGATGTGATGTAAATTGGATTATATTGTATTTAATGTCTATTATCCCAATGGATTTAGTGGGATTTTAACCCTAATTTTCCTTGCAAAAGGGTGGCGCCTTAGCCACTACGCCATGTGCTTTGTAAACAATATAAAAGGGAATTTTTTATATTTAAAGGGAATGATAGTTTTGACTATGTATTATTTTTGCATGGACCAGTTTGTAAAGAAGTGCAATTTTAAGCCACTTAGGGGCATTTTCACGCTTTGAGGTCTTCTAGAGATGTCTAGAACTTTGAGATGCTACTAATGGTGGTATTCTTCTTCCAATTGGAGTTCGTTAGACATCATTAGGGAAGCCAATTTGTTTCTTTTTGATGGGGAACTAAGGGAGAAAGAGCTTGCAAGTGCTACAAGAAGGTGGAGAATAGTCTCTGATCATCATCAGTGTTCTTCGAAGGTCTGATAGTACTTTATTTGTAGGTTTTTAAAGTTTCAATAACAAATTGTAAGGATTTAAAATAATTGTACTTGCAATCATTTGATTAGTGGAATGGTTTGAAAGAACCCGGAGAAGTAGTCATATTGGTTGAACTCCATAAAAAATTGTCTTTTATTTCTATTTTTGCATTTAGTTTTTGCAAAATTAATTCAAATAAAAATTCTTTGGATGCAATTATAAAAGGAAAAACAACACTTAAAGGGAGAAAAATCAAGTATATGGCTCTAGATCAATTTTAAATGTGTAAATGGAACAAATGAGCTTTCTAAACACTCAAGTTTAGTTTCAAATCCATATTCAACACATTATAATTCCATTTTAAGCAATTTTTATATTTCATTATTAATTCAACATCTGAGAACTAAGGTGAGTTTAAACAATTCAAAGGGGGGTTTACATATCATGTATATATCCATATCAAGTGTAACTTCAATTAGGTAGGCCTAATTAGAAGTAACACACAAAATTAAACATGTCGTCCTCAAAAAAAATTATCCACATCTCGTGCCATAATTCAAAATTTGATTCACCTTGAGATAGGTCGAGATGGATCTACTATAGATCTCAAATAAGATAAAGTTGCTTGTCCTCCACAAAAAATTAAACGTGTTAGGTTGGCCCAAATAAGACATAAACACAAAACCTTCATATGTACATACAATTTTCCATACTTGTGACTTCAAAACTTGATCTCTTTGAATTCCCACTCAACTAACATCCAATAGCTTATCCTCATCATCACAGAACAAAATAATTATCTGCAAAGAAATGCAAAATCTCCCATGTTGATACATTGTACAAGGAATGACTGCAATATACAGGGTTGAACTCTATCATTTGTATCTTTCAGAATACTTCACAAAATGTCACAAAATCTTGAATGTAGATGCATCTGATGATTTCAAAACTACAATTAGAATTGTAGAGTGATATCTCTACTTGTGGTAGAGTGTAGACCCAAAAACTAATGCACTAAGCCACAATACTATCAAAAGGAATGCTTAGCCAAATTCCTATATAACCATATTTTTCAAATCAACTTGTTCTATCCAAATATCTTCAAGAATGCTTCCAATCCATGCTAGAATGATCATAACAATGTTGACATCAATGACAACACTAGATCATACAATATATGCACCTTATGCTCATGTTGCCAAACAACATCAACAATGACAAACATCCAACAGTTTTCCCCTTACTTCCAACCTATACTAGATCAAGTTTGAAGGTGTTGGGCATATCCACAATGGTAGACTTGAACTTGATCCTCAGACTTGGTCCCATATAGAATAGACTAAATATTTTAATTGAAATATGAATTTCAAATTGTCACATTTATTCTTGATAATGAGGCATTGCAAACTCTAAAATATTCAATAAAGACAACCATTCTTTGTTCACAAAGCTAAGTACCTTTTATTATTACATTTAATTTCCATATGATTAATACAAGTAATATTTACATTTCCTAATATTTATGCCTATCGTTTAATTAGTCTAGGTCAATTGTGATTATGTTTATTCATCTTAGTGAATTAGCCTAGAGTGCAATTAGAAAAGTTTATTTTGTTGCTACAAAAAAGGTATATCACCTAATTATTTCTTATTAGGTCCTATTCATGCTAGCATACTTAAGTCGTGTTTTTTTGTGTCTCATGTCATAGGATTAAGACACATATCATGATCTAGTTTAATCCTATCTAGGATTTCATTCTTATCTTTATAACAAGTGTTTCTCATTGTATATTGTAATAATTATTTATTATTCATTTGCATCTAATGAAAAATTAAGCTTCATAGCAAATCATTTGCTTCTCTCTTATGTGGAAGGGTTTTTTTATTGAAGGTGATCTTTGGGTAGTTGTGGGGTTTAATCATCAACTCCAACATGGTACCAGAGGTCCAAATTTATAATTCCCATTTTTTTTCGAAATAATTCAATTTAGATTTTTCAAATGGTGTATCTTGGAGTAAAATGAACATCATTACATCTAGAAGGTGTCAAAACCCTAAGATCGCCTATCCAAACATTGAAATTATAGTCTTAAAAAATTGAGCTATTTTTTTGGGGGATTTTAAGAATAAAAAATAAAAAATTATACAGCCATACTAATCGATACAGTTTCATATAATTGTGCAACATCATAAAATATATCGTAACAATTAGTCACCATTAATTCTATAGAAATTTGTTGCCCCATACTTGCATCACACTAGTATGAGTCAACATAAAATTTTATTTAAAAATAAATAAATAAAAAGCATGACAACACACGGTGATGCCATCTACCACACCTAATAGTAATACTATACTCTACCATGGTCATGTGGAACACTAGCCCCACATTTATGCCTAACTTCAACATAGCTAGTTGCACTTAGGAAACACGACCTCTTATTTCCCACTTAGCCATCTTATCTACCCCACCACCCTGTAGCCATCAACCCCCAAGTTTCATGACATAAAGTAGTTGTTTATTTTTTTCACATAACTTGGGAATACTATGTCATATTTTAAAAAATCGATAATCATCAAAAATCTAGTTTCAAGTACTTTTTTAGTGGTGTTATTGTTCTTTCCATATTTTATTGCTAGTGAATTTTTATCATCAATTGAAGTCTAATCATCCATTTTGTCTTTCAAGCTCACATCTTTATGCTAGTTTATCCAATTTTTGTTATTCTTATGATGTTGGATAAGTATTAAGGATATTATTAGCCATCCATATAATTTTATAGATTCAAACCTAGATATCTTTTATTTATTTTATTAGTTTTATGCATTTTGGTTGATTACTTTGATATCTTATTACTTGGAGAAATTCCTTTTTTTGGGTGGGCTTCATTTTAGTTTCTTTAATTCTTCATTTACTTTTGTAATCATGTCTTCAAATCAATGGAAAATCAAATTTGGTTATTGTTGGAAGAAATTACATACAATAGATAAATGCATGTGAAAGAAAACCGATGATTTGAAACTTCTTTATGTATTCCATCAATTGAAACAACTTTGCATTGTAAATGGCATTAGTTTGTTGGATCCTTCTAACTTGGTGTCTATAGAGACATATGATGTTCACACTCATCCATCTTGTGTAGACACAACATCATTCAATGATGACTAATGTGGTTAAATGACATGCATTGAGATCTCTACTCCACCATTGATACTAGTTGTTTTAGTTTGGTAGAATAATTTTAGTCTTCCATATCTACCTTATTGGGATTCCTATTTATCAAGCATATCATTTTTTTTGTGGAGTCTCACATTATTTATGTGGAGGATTCATTGGAGGAATGCATCACCTCTTTGATGGTAGTGATGTAATCACATCTTTAGTGTTTCCAAATGCAATTCAAAAATTTCCTTCTCTTAGTTCTACTTCTTTAGTTGGGCATTTAGTTCCTATTTAGAGGAGGCATATTTTTCAAGGATGATGAACCATAGTTGTATTCAAAGGTAGAAATTTGGACTTGGATTTCTTATTCATCCATATTATGGGAATTGATTCTACAATCACTAGTGAATTTGTTACTTCCTAAGGGCATAAATAATATTTGTTGTTTTTGGATCATCTTTAATATTCTTCATCTACATTCACCATTGGCACATGATTTACTTCTTTGTGGGGGGATCCATAGTCTCTTCTTTTATCTCCTAATAAGGGATCTTTAGTGTACATTTATGATAGAAGCAGTCTATGGAGGTTCATGTTGAGTCATGCTTTGTTCCATCCTATGTGTACAAATTTACATTTTTTCTCTCCTTTAGAGAGGATTTTTTTCCCACAAAGTTTTCTCCTTTTATCTCACAATGAGAGATTTATCTATTTGTACATGAGTACCTCATCAATTCTTATAGTTGGGACCCATGAATAATTCATTATCAATGCATCTTTGAATTTTATCATACTCTCAACGTTGCACTTAAGGTGAGTGTTGGTGTGAACATGTTACTAATTTTTCAATGTTAAATTATTATTTTGATTTTTAATATTTTTTATGGGTTCTCTAGATTGGGTATTGGCCTTGCCTCTTGATGACCGGTATGCTCAAAAGCAATGCATTTTAAAATAAAATAGAATGATTTGAGACCCATGGTTGGAAATAATCACATGTCACCTAAATAATTCAACTTGATGCTAGACACATGGAACTAGAAATTCATAATTTCTCTCCTTTTTTAATAAATTAGAGGTGAGAGAAGGTGAGTTGGTGCATTCCCTCTCTTTGTTCTTTTGTTCGAGGATTGAGTTTTTCCCCTCCATTTTGTTAGTAGGTTGACTTTTTAATAGTGATGCAATGCTTGACTTGGCTTGAATGTGTTTAATTGAGTGGTTCCAATCTAGGTGCTCTAACTTTCTTGATTGAGTGAACATGTTCCCATGTATGTTGGTTAATAGAGCAAGAAGTGGTGTTTTGTCCACTATCTTTGTAGCCCTATTCTTTAAACATAAAAGGAAGGTGGTAGATTTAAAATTGGTGGTGGATGAAGTCATTAACAATGATAACTGGGTAAAAGCACAAAGTTATGCCATTCTTTTGGCCAACTAAATAGTTCTATGTGAAATAGTTTTGACCTAAATAGTTTCAGTTGAACTAGTTTTTCCTAAAAACAAATGGCCTATACATGACAGAGTTTTGGGCGAAACCCTTTCACCTAAAATCATAAAATTTGAATTTTTTGCTTTGCCACATAGAAATGTGGCTTATTTTATGTGCAAGGTTTCGATCGAAACCCTTTCTACCAAAACTGTTTATGTGGCATCCTAGTTGGCAGCCAACTTAGCTTTTTCAAAAATTTCTAAAACTTTCAACTTCAACTAAGTATTTCATCAGTCATAATGATTTTTTTTTAAGAAAAAATACCCTTTGTAGAGCTCGGAGTGGTGAATCCAAATATGTAATTTTTTTAGTATTTTGATTAATTTTAATATATTTTATTTTTAAAATAATGCAAGTAGGTTGTTAAAGTTAAAAAGAAGCTAATTAGAAATTAAAAACAAAAATAGTAGAGTAGAATTTTTTTTAAATATATATATGGTGCACTAGAGGAGAGAGTCCTCTTCAAAAGGGTGTAATTTGTTTTTTGAAAATTATTAAAAAAATAGATAAAAGTTGACGTCAAATAAAAACTGTCAAATTCTAACAAGTTTGACTTTAACATGTTATTATGAGAAAAATATACATCAAAATTTCATTTTTTTTCCATGCACTAGATATTGAAGTTGCCTATTTGGAGAAAAAAAATTGGGGGAAAGTGAAGTTTTTTTCTATTTGTTTCTTGATGTCAAGTGAATGTCACTTTTTCCTAAAATTTTCAACATTCCAAAATCTGCTCTTAAATTGATAAAAAAAATAATCAAAACAATTTTTAAAAAATATGAAAAATTACAGAATAAGCTTCATCAATATTTCTATATTTCATTAGTTTACACCATCTTGAAATTCAAAACATAAATACCACTTTTATGTGGTCAAAGTTTAGAATTTTTTTTGTTGGCCAATTCCTTTATAAAGTGTGACATAGGTTTGTGCCTTTACCCAACTCAATTATTTTCCTACATATAGTAAGTATGAAAAATACAATGGATGAGATTGAATGCATCACTATATTGATTCAAATTCAGAAAGAACTATTTCACATCTTCCTATGATTAATGAAGAGATTTTTCATTCATGGTGTTGCCTTTATTTTTTTGTTTCTTCGTAAAGACATATGATATGACAAATTATGTGCTTCAATTTGATTTGTGTAGATATAGGGAGATGTTAATTTATTTTAGGGTTTGTGGGTTGTGAAGAAAGTGCCATGAAATATATTTTAGTAGATTACATGTTTTGAAAGGGGATGGGTTAGGTCATTTTGGTACATGGAAGAGGGGAGGGTATACAAATTTAGAAAATTATGAAGTTATAATTTGATAAGGATGAAGTTTATCTCTTTAAGAAAATACAAGAAATGAAAGGTTTAGGTGGAGATGTGAGGAGAAGAGTGGAATGTGTAGCAAGGTGGAGATTTGTGAGAAGAGTGAAATGTGTAGGTTTAAGGATATGTTGGGGGCTCAAATTAGTAAAAATAAAGCTAAAAGATGAGAGAATAAAAGGCATATAAGTAAAGAAGTGGATGCCTCCAACTACCCCTTAAAATGGCATTGGTCATGCTCCACCTTTATATATCAATGTTTTGCATGCATGAAGGATAGTACATATATAACATTGCAAAAACAAGAAGATAACCACTTACATACACAATGATCAAATAAATTTATTAAAAAAATCAATAAAATGCTCTACCTCTTAAATATAAAATTAAAAGTGAACATGTTATATTTTAAAATTAAGACTACCAATATAAAGAAGGAAAATCATTTCAAAATAATTATTAATAAAATCTATTAATTCAAATTACATTAAATAAAATTATATTTAATTACACATACAACCATCAATGTGCCCATGACACATTACACGTTGAATTGTGATTGCTAGTCTTAAATATTATGGTCAAATTTGATAGAGATTGTTAGACATGTCTACCGATTAACAGGGCGCTCTAACTTGTCAAACCACCACCATTTTTAACAAGTACCACATAGTGGCTAGTACTTGCCTTTATAGTATTGTAATTATAGTATTTTAGATTTAATGAAAATTAAATGTAAGTTTTGTTTTAATTATAATATAATTAAACGTAAGTTTTGATAATAAATTATCTTATATGAACATGACTCACTAAGGCTAATGAATTTTCTCATTTGAAGATGGATCCATAAATGATGGTTTATGGTAGTACAGGTACATAAGTCATATACATAATCTCTTAGTAATGAATAAATTGGATGTTTGTATTGTAGAAGTTGTATGCCTACATTGTAGGAGTAGCAACCCTATACTCTAACTTAATGAACAATACATATTTGACACAATTTAGATATATTTTCAAAAATTTAATATATAAATTTTAATAGATATATTTTAATATTTTCAAAATAAAACATTAATGTTAATTATTATAATATAAATTTTAGGATAATGCATGCTTATATTCTAAGGAACAAAAGAGTAGCTACATGCATTTTATTAACGTGAGTGTTGCACATGCACACCAACAAGAAGATAAATTCTCACCCAAAGAACATGGGAACCTACCTTTCTTGAAAGATCCACCGAGAACACCTAAATCTTAAGGCATCTTAGTTTGATCCCAAGGCTCGAGAATGTCAGGTCTTGATGCACTAGGTTCACTTCGGGTTCGATGTGTAAATTATTATTAATCACGAGGGGTTTATGGTTTCTTAGGCTAATTGGTATCCAAAGGGTCATAACATAAGCTCAATCTGATCACACATATATCACTTTGCAAGTTCACGTTAACTAAAGATTTGCAAGAATATTTCATGAATTTAAATTATTTGCAAAGAATCAATAGATTTAGCATAAATTGATCTATAACTTCATGGAAATGAAATATTTACAAGAATACTCCATGCATTTATCATTTTTAAAACCTTTTCTAAAAATATTTAACATCTACTCTAAAGTAAAGCATCAAAATCTTAAAATTTAAAGGTTCTCCTAGTTATTATCCATGCATGCACCAAGAAACAAACTAAATCAAAGCACACCACTCTATACTTCACCAGATTTCTTTACAGATAATCATAAAATGATGTAAGAATTTTAAAGCTTAACATAAGATCATTTTCTATCGGATAGTGTCAGTGTGCACCCAAATCTGACACAACAAATAGGCTTTTTCGATAGAAGCAAACAATCAACTATGCATAATTGCATATCAGGAAATAGCTTTAAATTGGTTGATATTAATTAGCTTCAACTGGAATATACAAGTTTTTATGCTAGAATGGTACATAAAATAGGAAAAAGAAATAAAACTAGCAAGAGTTTTAGATCTTCGTAATTCCACAAATTTTAAACTTAACTAAAAAAAAACTCCCAACCTTTTATAAGAACAAGGCAACCAAGGAGTTTCATTAGAACACATGAAAGAGAATCCAAGGAATGAATCATAGCATAGCACATGGCACATGACAGTTGGCACGAGAATCTTTTGGAACAAGTCAACAAACACTTTGACTTTCTTCAACACTTGAACTTTTTGGACTCATGTCTTTGGAACACAATCAGGATATCAAATTGGATTGAGCAAGCCATCAACTAAACCTTCAAACAAAATGTAGTCCTAGCTGGATATTTAGAGTGATTAGTTGGATATAGAAATTTTAATCCATTAGCCTTACGTTCTTGCCTCCAAGCTATTGCTTTGAGAGATATGCATATAAGTGTAACTCTCTAGAACTCAACATCACACTACTCACTCATGCAAGACCCAGGTCTTTGGTTCCCCGATTACCCATGTTTCTTTACCGTACACTTCTTCTAAGCATGATTTCCCAAAGTACACATCCTAGCTTGGACAATATTGTTGAATCTTCTCACAACCCAAATTTTCTTGATTGTCCCTACCTAAACGTTGTCCAACAACCTATTCCACATACACATAAAATTCCACATGTCAATTCCCTTTTAAAATCATCAATAAGGAACATCTTCAAAATAAAACACTCTATAACATTAGTTCCTTCAAAATACCAATCTAGAAATAGAAAACTTTAATGCTTTCACAAAATCACCAACTTAAAGTGGGTTTCTGGATACTTGATGTACTTGAGAATAGTTGAGTAGCATGTTTAAACATTTGCACCAATGCACTATTTACCTGGGTACCTGGGTACCCAACACCCAATTACCCGACTTCCTTCAAAACCTAACTAGTTGATGTAATGTGCTTCCCAAAATAAACCGCAAAACTCTTCTTTTTCCTTTTACTAGCCTTTTTGTACTAGCGGGCTTTTAACTCTCAACTGTAGCAACCCATCCAACTTTCTCAATGAACTCATCTCGATTGTTCACCCAAGTTCAAACTTCCCAAAAACCTGTTACCTAGATTCTCAGCACCCAGTGCACTTTGCTGTGAATTATTTCAAAGTTTTCAACTTCCCTTATGTGTACCTCCTGAGGCCACCAACCAACCAATAACTTCTAGAAGTAATTGTATACACCTAAAAACGGTCATCATATTCAATTAATTAAATACAACCTATTTGATTAATACTTCAACTACATATAAATAATGTCTTACTTTATTTATATTGTTCACTTTCCTTTTAATTCTCCTAATTCATATTCTTCTAAATTAAATAAACTAAAAATCCTAAAGGTGTTTATTTAATTAATCTTCCCTAATCCTAATTAAGAATTAGGGCACATTTCTACAAATTTTTGTGTGCCACCTCATAAAGGTCACATGAAAATAAATAATCCTAATTATAAATTAGAATTATCTTCACACACTTCCACCAATGAGAAAAAGCACATGACTTTATTCCCCTGCACTTCCAACAAATTTGGAGCACATGGGTCTTTGTTTCACACACTTGGAATCCCATACATTTGGAATGCTTCCAATTGGTCAAAGGATTCTCTTCACACAAATGGCATGTTGTCCTTGGTCAAGGAGACAACATCCTGATTCCTTTCATCTCCATCGTCTATCTTTTCTCCTTTGAATCTAGATCGTTGATGGGTGCCACCTCACAAAATGCTTGAGAAATTCTATAAATACACCCTCTTTCCTTAGCATTTATGATCCACCTTTTGAGTAATGTTATAATGCCAGTTTGAAATATAAATTGGAATAGCGTTATAATGCCATTTTCCATCCACACTTTGAGTGTTGTTACCATGCAGGTTTTTTGTAGGAGCTTGGAGCTTTCGTGGAGTATTATACTTAGTTTTCATATCATGTGTTACTTTGCATTCTCATCTTAGATTAATTCATTGCTTCATAGTTACATTTTATCATCCCCATTGCATCATAGTTACATTTTAGGTTAGTTTGTTTTATGTTTGCATTTGAGCATATGCATAATCATGAATAGTTCACTATAGTTGCATATCATCTCACTCATCTCCACTTGTTCATCTATCATCAACATCATCCTTTGTTTATCGTTGCATCCATTATCTTGTCCATCATTTGGTTTCATTTAGGAGCATACCACTAATCATTCCAGCACACATTTGCATACCCTGCCACCACACATTCACATATAGAAATCGTCTTAGCTTGCATATTAAGCATCAAATCTCATTTTCTAGGTATTCATTTTAACAACCTTTGTGCCCATAGAAATCTGAGGGACAAATGGTTTAATAAATCCCTAGAAATAGAGGACAATGACATGTATTTGAAAGGTTTGATTGGATTATGAATAGAGTAGTTTTACTTGCTTCAAACTTTGAATGTAAACTGTCTCATTAAGGTTTGTGTTGACATTAGAATACACTCTCCACATTCGACACATGCATAGAATGGCACCCACCATGGGGCCTTTACCTCACCTATTACTAACTTTTTTTATGATTTCATGATTGTAGGTTCAAGGTTTATGACTTGGGAACATTTTGCACCAATTTGGAGGCAATTTTGAGTTGTTTTGAAGCATTTCTGGGATGTTTTTAGAGTTTTGGCGCCTCTTGCAAGCAATACAAAGACCATTTTTAGCTGTTTTGAATCCATTATGGCTTGTTATGAGAGTTTTGGTGTCTCTTGCACCTATTTTGGCACCTCTTGCAAGTTGTTCTGAGACTGTTTTCACCTGTTCCAGGACCATTCTGGAACACTTTTAGAGTTTTGGCGCCTCTTGCACCTCTTGTGAGAGTTTTGGCACCTCTTGCATCTTGTTCCAGGACCCTTTTCACCTATTTTGAGACCATTCTACACTGTTTTTAGAGTTTTGGCATCTCTTGTCTATGTTCTAGTGCATCTTGTCTTTGTTTTGGTGCCTCTTGCAGTTTTTCATCAAAATCAGAAACTCACATTCTGTGTTGTGCATTTGCAGGTTTTTCCAAATTCGTTGTCAAAGACTCAAAACATAAACTACTAACATATTGTAGGGGTTGGACGTTATTTACTTGTTTCCTTTGGTTAAGATAGCAACATAGCTTAAGTAAAGGGATAATGAACATCATGTTTCATTTTGGTTAAGTTAGGAACATAGCTAAATTAAAGGAAAATGAACACCATGTCTTTTGTATGTGATGAATGGTAGGCATATACTCTTCCCTTAGCTGGGTGATCCAAAAAGCTAGACCCATTCTTGTTTATGTGTAAGTGTAAGTGGAGTATATGGCATGAGTTTTCTCTTTATTCATGCAAAATAAAGATCGATCAAACTATGGGTATACTTGCTTGCTTTTGTTTATCCTAGAGGGCTTTCCTTGTGGGAAAAATAAATCACCCAAGGGAACGACCCAACCGGTAACATGCTAAAGCCAAGCGACTTCCAACCAGGATATAAATATGGATACTTGAGGAAAGTTCAATTATCACGAGGATAATTCTAACGAGATGGATCGAAAGGGACTCTCGTCACATGGATTATCCCCCACGAATGGAATGCCCACATTAAAACCCTTGTTGTAGATTTTCCAAAATACTTTATCTATTCTTTGGTGCAGCAACGGTCGTTGCCAAGGCATCCACATTCTCATAGTTTTTTGTAGAGGTGATCAGTTCGCTATGGGAGTTTCATGGGGACTGGAAGCTTGGTTGGTGTGAGAAGAGAGTGCACTATAAGGGGGAGCTCATGCAGCCAAGCTTCTGAATTCATCCACTAAAGATAGTGTGGTTGGGGTAAAACCTATGTGGAATATAAAAGAATATAGTCTTACACAACCTTAGGAGTGTATATTCTGCTTGATGTGTCTTCAAAATGAAACTAAAAAAAAACACCATAAAAAATGTTACATTTTTAAAGTGAAAACCTTGATTTAGAACTACATTCATTAAGGTAGACAAGTTAGTAACTTAGGTCCATCCATCTTCATAAAATTAGTCCTTCTAGCAGTGTTCAACCTTTCCTTAGGAAAAACAAAGTCAGAATATGCGGTTTACACGATGATTTCACGAAAGGTCAAGATTAGAAAACCAAAGATCAAACCTCTTAGTCCAAAACAACATCAAAGATGTTTTTCTATGCTTTACGACTTTAGAGAAAGGTTAACCTTCAATTTTTACAAGAAAGCTTGCAAAAACAATCTAGAGTTATACATGATGTACTATTGTCAAAATCCAAGACTTTTCCAATGTTTTGAGTACCTTAATTACATTTCTTGAGTCAAAACTTTGAGTCCAAGATTGTTCCTTAGATACCTTAGAAGTCTAAACATTGTCAAAACGGACTTATACAAGTGGAATTTTCAAATTAAACCTAGATCTAAACATTTCAAGGTGCCTAAATCATCAATATCCATCACATCTTTGCTTGTACAACTTAGTTTCATCTTCGGAATTTTTCATCCTTTAATCACGAAACTATGTCATGCAATCAAATCAAACTTGGTCTAATCAATAAAAATTTTCATTCTATTTGACTTAGTTGTAATCCTTGGCACTATTCCAAACTTAGATCAAAGCTTAGTCTAAATCATAACACTTGTATGCCCATCCAAACAAGATCACAAAAGAGGAGACTCAAGGACAAGGAACTTGGAACACCCAACTTTGAAATGGAAAACATAGGAAGTCCAATAGTGAAGCTTTCAATATCAAAACTCCCAACATTGAACCTCAAAATAGTGAGATCCCTAGCAACATGGCTGATGCAGAAGAAATCCCTATTCCTGGACTCAACAACACGCAAGGGGAAGAAATAAACAATGAGGATATCCAACAAGCGGAACAAGACCCCAACTTCCATAAGTTTTTGGAAAATATTTTTGAAAGGGATGGGGGAAAATATCTATTAATGTTAGCCAATCAAGGAGTCAAATTTTCCCCTGACTTTGACATCAACATCTTAAAAGCACCTTTCCAAAAGGCTGAAAAGGAAACAGAACAAATGATTACTTTAACTCACCAAATGAAAAACCTTCAACAACAAGTTCTAGACATGCAAAGGGGAACTTTGAAATGATACTTGATCAAGGACATTTGTCCTTATCCCTTTAATCAATCCATCAACATGATTCCTTTCCCTAAATGTAGTGAATTTCCAAAGTATGATAAATACAATGGTATAACTGATCCATTAGATCATGTAAGGGAATTTTGAACTATGAGTATAGAATTTACACATGAGGAAACTTATTTGATGAGACTGTTTCCACGAAGTCTAGGAGGGACATTCCTTGAATGGTTTTCAAATATTACACCCCCCATCAACACATTTAAAGAGTTGGTCAATAGATTTCTCACTCAATACTCTTACAATATCCAACATGATATCACCATGAAAGACCTTTGCAACTTGAAATAGAAAAAGGGTGAGTCCTTCCTCATTTTCTTGCAAAAATGGAGGAGATTGTTTGCAAGGTATTCTCGTCTCGTGCCCGAAAAGGAAAAGATAGAGATTTTCATTAATAACCTAAATGATGAGATGAGTTATAGGTTGGAATTACAATGTCCCCCTACCTTCGAAAAATTGATTGAAAATAGAATTAAAATCGAAGAATCCTTAGTCAAAAGAGGGGTCATTAAGGTATACAATGAAAACAACTCATCCACTTCATCTAACAACTACAACAGTGGGGACAAACCTAAATTTTGGCAATGAAACAAGAATGTGGGTAACAATGAGGTCATAGCTAAAAATAAAAATACCAAACCCGTATTCAACCTAACAACAACTACCACCAAGACCAATCAGACCAAGAATCCTCCCAACACTCCAAATGTTAGCCAAAACAATAATTAGACTAATCTAGGAACTAAAGCAACACCATTTCCAAAAGCTTCCAATCAACAAAAATTCACACCATTTGGACAATCCTCAGATTCTACCTTCAAGGAACTTACTGAGGCTAAGCTTATCACAATGCTAGAAGCACGAAACTGGGATCCACAAGTCAAGCCCTTTTGATGGAACGATGCTCATTACTGTGATTATCATCAAAACAAGGGTCATATGACAAAATATTGTTAGCAATTAAAACACGCAATCCAAGATCTCATTGATAACAAAAAAGGTACACATTGAAGGACCCCAAAAAACAGCGATCAAGGAGTGTTCAAGAACCCTTTACCCAATTATGAAAAGGGAGAGTCCTCTACATCGAATACCAAAGGCAAGAATATAAACTATGTTTATGATTCTACCATTCATTTTATTGAGATGGTTTGGAATTCCATCCAAGACATTGAAATTAGAGGCCAAGGGAAGGATGCCACTACTGAAATCCAGCACAATGATGACACTATCTCACATCAAATCAATGACCTTGTACTTAAAAATCTGACCACTATCGTTGACATTAATGACAATTGAATTAACATCATCAAAATCGTAAATTATCAAGACAATACACCTATCAATATGATTACAAGAGGACAAGCCAAGGTAACATTGAAAGGAGCTACCCCTTCCACGTCCAAAATAAATGTTTTTCCTGTAACTCAATATAACATTGTTGATCAGTTACAGAAGATACCCGCTCAAATATCCATATTGGAACTTCTCAAGATTTTACCGGCACACAAAGAAATCCTAGAACAAGCTTTAGTTGCCACCACAGTACCAAACAATCTGGAAGTATCTACATTTCAAGCTATGGTGGGACATTTGACTACACTCATTGCTTATCATTCTCTAAACATGACAAGTCATCCACCACCCATCCACATAACGCTGCTCTCCACATCAAAGTCCTAATCCATAAACATCGCGTCAAACGTGTCCTTATAGATGGAGGAGCAGGTCTAAATATTTGCAATCTCAAGCTTGTTCATGCATTAGGATATTCTGAAAATGCTATTGATCCTAGAAGGAAAATCACCATAAAATCATATGATGATGAAGAAAGATCCTCCCAAGGATTGATCATCTTACCCATTCAAGTGGGACCAATCATCAAAGACATAGTGTGTCAATTGTTAGACAAGGAATTGACATATAACATACTCTTGGGATGATCGTGGATTCATGAAATTCAAGCGGTACCATAAACCTATCATCAGTTCTTGAAATTTCCTTTCAATGTACATGAGATCACCATTGTTGCCGATTCTAACAATCCCTAATATTGCAATGCACTCAAAACAACTCAAGATACCTTTGTACCACATAATAGAGAATTCATCAACTCTAATCCATCAAACAAAGAAAGTCCAGTGGGTTCTTTGTCAAGATAGTATGAGGGAAAGGCTCAAACAAAAAACAAAGGGGTCATTGACTCTATTTCATGCAACGATGGAAGTCAGCTTGATGCCTTATCAAAACAGTTGGAAGAGATCTAAATAAAAGACAAGGGCATGGGAGAATACTCATTTGAGCAATCTTCATACTTATCACAACTTTCATCTTATCCTAAGTCACATGGACAACCATCTACCTTGAGAAAACAATATTTACAACCCATCACGCTCTTTGATGGGAAGTTTATAAAAGCAAGCACCTAAGTGAAGGAATCAAAAGACAGGGATGTCCTAAACTAGTTATACAAAGATGAAGAACCTTCACAGGTATCAATGTCCAATATATGCATAGATAAGTATGGCAAGGGTCAGACAATCCTCACGAAGATGGGATATGAAGGAAATGGTCCTTTGGGTAAAAGAAAAGAAGGCATCAGTGAACCAATACAACTCATCACAATAAATCCCAAAGACAAAACAAGACTAGGATACAGAGAAGACTCAAAAGAGGAAGCTACTCAAAGAGCTGTCGAAAGAATCTTACAGCTATAGGCTAGTGAGGATCATGAAACAGATTCGAATGAATATGAATGGGACTCTCTCTCTAAGGAATATTTCCATGACAAATAAATTGATGCAATCCAAAAGTATACCCCAATATGTATGGAAGGACAAAGTTTTGGTTCTAGACCCCTTGAATATGGATCGCAGTATGTTGTCGACTCAAGTGAAGATGACCATTCTTCGAGCAAGATAGACACGTTGGAAGAAAGTAACATCTTAGACCTCATTGGATAATTGATAAAATGGCTATCCTGATGCTTACACCTTATGACCTTAACCAATCTAATGACTCCTTGTCCTTAATGCATCCTGAACTGATTGATTGGGATCAAAATGAGCCACTTGACATACCCACCTTTTCAAATGATGATGCCCTCATGAACTTCCTATGTTTTGATAACCCTGACACATGTTCCATCATTGAATCTTAGAATGAAGCTCCTGACAAAGGGAGTGCTAAACTTTTCAACTGCAAAATGAAAAATATAGGAAATGGGTCTAATAGTGAAAACCACCTAGTGGCACTATTAAATCAAGAAAAAGTAAAAACAAAGAGCGTATCTCAAGGTGAAAACATCTCTGAGGCACCAAGAGATGGAAGGTTTGACACTCTCCTAGAACACTATCAAGAGAGATCTCCAGTGCTAATAGAACCTAAAAAATCCATCAATGTTGGTACAACTGAAATAGTGAAGACCCTACATTTAGCGGAATCCATGATAGAAGAGGAGAAATTTGTAAGGAAAATCAGATGCGGAAAACAATTCTCCTAATGTCAATATCTCAGGAAAGAATGCAGATACACTTTAAAATTTATAATTGCAGTCAAGTTAAGATGCACTATGAAACAGATTACAAAAACAGAGTTTTGACAATCACACAAGAACACCAAATATACCTAGGAAAACCCTTATGGGAGAAAAACCCACCACACCAAGAGAAATCACTTTGTATTACAGTAATGAAGATTACATACAAAATTCCATACTTATCTTTTTGGTTTCATTATACAGCAACAATCACCATGAACATTCTTCGAATAGAAACTTTCAAGTTATAGCCTTTACAGATTAGAATACATTCACTGATCAACAACAATCTGTCGAATCAACCAACGAACCAATCCATAATCCAACCCGATCACAAACTGCAATCTCCAAGTAAATCCATGTCGAACTTTGTTTGTAAAACTTCCTCATAGAACCATCGCAACTTACTATCTTCCAACTATTCCTATTTGGCTCCTCCTATTCGTCCATGAGATGCCACATCGGAAGGTCTTACTCGTCAACAGAATTTGCACTGTGTTGGCATCTCGGTGAGACACTAACAGTGTCTCGCCGATGCCACATATCCTTCATACCGATGTCACCAAGAGTCTCTGTTATTGCTAAGATGTTCTATCGAGCTTCATAAGTTATACCGAGTCACCAAGCAGTCGCCCAAACCTATCGCATTCCCCAGAAGATCATAGCGAGTCACCAAAGTTATACCAAAGTCATTTGACATACCGAGCTCCAAAGAATAGTCAGCAAGACTTAACACCTTCACCAAGAGGTTTCTTTGAGATCTCAAAGTTACATCGAGACCACCATTCGCCAAGAGCTACACCGAAGAATCCTCATCATCAGCGAGACATACAACATTCGCTGGGACTTCTTCCCGAACCATTTGGGTTACCTCAATAGTCATCGACTATCAACAAGACTTAACAGTCTTGCCAAGACCTTTCCTTGACCGCTTTGAATTACTCTGATAGCTAACACTTGAGCCTCCGTCGGTGAGACATTTGCATATCGCCCAGACTTCATAATGAAAACTTAGTGTTACAACGATGACTCCAAAGTGTGTCCCTGTCAGCATGACTTTCATCTATCGCTAAGACATCATACCGGGACCCTTATGTTATGGCGAAGACATCAAAAGTATTCCTGTCAGCAAGACATTCACTATTCACTGGGACTTCTCACCAAGCTGCTATAAGCTACCCCGAAGCTCGTGGTTGCCATGAGTCTCCCTGATACACGATTGAATGGCCTGTCGGCCAGAGGTCTCCCGAGTGCTAAGAGGTCATACCAAACACTCCTTGTCATAGCGATAGCTCCATAGTGACAGCATTCGGCAAGACATCTGCAAGGTCACAACGACCTATACAAACCAGAATGAATCAAGCTGCTAGTCGGCTAGACAATGAAGATGTCACACTAATTTGGCTCTAATGGAGGTTTCATCCTGTATTGTTTGAGGCACATATTTCCAACAATCTCCCACTTGACAAAGATCATACAAGCACCTCCAGAGCACAACATATTTACTAAAAATCATGGGCACTAAAGCCCATTTAACTGGCACACCACCTGAACTTGTATGTGCTCATTGGCTTCGTCAATGAATCTGCAACATTCTCCAGAGTATCAACCTTTTCCAAATTGACCTTTCCATCCTCCACCATATCTCGTACAAAGTGGTACTGTACATCAATATGTTTCGTCCTAGCATGGAAAGTAGGGTTCTTTGCTAGACAAATTACACTATGACTGTGACATAAAATAGTTATTTCCCCTGCATCAAAACCAATGTTAGAACACAAACATTTTGTAATGACCCTTCTAGGAGGCATCCCGATTTTTACCTAAGTGACTATTTCATGACACAAAATTGCTTAACGAATAGACTTCTATACGATTCTCTTTAGACTTTGCCCGCTATTTGGCCTAAGGATGCAAATTATAAATCTTTATGATTGATTAGTATAAGGTATGCAGGCTTACATCTTAGCATATTAAATGGTTTATAAATATATGTAATAATTTGTTCCTCATACAGATTATGAATATTTATTCTCTGTGGGAAGTATATATGAATGCAAGATAACATTAATCTTACATCAATATAGAATAGCTCATATATCAATATATCATCATATATATTTTATACATCTATATATATCCATATCATCCTCACACTTATATACTTTATCATCTATCATATATAAACCATTGATATATATATATATAACTATATGCTTATCAATTGTTGACATGTCATTCCATCTCCCAATATATTTATCCATTCTAATATGTTCAATTCTAGATCCACATTAATTATGAGACTAATAACGTGATATGCATTTCTTCCTATGATAATATGATATGCATATCTGACAACAATAATTATCCCATATTAACACTTGCCTTATTATCTCTATCAATATTGAATATTAATATATTTATCAAATACCAATTGTTAATACCTACCTTTAATTAACATAATCTTGAAATCATAACCCAATTCCCTCTAAGTCATGAATTAATCATTATTACTTAATTGAACATAATACATATATGTGTATAACCAACTATCAATTAGTGCTAGGCTTACCATACTCACCCTAACCCAGCACACATATACTTATTACATTTACTTAGCACTTATATACTGTCCATATTTATTTTCTTATTTACATGATATCTACACTTATTACTTATTTACTACTTACATACCATCGATATTATTTATATTTATTTCTTAACCTATGATTTTACCTACTGCTGCTGTAGACTTCATTTCTCCTTGATGGTCTTGCCTAGATAATCTTTTACCTTGACTGATCTTAATATATATATTTTTAATTACTTATTGCTGCAAACCAAAATTGCATACCTGTTATCGTCTTGCAGGCTCAGTCCGTTCTTTTTAATTCTTCCTAGCTATACTTCTTCTCTTTGTCAGCCACCAATGATCCATGTGCGGACTAGAAATATGTATAATCTTATATTTATGGCTCGGCTTCTACATTTATAAAGTACTGCCCCACCTTCATCGCTGCACTCCTCTCTTTTATATTCCCTAGAGAGATGTCTACTATAAGAGGGAACGACTTTATGAAAGAGATCTGTACCTTTTCATAAAGTGATAATAATAGTTTGATTTGATTATGTAATTGCTAATTATATTTTGTTTTATATTTTATATTATATGTTTCTTAATATATTTGTTATTATTATTATTTTATATATACTTTACTATTGGTATATTATGATAATGGTATTTAATTTGTATTTTGATATTTACAATATTATATTTGATATTAAAGTTTAATAATAAAATCAATTTGCTAATATCTTATTATTATTTTATTCTAATGTATTACAATCTTTGATATATAATGATTATAATATTTAGTATGGGTAATTACAATATTATCTTTAATATTATTATAATTAAATAGTTAATGTTATGTATTTTATTTGTTTATTTATGTATTTCCATATCTTACTGTTATAATTTTCGGGGACATGACAGTCCTCCCTACCTTAGATTGCTTGTCCTCAAGCAATCACAATTCCAAACAACTTTTCACTTTAATGGTTATAGCTCCTCATCTCAAGAAGCATTCTAACAAACAATATTTTAATCAATCTTTTAAGCATAAAACACCATGGAGTAATCTTGTTTGAAGACACATTTAGGAATGAAAGGAAACACATGGAAAAACTAAATGAAGTATAAATACACATAGTATATGTCGGGATGTATGTGAGTTACAAAGTATATCCATAATCACACATAAGTCACAAGTTGCAAGATATACACATGAATACAAGAGAAGTTATACTCATGGATGCGAGTCACCAAGTATACACATGATTGTATACGCATCAGTAATGAAGCCAGTAACATACAAAGCATGAGAAAACATTGAAAGGCACATAAGTCACATTACGAAGCATATTTGAGGCATTATGAGGGCACTCATGTATGAAGAATCTTGAAAAACATGAATTAATCACATATAAAGCTTTAATGAAATAATCATGTTGAAGGCACATCAGATATATGGAAAACACATAATCACTTGCAAGATATGATACATACAAGTAAGGCACGTTAATACACTCAAGATATGCAAATACACTTGAAGAAGTATACATGTTCAATCAAAGTATACACTCAAGAGATAGAACATACATAACAAAAATATACACATGCAGTAAACATGCTAAAGCACATTAGGCATAAAGAAAACATGTAAGACATGAGGCACACTCATAAGATATGAATCATACATTTGAATACACGTAGGTAGTAAAGCATGCAGTATAGGCATGGAGCATACACCAACTTGGAATGCAGACTCGAATACATAAGGTATGAGGTATTCATGAAGTATACACTTAAATATATAAAGCATGAGGTATGCTTGTCAATTGCAAGTATGCATGAGAATGGAGTAGACATGCTGAAAACACACCAATCATGAAAGACACATCAGGAAGTTATCCACAAAGCAGTTATGTTGAATATATTAGCCATAAATGTATACAAGATACAAGCATGGAGCAAACATGAATACCTATATAGAGCATAATCATAGATTACACATGAAGCATACAAATACACATAAATACATGGAGTAAGACACTCAATATGAGGAAAATTCTCATAGAAGAAACAAGCAATAAATTACACACAAGGCATCTAAATCATGTAATTATACATAAAGCACATAAGCTCAGACAAGGTATCCAATGCGTAAATACTCATAAGGTAGGAAGCGATGTAGATACACTCTAACAAGAAGCATACATAGAGAAACCACGCACATGGAGCGAGAAGCATTTAGTCATTACTTAAGGCATGAATATGTAGAGCATTCAAGTATACTCAAATTTATTTCTATGCATGGAATATAAGCATATCATTCAAAAAAATGGAAAATACATAATATGAAGCATTCGTTAGAGTGTACATAGAAACAATTACATACAAGGTATGAATTTCACAAACACAAGCATACACTTAGGAATGGAGTAGTCATGTATAAGAGTGCATCAGTCATGAAATGATCAAGTAAGATGTTATCCAAGAAACAAAATACCATAAGTCTGGTAAAACATGAAGTATATGCACGAGTGCAGGAAGTCACAAAGAATACGTATGAATGCATGTAAGTCATAGAGCATACACTTGAATACAAGTCACAACAAATAGAAAGCCATAGAGTATACACTCGAATACATCATCATGAAGTATATACTTGAATTCAAAGTCGCAAAGCATACAAGTACAAAGTCAGAGGGTATACACTCGAATACAAATACATCTCGAATTCAAATGCAAGTCATAGAGTATACACTCAAATATCAATACAAAGTTATAGAGTATACACCCAAATACAAATTCAATCACAAATCATAAAGTATACACTCAAATAAACGCAATCGGAAAGTATATACTTAAATACAATCACAAGTTATAGGGTGCACAATCAATTACAAATACACTTGAATGAAGTATGTTTTCAGACAATCGAGAAGGCGGATTCGGTGTATCCCATACTACACCGTGGACCCGTCCTCCTTCCCAAGGTCATTGAGTATACACAAAAACATGAAGCAGACACGCGAATACACGTCATGTACAAGTATTTATATGAATATATGTTATGGAGCATTCAATCTATAAATTTTTGAACAACTAAATAGATATTAAAACACCCCCAAGTTATCATCGCTCACCCAATTCACCAGAGGTAGGAGTGGACCACGCACAAGGATGCCCTTAGCGCCTCTCTTCTCAGCCCGAAGGTAGTCAATTAAACACCTGTTGTATTGACTCCCTCAACCCTCTTGGGCAGACACGCAGTCATCCATGAGGTGGCCTACCTCGAAGAGATCCTAGTATCTGCTCTCCTTCATGGGCATCCAATCCTCCTCTATGATTTAATTTGAAACATAATGATAATTTGGTAATGGGTAGACACGCAGTCCATGAGATAGTTTGGGGGAAGGATTCCTGTAGGAGGCCCTAAGAGCACTCCCTTCTTAGCCCAAGAGCGGCCAACCAACACCCGTGGAAATGACCCCCTCGGCCCTCGTTGGCAGACCTGTAGTCATCCAATGAGGGTGGTCTACCATGAAGGGACTCTAGTATTTGCTCAACCTATCGGTTCCATCCCCAACCAACTACATGATTGTTGATACAAACAATTGCATCTTACCTTATTACAAGTCACAATTACAACATGTTATGAGGAATCATGAATTCATTAAGATATTAATAGTCTATTTATCATATACATTAGTCCTTCAATCTTTTAATCACCAATCCCGTATCAATCATTTATAACACGTTTAACAAATATTGTTTTCCAACTATATAAAGGTATTTCTGATTTAGGGCTATGAAAATACGCACCTAAAACTTACCACTTTCATTTGCAGAAACCTCCATCCAACGATGCCACCTTCTTATACTATGTTTTAATAGAATGATAGATCATCATAGCATCATTAGTTGTCCAATTCAAAATAACATATTAGCAATACTATAATAGTGACATGCATTCCCAAAATAAATTACATCAATTAGCCAAATATTATCATGTGTAAATTGTATTGATCAATTGCCTATTACAAATTTACTAGTCATCATATATATATTTATCAATGATATTTAGATATGCCTATTCATCAGTGATTTAATTTTCTTATTTATCTGCCAAAATAATGTCATTGTTTCTTATTCAACATCTTATAATTTTAGAAGGGATGTGACCCATACCTGATCTACAATAGAGCATACCTTTGTCTTAGTCGGTTTGCATACATGATTTTCACAGGATGGCAGGAAAGTTGCTCTGATACCACTTGTAATGACCCCTTCTAGGAGGCATCCCGATTTTTACCTAAGTGACTATTTCATGACACAAAATTACTTAACGAATAGACTTCTATACGGTTCTCTTTAGACTTTGCCCGCTATTTGGCCTAAGGATGCAAATTATAAATCTTTATGATTGATTAGTATAAGGTATGCA
Organism: Sequoia sempervirens; assembly: GCA_007258455.2. Lineage (NCBI taxonomy): Eukaryota > Viridiplantae > Streptophyta > Pinopsida > Cupressales > Cupressaceae > Sequoia > Sequoia sempervirens. Next base: position 428,382,232 of record VDFB02270651.1, read on the forward strand.
AGCTTACATCTTAGCATATTAAATGGTTTATAAATATATGTAATAATTTGTTCCTCATACGGATTATGAATCTTTATTCTCTGTGGGAAGTATATATGAATGCAAGATAACATTAATCTTACATCAATATAGAATAGCTCATATATCAATATATCATTATATATATTTTATACATCTATATATATCCATATCATCCTCACACTTATATACTTTATCATCTATCATATATAAACCATTGATATATATATATATATATATATATATATATATATATAACTATATGCTTATCAATTGTTGACATGTCATTCCATCTCCCAATATATTTATCCATTCTAATATGTTCAATTCTGGATCCACATTAATTATGAGACTAATAACGTGATATGCATTTCTTCCTATGATAATATGATATGCATATCTGACAACAATAATTATCTCATATTAACACTTGCCTTATTATCTCTATCAATATTGAATATTAATATATTTATCAAATACCAATTGTTAATACCTACCTTTAATTAACATAATCTTGAAATCATAACCCAGTTCCCTCTAAGTCATGAATTAATCATTATTACTTAATTGAACATAATACATATAGGTGTATAACCAACTATCAATTAGTGCTAGGCTTACCATACTCACCCTAACCCAGCACACATATACTTATTACATTTACTTAGCACTTATATACTGTCCATATTTATTTTCTTATTTACATGATATCTACACTTATTACTTATTTACTACTTACATACCATCGATATTATTTATATTTATTTCTTAACCTATGATTTTACCTACTACTGCTATAGACTTCATTTCTCCTTGATGGTCTAGCCTAGATAATCTTTTACCTTGACTGATCTTAATATATATATATATATATATATATATATATTAATTACTTATTGCTGCAAACCAAAATCGCTTACCTATTATCGTCCTGCAGGCTCAGTCCGTTCTTTTTAATTCTTCCCAGCTATACTTCTTCTCTTTGTCAGCCACCGATGATCCATGTGCAGACTGGAAATATGTATAATCTTATATTTATGGCTCGGCTTCTACATTTATAAAGTACTGCCCCCCCCCTCATCGCTGTACTCCTCTCTTTTATATTCCCTAGAGAGATGTCTACTATAAGAGGGAACGACTTTATGAAAGAGATCTGTACCTTTTCATAAAGTGATAATAACAGTTTGATTTGATTATGTAATTGCTGATTATATTTTGTTTTATATTTTATATTATATGTTTCTTAATATATTTGTTATTATTATTATTTTATATATACTTTACTATTGGTGTATTATGATAATGGTATTTAATTTGTATTTTGATATTTACAATATTATATTTGATATTAAAGTTTAATAATAAAATTAATTTGCTAATATCTTATTATTATTTTATTCTAATGTATTACAATCTTTGATATATAATGATTATAATATTTAGTATGGGTAATTACAATATTATCTTTAATATTATTATAATTAAATAGTTAATGTTATGTATTTTATTTGTTTATTTATGTATTTCCATATCTTACTGTTATAATTTTCGGGGACACGACACATTTCAACCATACAGCTTCTTTACAAGCATGAGTAGCTGCCATGTATTTAGCCTCCGTAGTGGACAAAGTGACTACAGCTTGCCGCTTGGTCATCCAACTCACTGCACCACCATTCAACATGAAAATGTATCCACTAGTGGACCTCCTACTGTCAATGTCCCATGCCCAATCAGAATCTACATAACCACGAATGCTGAGAGTCCTCTGTGATTCATCTAAATTCCCATGATAACACAAAGTATATTCTGAAGTCCCCTTCAAATATCTAAATACTCTCTTCACAGCATCCCAATGTATTCTTCCTGGATTAGCCATAAATTGACTAAGTACTCCCACTGCTTGGGCAATGTCTGGCCTTGTATAGACCATTGCATACATAAGACTGCCTACAACACTAGCATAGGGCACACTGGTCATGTCCTCCATCTCAGTAGGAGATTTTGGACAGTCCTCAACAGATAGATTCATTCCCTATATGACTGGAAAAACTAACTGCTTGCAATCATTCATACAAAATCTCTCAAGAACAGTCCTGATATACTTACTCTGACTGAGCCAAAGCTTTCTATTCTTCCTGTCCCTAGTTATCTCCATCCCCAGAATATACCTTTCTGCACCAAGATCCTTCATTTCAAACTTAGCAGACAATTGAGACTTAAGATCAGAAATCATTAGCTTGCTATTTCCTATGAATAGCATATCATCCACATAAAGAGCAATAACAAGCACTTGATCACTTTTAACTTTATAATATACACAGTGATCAGATTTTAATCTCACAAAGCCTAAAGATAATATATAAGTATCAAATTTTTGGTACCACATTCTAGGTGACTGCTTTAATCTATACAGAGACTTCTTTAATTTGCATACCAGTTTTTCTTTACCTTTCTCAACAAAGTGCTCAGGCTGGGACATATAGATTTCTTCTTCAAGATCACCATGAAGAAATGTTGTCTTCACATCCATCTGTTCTACCTCTAAGTCATATGCTGCAAGTGACAAAAAAATATGATAGATGTCAGCTTTGCTACAGGAGAAAATATTTCCCCATAATCAATTCCCTCTACTTGGGAATAACCCTTTGCAACTAGTCTTGCCTTGTACTTTTCTACACTTCCATCCAGACCAATCTTTTTCTTAAATACCCATTTGTAGCCCACAGGTTTTCTGCCTTTAGGCAAGGGCACCAGACTCCAGGTTTCATTTTTATCTAATGACGCCATTTCTTCATTCATGGCTTCCAACCAAGAATCTGAATCAGACATTTTAATTGCCTCCTTTACAGTCCTAGGCTCATCAGTGCTAGAAATCAAGGCATAGGCACAAGTAGAATCAATTAATGAGAACCCATACCTATTTGGTTGTTTTCTCGGGTTGACCTCCTCACTGGCTGAGGCTGAGGTTCATCTTCTTCAACTTTCAGAACTGCTTGAGCTCTCCTTAGTTTTAGGTACATTTTGAATTATCAATTCTTTTCTCCGTGTAGCAGGAATTGTTGCTACATCCATTATTTTCTGACTTTGTCTCTAACTGCAGATCCAAAGTAGAAGGTTTCAGCTCACAAAGATTACACTTTTGTATACAACCTTCTCGTATCAGGATTCCAAAGCTTGTATCCTTTTATGACAACACTATAGCCTATAAAAATACATTTGACAGCCTTGTTCTCCAATTTAGATCTTTTCACATCTGGCACATGAGCATATGCCTCACAGCCAAAAACATGAACATGTCTAAGTGAGGGCTTCTTACCAGACCATGCTTCCAAAGGTGTTTTCTCAACAAGAGCAGAATTTGGAGAACGATTAATTAAATAACATGCAGTAGATACAGCCTTAGCCCAAAATTTCTCCTCCAAAGACTACTGAGCATACTGTGCTCTCTCCATCACTATCCTATTGAACCTTTCAACTCCATTTTTTGTGGAGTATAAGGTGTAGTCTTGTGTCTTTTAATTCTATGGTCTTTGCAATATCTTTCAAATTCATCGAATAGAATTCACCATTATCAGTCCTTAAGCATTTTATTTTTCTACCAGTTTGATTTTCAACAAGGTTCTTAAATTTTAAATCGATGAACACTTCTGATTTACTTTTCAAAAAATAAACAAATGCTCTTCTTGAATAATCATCAATGAACGACACATAGTATCTTGATTTAGACAAAGAAGGAACATCTTGGACCAAACACATCTGAATGAATATAGTCTAACAAACCAGAGATTTATGAGGATTGGATAAAAATAAAATACGGTGTCGCTTTCCATATATATAGTGTTCACATAATTCAAATTCAAGATTACAATCTTCAAGCCCCTCAACCAGGTTTTTAAACCTTTTTTCTCCTGTGGCCTAACCTATGATGCCAAAGCATAGTCTTCTCTATAGGAAGTTTTACTTCCATAGAGTTTACATAATTAGGAATATTTCCCTATTTACCTCCACAAGCATTTTCAGTGACTTTCTAGAGACATGTACATTGAATAGCCTGTGCATCCAGCGTGTATAGGGTACCAATTCGAGCACCTCTAGCCAGCACCATTGAACCTCTAGTCATCTTGCAGCCATTTCCAGAGAACGTAACTTGTACACCAATATCATTTAGCATACTTACAGACAATAGATTTCGAGCCAGACCTGGTATGTGCATAACATTATTGATTCCCTTCACTCTGCCATCGGGGAATTGTATTCTGACTCTTCCACGGCCAACTATCTCTAAAGTTGAATCACTTGCTAAATACACCTTTCCACCATCGTATTCTTCATACTTCATGAACCATTCTCTATGAGATGTCATGTGGAAAGATGCTCCAGAATCAATCAGCCAGACATCATTTGATGCTTGAGTAGCCAAGGCTGCAATGAAGGTGTCACCATCACTATGAGAAGAACCATTATCGAAGATCCCTTCTTCTTTTTCTCCTCTTTACAATCCTTCCGACATGACTAGGTTGCCCATAGTTCCAACACTTCACCTTGGACTTCTTGCCGGAGACTTTGATCTCCCCTCTAATTTTGATTTGGACTTCTTGTCCTTCTTCTTGCCTTTCTCCTTTGACCTTCCTCTGATAGCAAGAGCCTCCTTCACCATCTCAGAAGACTTCCTTCTCATTTCTTCTAATAGCAAAGAACCAACAATATCTTCCATTTTGAAACTGGATGTTGTACTCCCAATAGCCATCACTAGATGATCCCATGAATTTGGAAAAGAAAATAATAGTAGCATACAGTGATCCTCTTCTTCAATTTTCACACCAACAGATGTTAATTGAGCAAGTAACATGTTAAATGCATTCAAATGATCAGCTACAGACCCTCCTTCCTGCATTCTCAAAGAGTATAGTTTCTTCCTCAGGAATAGTTTATTCACCAAGGACTTCCCCTGATAAATAGACACCAGTCTCTTCCACAAGGAAGATGCAATCTTCTCTTCATGCACATTGAGAAGAATTGAGTCTGCCAAACAGAGCCTTATCAACCCCTTAGACTTCCTATCTACAAGGTCCCAATCTTCTTGCTTCATGTCTGTAGGTTTCACTCCAGCCACAGCAATCCAAAGATCATGGTCAACAAGAAGATCCTCCATCTTGAGTTTCCACAACTCAAAGTTACTACCATTGAATTTCTCTATTTCAATCTTACCATATGTACTAGTCATCTTAATTTGTAATTAGAAATAACAAACTCTACAAGACTCCCACTTAACAGAATTGACACAAAAAATCCAACATACCCACAAGGATAACACAACTGGCCAGGCTTTGATACCACTTGTAAGGAAAATTAGAAGCGGAAAACAATTCTCCTAACGTCAATACCTTAGGAAAGAATGCATATACACTTTAAAATTTACAATTACAGTCAAGTTAAGATGCACTATGAAACAAATTACAAAAATAGAGTTTTGACAATCACACAAGAACACCAGATATACGTGGGAAAACCCTTACGGGAGAAAAAACCACCACACCAAGAGAAATCACTTTGTATTATAGTAATGAAGATTACATACAAAATTCTAGACTTATCTTTCTGGTGTCATTATACAGCAGCAATCACCATGAACATTCTTCGAATAGAAACTTTCAAGTTACAGCCTTTACAGATTAGAATACATTCACTAATCAACAACAATCTGTCGAATCAACCAACGAACCAATCGATAATCCAACCCGATCACAAACTACAATCTCTGAGTAAATCCATGTCGAACTCTATCTGTAAAACTTCCTCACAGAACCGTCGCAATTGACTGTCTTCCAACTGTTCCTATTCAACTCCTCCTATTCATCCATGAGATGCCACATTGGAAGGTCTTACTCGGTCAATAGAATTCGCACTGTGTTGGCATCTCGGTGAGACACTAACAGTGTCTCGTCGATGCCACATATCCTTCATACCGATGTCGCCAAGAGTCTCTGTTATCGCTAAGATGTTTTATCGAGCTTCATAAGTTACACTGAGTCACCAAGCAGTCACCCAGACCTATCGCATTCGCCAGAAGATCATAGCGAGTCACCAAAGTTATACTGAAGTCATTTGACATACCGAGCTCCAAAGAATAGTCAGCAAGACTTAACACATTCGCCGAGAGGTTTCTCTGAGATCTCAAAGTTACATCGAGACCACCATTCACCAAGAGCTACACCGAAGAATCCTCATCATCGGTGAGACATATAGCATTCGCCGGGACTTCTTCCCAAACCATTTGGGTTACCCCGATAGTCATCGACTATTGGCAAGACTTAATAGTCTCGCCAAGACCTTTCCCTAACCGCTTTGAGTTACTCTGATAGCTAACACTTGAGCCTCCATCGGTGAGACATTTGCATATCGCCTAGACTTCATAACGAAAACTTAGTGTTACAACGATGACTCCCGAGTGTGTCCCCGTCGGCATGACTTTCATCTATCGCTGAGACATCATATCGGGACCCTTATGTTATGGCAAAGACATCAAAAGTATTCTTGTCGGCAAGACATTCACTGTTCGCTGGGACTTCTCACCGAGCCACTATAAGCTACCCCGAAGCCCATGGTCGCCATGAGTCTCCCCGATACATGATTGAATGGCCTGTCGGTCAGAGGTCTCTCGAGCGCTAAGAGGTCATACTGAACACTTCTTGTCATAGTGATAGCTCCACAGTGACAGCATTCGGCAAGACATCTGCAAGGTCACAACGACCTGTACAAACCAGAATGAATCAAGCTGCTAGTCAGCCAGATAATGAAGATGTCACACCGACTTGGCTCTAATGGAGGTTTCAGCCTGTATTGTTTGAGGCACATATTTCCAACAAAATCTTGTTTCACCAAATTCTTTGAGGAAAGGAAAATCAACTTTGCTTGGTCATACACTGACATGTCAGGCATAGATCCATAACTCATTATACATCATCTATCCTTACCACTCGGCACAAAACTAGTAAAACAAAAACTGAGAAAGATGCATTCCCATATCACCCTTCTAGTGAAAGTTGAGTTGAAAAAGCTATTAGATGCAAGATTCATAAGATCTATTGACTATGTCAAATGGGTATCAAACATTGTTCTGGTATCCAAACCAGATAAGAGCATCAGGATATGCACAGACTTTAGGGACCTTAACAAAGCCCGTCCAAAAGATGATTTTCCTCTACCAAACATTGATCTGATTGTAGACTTGATTGTTGGGCATGAAATGTTATCACTAATGGATGGATTTTCATGATACAAGCAAATAAAGATAGCACCTGAAGATTGAGATAAAACAACCTTCACATGTCCTTGGTGCACTTTTTGCTAGAATGTGATGCCTTTTGGGTTGAAAAATGTTGGAGATACATATCAGAGAGCTATTACTACCATCTTCCATGACATGATGAATACTTTTACGAAATACTATGTAGATGATCTATTGGAAAAATCCTACACTAGAGAAGGACACTTAGAGATTCTAGACAAAATCTTCACAAGATTCAAGAAATTCAAGGTGAGGTTAAATCCCAAGAAATGTTTGTTCGGTGTAACATCAGCTAAACTTTTGGGATACATTGTCTCAGCTAAAGGCATTGAGGTGGATCCTACAAAGGTCAAATCCATCATGTAAATGCCTCCTCCTAAAAACATCAGCCAACTTAGATCATTACAAGGAAGGTTCCAGTCCATCATGAGATTTATTGCTCAACTAGCTAATAAAACTCCTCCTTTCAATCACTTATTACACAAAAATGTCTCTTTCAAGTGGGATGACAAATGCGAAGCTGCCTTTAGTCAACTAAAATAGTACCTGATGACACTGCTTGTGTTGATACCACCAGTCAAGGGAAAACCATTATTACTATACATTACAACAACCGATATATCTTTGGGAGCTTTATTAGCACAAGAAGATTTTATAGGAAAAGAAAGAGCCATCTATTATATCAACAGGACCCTAAATGGTTATGAGATCAATTACACCTTTATTGAGAAAGCTTTCTTAGCGGTTGTATTTGCTACACAACAATTAAGGCACTACATGTTGACTCACACCATGAAACTCATTGCCAAAATTAATCCATTAAAGTACTTACTCAACAAAGTTGCTTTAACAAGGAGGTTAGCCAAGTGGATCATGATATTGAGTGAGTTTGACATCCAATATGTGGACAGGAAAGCAATTAAAGGTCAAGCCATAGCAGATCAACTAGTTGAAGCACCATTGTCAAATAAAAATCCAATGAACATTGAATTCCCTGATAATGATGTCCTAACCATATCTACATAATAGTGGTTACTATACTTTGATGGCTTTTATACACAACATGGATCAGGAGCAAGAATCTTGTTTGTTTCACTACAAAGATACACAATTCCAAAGTCCTATAGATTAATGTTCTCCTACACCAACAACATAGCTGAATATGAAGCATTGATCATTGGAATCAAGATAGTTGTTGAATGGAAAATCATAGAATTGCTAGTCTATGGTGACTCACAATTGATCATCAACCAAGTCAATTATGATTATCAAACAAAGGATGACAAGTTGCTTCCTTACAAGAGGATGCTAGAAGATTTCAAAAAGTACTTTGTTGAGATCAAATTTGCACAGGTTCCTAGAATAGAAAACAAAGCTACAAATGCAATTGCCACCATTGCTTCTCTCTTGCAGATACCTGAACAACGAAGATGTTATGAATTCATGGTAGAACAAGTGTCCAACCTAGCCTATGAAGATCTAGAATCCCAAGTGATATGCCATATTGTTGACCCTCAAATTTCCCTCTATGAAGAGATCCATACCTACCTACAAGACAATACCCTTCTAATTGACTTATCTCGAAACCAAAAATGAAACTTCATTCGACAAGCGGCTCGCCACACCCTAATAGCTGATGTGCTTTATAGATGAGGTTTGGATGATACTCTTCTTTGGTGTTTAGAACATAACGAAGCTGAAATCGCTTTACAAGAGGTTCACGAAGGTATTTGTGGCACACATTCAATTGGATTAACCTTAGCTAAGAAATTATTACAATTGGGGTATTACTGGCTGAACATGGAGAAAGAGTCATTTCAATATGTCAAAAGGTGTTCCAAATGTCAAATTCACGGAAACTTGATACATGCACCTGCACGAGAGTTGCATCCCTTCATAGCTACATGGCTTTTTTGCTAGTGGGGATTGGACCTTGTAGGTAAGATTCACCCCTCTTCCTCCAATGGACATAAGTTTATAATCACAGCCACAGAATACTTCACCAAGTGGATTGAATTTGTTCCTTTAATCACCATCACCGGGAAACAAATCTCCTCATTTATCTTGAATTATCTCATATGTCGGTATGGTGTTCCTCAATCTATCATTACGAATAATGGTTGACCCTTTAAGAATCAAGATGTTCAAGAGCTTTGTGAAAGATTCCATATCCAACATCGGTTTTCTACACCTTACTATCCCCAAGGGAACGGTCAAGCAGAGGCCTCAAACAAGACTATCCTAAAGATTTTGAAGAAAATCGTCAATGAAGCTGGACATGATTGGCATGTTCAACTAAACCCGATATTGTGGGCTTATAGAACCAGTATCTATACCCCGACAAGAGCAACACCCTATTCTCTTGTCTATGGATTAGAAGCTATTCTACCTATTGAGGTTGAGATACCATCCCTATGTGTGTCACTTAAAGGAATGATTTTAGACGAGGATTACAGAGTATCTAGGCTACAAGAATTAGAACTATTGGATGAACGCCGACAACATGCAGTTGATCACCTAAAAGCTTATCAACAAATGATATCTAGGAGCTACAAACACAAAGTAATACCTAGAGCATTTCAGGTGGGTGACTTAGTCTTAAAAGAAAATCCTCATAATCAACAAGATCGAGAGAAGGGGAAATTTGAACCTAACTGGTTAGGTCCCTTTGTTATAGTATCAGTCTTTGGATCAGGAGCATATCAGTTATCCACACCAGAAGGGGATTTGTTTGACAAACCCCTCAAAAAATTGCATCTCAAAAGGTTTTACAACTAGCTCATCCAGTGCATTGGTAAAGGTCCTAGAAAAATACCAAAAAAATCAAAAAATGCAAAAATCAAAAAAAGGATTGAAAAGTAGTAAAGAAAAAGAATCGTCCTCTAGTGAAAACCACTTCGGTGGTGCTTTGGGCAAGTACCTTGGTGAAAACCTGGCAAACAAACACCTTGCGTAAAATAAGCAATCTCCATCTATCTTGGGTTACGCGACTTGCTTTGCGGCATTCATCCATAATGCTTCCATCTCTGCATTTGTCACGCTTCCATGTTTCCATCATAGCTTGATCCAGTGTTTGTATTATGGTATCCCCTGGCATTACTTGACCCATTCTAAAAATTAGTTTGTCCTATTGTATCACACTGGGGGCATGTCCTGCATTGGATCAAATTCTTGTACATTCTCAAGGTCAAAAAATTGAAAATCCCAAAAACATTCAAAACATATCAAAAATCCCAAAAAAATTCAAAACATATCAAAAATCCCAAAAACATTCAAAACATGTCAAAATCCCAAAACAGGTCAAAAATTCAAAAATATAGTCTTTATTCGAACTACATCGTCTCTGAGCTTTGAACGTAGGAAAGGGTGATCTTTGATTATCCCCAAAGACATTTAGGTCAGTCTTCTAAGTGTTCACTATGTTCATATTTCCATCTTGTAAATATTGGTCGTGTCATCAATCGTACTACATGGTCTCTACATGTATAACGTAGGCAAGGCTAATCTGTTGATTAGCCCCCAACGCCTCTAGGATAGGTCTTTAGGTTAGGTCTTGGTCATCGTGGTCATGTCACACCGTACATTGGGGGAAAAATACTACACTCACTAAGGGTGAATAAACTTTGAGCTTGAACCAACAAGAAAACAGTCGTCAGACTAATGTTACAAACACAAACTTTAAATGAATGTTGATCTTTTTGAATCAAGGGTTTATCACATTAAACACGAAAGTTCAAATCATTCTACTTTGATTTTTGATATCATATCTCTCGAGTCCTCAATGATGTATTGAACTAGAGGAGAAAGGAAGGAGTATGATTTTTCTTTGTCTACTGTCTATGAGTTTATCATTATTACTATGCAAGTTGTCGTGAGACATGGGCTACAAAGTATCACCGATGACATTCTGAATTTGCATAGGAAAAAGATTAACTCTTTTCTGTTTACGCAAGCGATGCTCGGGTCATCTTGGTTTAATTATACTTAGATGCTTGTGTTAACTTGCAATTTTAAAACACCATGGAAGTAGTACTTAGGTCATCTTGGTCTAAAATATGCCATCAATGCTTGTACTCACTTTCAACATTTTAAAGGCCAAATGATGATCAAAAGCATGACAAATTGGTTAATATAAATGACAACTTTTTAAAACAAGATTTGCATAGTTAAGTTAGATTGAATTCATGTTAGTATTGCATGTGTATTTATGGAGTTTTTCAATGCTAAAACAATTTCACAATGGTGTCATCTCTATTATTAATGGATTGAGTACACTAGACATTAACCAAAAACACATCATTCTCATTTAGTTTTTTATTCATTGCATTATCATTGACATATGTTAGAAAACATTCTCATTTCATTTACATTCATACATTCCATCATGATATTTGCATCAGAAAATACAAAAGAAAATAATAAAGGACATACATTGCATATCATTTTCAACATCAAAATCATGTCATCCACTACGCTTAAATAAGTGAGTCTCTTCAGATTTCCAAAAAGGTTGGGAAATGCGTCAAAGTTATGAAGCTTACAAGATCAATATACTATAGTTTTCCCACAACTTTTGGAAGTTGGATAGACTCACTTATTCAAGCTTAAGGCTTTAAACATTTGAAGTCATGCACATTCCATCATTTGCATTACAAATCACATCACATTGCATAATCATAATAAATCACATCATTTGCATTACACATCATAATCATCACATCACATTGCATAATCATAATCATCTCATCACATTGCCTAATCATGATCACAAATACATTCATTGCCTAATCATTGTCATCACATAGAAATTAAATAAAGTCACAACATTTCATATCATAATAGGGAAATCAAATGCATCGTAATCACTGTTGCATATCATATATCATCAAAAATGTCATAATGTCCACGTGTACAAGGATATCCAAAAAAAAGGATGAGATACATCAAAAACCAAAAGGGCACTATATCATGGGAAGCACATCCTTAATCTCACAAAAGGTGTATACATAATGTCTAAGGAACATCACAAAATGTTATGTCGAGCTCCCACTAGATGTTGTTGCTCTCATGGAACTGGTACCCCCTCTACCCAATGGATTTGCACTTGAATCTCTCCTATCTCCAAGCAATGGTTGTGTGACAACCATGCTAATAGTCAAAGAATGAGATCTGCCAGAACGAGACTATACAAAACTCTCTCGTTGCTCAGGAGGAACCAACTCATGATATTTACCTCTATAAAATTGCAACTCTTGAGAAATGTGTCTGATCTCTCTAAATAAATCCATTGTACCTAAAAATGGTGTCATATATTGTATCCTCTCGGCAATGGCCTCAGCCTGCTCTATCCGGTGTCTGAAGGCATCCCTCTCTAAAGTAAGTATGATCATTTGTTCTTGAAACTGTTGTATATGTTGCCTATCTGTCCCTCTATCAATCCTGAAAATATCAATTTGTGCCCGACACTATCCTAACTCATCCTGAAGGGACACAATTTGTGCTCAAGCCTGCGCTATCTCACTCTGAAATGACTGAACCTCTACCTACAAAGCTGCTATCTGTGATGACTGTTGATGCAAGGGTATCCCAATCTGAATCTGGGGAAGCACTGCCTAAGCTACGGTAACACTCCTCCTACACCTTGAAACGGAAAAATCTAATGGATGACTATCATTTGCACCATCATCACTCTCCCCACCACCCATTGCACCACCATCACTCTCCCCACCAACCTCTACACCACCATCACCTCTACAACCACCCTCTGCACCACCCTCATCACCTTTGCAAGCCCCCTCCCCACCATCATAACCACCCTTGTCATCTCCTCCCTCTCCATCAACTAGCGGTACTAGCTCCTATGGATGAGTAAATCTAGGAAAGGGATGTGTGTGGAAGAACTCTCAATAATCCTTGGTCATCTGGGTGTCTATAATATATGAAACATAATCCCATAAACTAGGGGTCAAGGTATAATACTCTGTACAAGTTGCCTCATATGATACATAAGGGCCCCACTCTAAAACATCATGTCATCGTTATGCATAATGGGAAATTCCCAGGGGTATCCCCTGAACCCGTCCAAACTGTCGTCATACTCGTAGATACAGGTATTACTCAAGAACAACATGTGTCTACCCAATCAGATAGCAGGATAATAACATATATGGCATCTCTAGCTAATCCTCTGGCCATTGCTCACAATCCAAGTATGGTCGCCATGTGATAGTCTCCAAATCATCCAGCACATGCCTCCAATAGGCAACCTTGCCCAACTTATGCTAGACATGTGGACCACTATAACTGAAAACATAGGGTCTCCCTAGTGGTCGATGTCTCTCTCCCATGGGTCGAGTGACGGCTATATGCTCCCATGCCCAAGTCCGTAGTAATGTGATGCCACATGACAGACCCGCCGCCCCGTAATAAACAACCTCGTGCAAATATCAATATAAGTGGGCTAACATACATGAGCCCCAGGCATACCTTATACCATCAAGTGTCATTCATGATAGCACATGACCCCAACCTACTGAAAATCCCTTTGACCTATGATCAGGACAAAGGAATCCACCAATAAATCTAGAAAGCACACACGGTAAGGCAACATATCTTCTAATAATCTATGTCCAAGGGATCCATCAGCCCATAACATGATCATCTTGACATAATCTCTGTAATACAGTTGTCCCACCCTGCTCTATCTTATCGTACACTACTATCTCTCCCATCACTGGGACCCGTAGAATACGATAGACATCCTTGGGAGTCACGGTCATCTCTCCAGTCGGTAAGTGAAACGTATTATGATCACTATGCCATCTCTCTGCCAAAGCTATCAATAAACCTCTGTTGATTCTATATTGTGGTATGTCTAAGAAGGAAGTCAACCCACAATGGGAGATAATCTCTAAGTCAGCTGACGACAACTGACAAACCATGTTCCAGGTCTTTAGGAATCACTCCCGAGACTGGAGTACATCTCCATCTCCCTAATCATGAACACAAATCAATCAATCAATGTAATGTTCAATCAAGATTATCAGTCAATCAAGCTAATGTGCAATCATTCAAATCAAATCAATCAGAACAATCAACATCTCATTCAATAAACCCATCATTCCTCACCTATCATGAGGACGATCTGCTATCAATTAACCCATCGTTCCTCACCTATCATGAGGACGATCTGCTATCAATCAACCCATCATTTCATGCCTATCATGAGGACGATATGCTATCAATCAACCCATTGTTCCTCGCCTATCATGAGGACAATCTGCTATCAATCAACCCATTGTTCCTCGCCTATTATGAGGATGATCTGCTATCAATCCTATTATCGTTCCTCGCCTATCACGAGGATGATACAACATTGGTTCTATCATTTGATTCTCGCCTATCATGAGATCAAATCATCATGCAAAACATCAATCGAACACTGCACATACCACAATCTGACTGAAATCAATCCAAAATGTGACAAACCGATGACTCCTAAACTTCAAGGACATCTTGCGAACATCACCCCGAGGGATTTATGTAATCACACCTCACAAAATAGGTCAAATGACAAGCTAAACCACCTCAAATCAACAAGAATGACAACTTTCCAAGGAAACAAGAGGTGCCATTTGGGACCTCAAAGGCACCAAAACAGAGTTTGCATCTCAAAAACATGGTTTCCAAGCTTGCAAGAGGCACCACTTGGGACACCAAAAGTTCCAAAATAGTGTTGGAGGCCAAAAACTTGAATTCCAAGCTTGCAAGAGGTGCCACTTGGGACCCCAAAGGTGCCAAAACTCTAAAACCACCCAAAAACATGCATTTTCACCCTTGAAAGAGGTGCCATTTGGGACCCCAAAGGTGCCAAAATTCTCAAAAGACTCAAAAACATCAATTTCAACCTTGCAAGAGGCACCATTTGGGACCCCAAAGGTTCCAAACTCTTAAACATGCTCAAAAACCTCAAAAATGACAAAAAAATCACTCGAAAGTGCATAAATGACATCCCATAAACTACATCTATCTATGACGTTCAAAATGCTTCTAAATGGCAAGAAAATGACTAATAAAGAGGTTTCTCATAAAGTGTACCGTAGGTCCAGAGGAAGTTGGCTGATCAGGTTGGCGAAGACGCTCGAAACAATGCTTATGGTATGGGATCACCATCTTCCTCTAAGCTCTCCAATCTTCACCTTCTCCAAACTCAAAATGTAAAAACTAAATCCCATTTTTACCATTTTCACCTTTTAGGGATAAAATGGAGGGAATTATGGTGGGATTTATTTCCCATTTTTACCAAAAAGGAGGGGTAATTAATCAACACTATTCAAAGAAAGAGCTTGCAACTCAATTTCAAGAGATAAATCATCTCTGACATCAAACCTTAACTGAATCGACATTGGATCATCATTGCATCCTCACAACACTTATCGCATCATTCAACACTTCATTTTCACATCCTTATATTCACCAAATTATCTCTCGAGGGGGCATAATATCCATCAATGCCTAAAATTCAAAGCCTGGGGCATCAAAATCTTGCATCGTCTGGGGCATCAAAATCTTGCATCATTTGAGCATCAACATCAAAATATTCTTTGAAGTAACGTGTAAACACATCACTTCAAAAAGGGGCAAAATGTATACACCTGAAAACGGTCATCATATTCAATTAATTAAATACAACCTATTTGATTAATACTTCAACTACATATAAATAAGGTCTTACTTTATTTATATTGTTCACTTTCCTTTTAATTAACCTAATTCACATTCTTCTAAATTAAATAAACTAAAAACCCTAAAGGTGTTTATTTAATTAATCTTCCCTAATCCTGATTAAGAATTAGAGCACATTTCTACAACTTTTTGAGTGCCACCTCATAAAGGTCACATGAAAATAAATAAGCCTAATTATTAATTAGAATTATCCTCACAAACTTCCACCAATGAGAAAAAGCACATGGCTTTATTCCCCCACACTTCCAACAAATTTGGAGCACATGGGTCTTTGTTTCACACACTTGGAATCCCATACATTTGGCATGCTCCCAATTGGTCAAAGGATTCTCTTCACACACATGGCATGTTGTCCTTGGTCAAGGGGACAACATCTTGATTCCTTTCATCTCCAACGTCTATCTTTTCTCCTTCGAATCTAGACCGTTGATGGGTGCCACCTCACAAAATGCTTGAGAAACCCTATAAATACACCCTCTTGCCATAGCATTTATGATCCAACTTTTGATTAATGTTATAATGCTATTTTGAATACAAATTGGAATAGTGTTATAATGCCATTTTCCATCCACACTCTGAGTATTGTTACAATACAGGTTTTTCGTAGGAGCTTGGAGCTTTCTTGGAGTCTTATACTTAGTTTTCATATCATGTGTTTCTTTTCATTATCATCTTAGATTAATTAATTGCTTCATAGTTACATTTTATCATACCCATTGCATCATAGTTACATTTTAGGTTAGTTTGTTTTATGTTTGCATTTCAACATATGCATAATCATGGATAGTTCACTATAGTTGCATATCATCTCACTCATCTCCACTTGTTCATCTATCATCAACATCATCCTTCATTTATCATTGCATCCATTATCCTTTCCATCGTTTTGTTTCATTTAGGAGCATACCACTAATCATTCCACCACATATTTGCATACCACTAATCCTTCCACCACACATTCGCACATAGAAATCATCTTAGCTTGCATATTAAGCATCAAATCTCATTTTCTAGGTATTCATTTTAACAACCTTTGTTCCAATATAAATTTGAGGGCCAAACGGTTTAATAAATCCCTAGAAATAGAATACAATGATACATATTTGAAAGGTTTGATTGGATTATGAATAGAGTAGTTTTACTTACTTCAAACTTTGAATGTAAACCATCTCATTAAGGTTTGTGTTGACATTAGAATACACTCTCCACATTTGAAAATGTCATAACTCCTCTTCTCAATTGCACATCTGGACAATCTCATAACTACTACACATTAACTCCCCTCAAATTTCTCACTGTCCCCTATTTTAGCGAATGCTTCTCGAGCAACTAGCCTTTTTGCCTTTTACAACCGACTTATAGAGAATTTTTGTATTTCCATGTACATACGAGATTACTACTATAATATAATGTTTTCCTTTTTGTAAAGAAAATGACTTCATTTTCTTTCTTTTTTTGTGCATGCATTTGTTTCAAATGGTATTTACCTTTTCACTTTACAATGGAATGGTTTAGATGATTCGATCACAATGTGTTCTTAATTAGGAAAAACCTGCCAATTACAAGACCTAACCTAAACAAAACAAATTGGAACAAAAACTACCAAAGTAATCTATCTTAACAAAACAAATTACCCTAATAAATCAATTTACCCTAACCTAACACTTCTGACGACGTGGCGGTGAAATAAAAAGTACCACGCCCCACAGACTAATGCTAACTTTAACCCTAATTATTAACTCTACAATGCTTTTAGTTCAAATTTTAGCATGCTTATCTTTAAATTCACTCGATTATTCTTGAGATAACCTACCATAATTATGCATTGCTCCAAATTTTGTACATTTAATGAACAGGGATTCAAAAGTGTACTTACCTACTATTTCGCTAACATGTATGGAAATGACCTAAACAACAGTCGATTGCTCACACCCTTTCCATTGCTTTGAATCCATGCCTTCATCCAACCTTCACTTATAGATTTCAATCTCCCTTTGTTCTTGTGATAGGTTGAATATATGCGTTAGAAAATGAGCAACAAACTAAAGAGTGCAAATAAACACCAAAACAACCTACACCTCAAGATTAGCCTAAGTTGGAATCAACACAAGATAAAAGCAACAAATAGAACTTTATACCTTGTCTCGAATCGATCCTTTGGTTGGCCCTTCGATCTTTGATGTGTATGCTCCTTGGATGGCAAGATATGCAAACTAGATGATGATGTGAGGATGGATGAAAATGGATGAAAACATGAAAATGGCTAAGTGTAGATTGAGAAATAAAATTGCAAGAGTTTGGCTAGCAAAATGATCTCTCCCTAAATGAGAGAAAAGAGGGGGTATTTATAGAGATTTTGGAAATATCTAGGGAAATGGATGGCCAAGATTGAGCCACCAATGATCAAGATGTAGGGCTAAGGTGAGTTGAGAACTCACAAGCCCTCACATCTTGACATGTGGCATGTGATATAGCCCTAAAAGGTGAAGTGGACATGAGGTGGAAGGATAGTACATGACATGGAGGGGGGTACAAAGTACCTTGGGATTGGACAAGATCTCCTCATAAAGGAGGTGTTTGTCCCCATGTGGGTGAGAGGACGTGAGGAATTAAAAATTCCTCAAATATCCTCATGGGGAGAGGGAAAAGAATAAAGAATAAAGAGAGGACATGTGGGAAGAAGTGAAGGAATTAAAAACTCCTTTTGAGTGCATTGGGGAATTAAAAGTGAATTAAAATTTCACATGGGGAAGTGGAGTACCTTGTCCAAAAGGGGAAGGCCTTTAATAAGGTTGACCAAGGACACATGTCATAAAGGACATGGGGAAGAGAAAAGGAATTTAATATTCCTTGAAAGATGAGAATGGAATTAAAAATTCCTCAAAGGACTTTGGGAAGAGGAATTAAAAATTCCTTGGGGGATGGGAAGAGTTGACTCAAGGGGGTGATTAGACAAGTTGATGAGGGGTTAGAGGAAGGTTAGGTGGCTAAGAAAGATTAGAGGCCAACTTGCAAAAGTTGGAGGATGTGACATCTCCCAATCAATGATTAGGCATGTGCACATCCTAATGATGAGATTAGAAGAAGGATTAAGATTAGATAAATATGATGGAGGATGTGACAAATGAGGAATTAAATAAATGTGATATTTATTTAATTCATTTGATGAAAAGGGGAAGGTATTTAATTATTTAACTAGATACCTTAGGGATTAGAAGAGCTTTAGAGGGATTAATTAAATAATAGTGATATTACTTAATTAATGCGGATAAAGGGATGTTTAGATGAAAGAGGATAAATTTGGATAAATTAAATGTCCAAATTTAGGTGTCTATAGTTCTATTCCAAGAACAGTTGTGCTTGTTATAAGATCACTTCCTCCTTTATGGCTATGTCAGCTACTTGCCCTGACTCCAACCCTAACATCAATATTTAATTCCTTAGACCAAATTTTTGTGTGGTTTACATAGTTATCAAAGAAAGGGAAAGTAAAATTCTGATACTCTATCATTTTCATAAAATAAGATGTCACTTCCCTTTTAAATCGTGAATTCATAATTAAGGGCGAAATGAAAACATCATCTGCTTGTTCCACCAGTTTCTTCTTTCCATAGTTATCCACGTGTGCAAAGAGTGACAACTTACTTTCTTCAATTTGTTCTTAAAGTGTGATGTTTCCAAACCCCCATGACTCTACTTCTTTTCCTTCAATATTTTGGGAGTCTCCACATAATGATCATGGTTAGAAAATCTACCTAATTCATTTGTTGAACTGATAAGGACTCCACTTCTATAGGGGCTACACATTCTTCTAGGATCCAAACAAGAATCTGGTAACTTATCCTTCCTTTTCACACTTAAAGATGACTCAATTAGCAGGATCACCCTATGAATAGCCAGGTTTACCCTGGTTAGGAAAAATTTACATTCAATTTCACTATGGTCTATTGTGTTGTGAATTCTACACTCTGTAACTAGACCAAAAGTGAAAAAACTCAACGATGAGAGCTTTTTGTTAAGGATAAGGAGCTCTTAAATCTCTTTTTCACTCTACATCTTGGGTTTTCTTGAACCTCTAACTCATGGTCAAAGCTCAAACCTATGACTAGGACACCAACACCTTCTAAAAATAAAAGGGAGGCCCTTTGTCTAGCGTGAATTCTATTGACGCAAGTGTTGCACATGCACACCAAGTGGTAGATAAATTCTCACCCAAAGAACGTGGGAACCTAACTTTCTTGAAAGATTCACTGAGAATACCTAAATCTAAAGGAAATCTTAGTTTGTTCCCAAGGCTTGGGAATACCAAGTCTTGAAAAACTAGGTTTGAACTCAAGGTTTATTGTGTAAATTGTTGTTAATCACAAGGGTTCTACGGTTTCTTAGGCTAACTAGTATCCAAAGGATCATAACATAAGATTGATCTTATCGCACATGTATCACTTTGCAACTTCAGGAAAACTAAATATTTGCATGAATATTTCATGAATTCAAATTATTTAGGAAGAATCAATAGATTTAACATAAATTGCTTTGTAACTTCATGGAAACGAAATATTTACAAGAATACTCTATGCATTTATCATTTTTAAATTTTTTCTAAAAATATTTAACATCTACTCTAAAACAAAGCATCAAAATCCTAAAATTTATTGGTTCTCCCAATTATTATCCACATATGCACCAAGAAACAAACAAAAGTAAAGCAAACCACTCTATACTTCACCAAATTGCTTCACATATAAGGCATAAAATAATGCAATAATTTTAAAGAGACATAAGATCATTTACCACCAGATAGTGTCAGTGTGCACCTAAATCAAGCGCAACACATAGGCTTTTTTGATAGGAGGAAACAATCAACTACATATGATTTCATATCAAGAAATAGCTTTAAATTAGCTTTGATATTAATTAGATTCAATTGGAACATACAATTTTTTATGTTGGAATGGTACAAAAAATAGGAAAAAGAAATAAAACTAGCAAGAGTTTTAGATCTCCATAATTCCACAAATTTTGAACTTAACTAAAAACACAACTCCCAACCTTTTATAAGAACAATGCAACCAAGGAGTTTCATTACAACACATGAAAGAGAATCCAGGGAACGAGTCATAGCATATCACGTAGCACATGACAGTTGGCACAAGAATATTCTAGAACAAGTCAACAAACACTTTGACTTTCTTCGACACTTGAACTTTTGGAACTCATGTCTTTGGGACATGATCAAGATATCAAACTAGATTGAGTAGGCCATCAGCTAGACCTTCAAACAAAATGTAGGAACTAGCTAGATATTTAGAGCGATCAGTCAGATATATAAATTTTCATCCATTAGCCTTATGTTCTAAACAATAGGGGAATAGGGGATGCTTTATAACCTAGGTCATAGAACACCACTATTCTCCAATTTTCATTCAAGGATGCCCTAGGATCCCAAATTGGATTGACAATCAACACAAAGGTGAGTCAATTCTCAACAAGGAAGCCCTAGGAAGGGGTTCTTTAAGCTTTGATGGGTTCACCACCAAGCAAAAGCTTGGAAAAGACAACTTAACATTCAACTCACAAAACCTAGTCATGCAAGCCTAATGATGAGTGCAAATGATGAAATTAAGCAACAACAATTTAGGATGTATCTGTACCTGGGAAGTCTAGAAATTTGATGAGAATTTTGGAAATACAAAAATAATGTCAAAATATTCCAGGGAGGACTAAGACACCCTTCCTATTGTCTTAGTCCCAATACTATTTTTTGGGGGAAGTGCGGAATCTTCAGATATCGGAATAGAATCTGAAGAATCTCTGCAAAATACCCTCAAGAGGACTAAGATGCCCTTGTTGCAAACTTAGTCTCATCTTGAATTTATAAAATATTTGAATGTGATCCTGAGGCTCAATGTTTGCACTTCCTTCTTCTCAGATCTTGGGTCCTGAAACTTCCATATCTGGCCTATAGGTGATTTTTCGTGAAGATGACAACTTTGCAATGCAACTTTACAACTTCACAAATTTGCACTTTAAATTATCTTCAAGTCTTCAACCTAAATCTACAAACACAAACATGCAAGAGAGGAAAAACTTGTTGATTGTTACTAAATGGGGGTTTGCCTTGGTCAAACCCCTTGTTGGTAAATAAACCTTGGAATGAAATAGAATAATGAAGGGAAATGATGAATGAACAAAATGCTATGTTGCAACTCACTAAACCCTTGTTATGAAATCTACAAACTTGTGTGAAGTGGCTAGATTGAATGTAGATCTTGAGATGCCTGAATTCTTGATAGATCTTGACTTGAAATGCTTGCTTAAATCAAAAACCCTACATCATAAATCTTAGCTCAAAAACACACATGATGCAAGAATATCCTTGATATGATGCTTGAATCTTGATGATGGATCCAAATGCTTGATGAATGGCTCTTGAATGCTCTTGTCAACTCAATTATGCTATTAGGAATGCTCTCATAAAATTCTTGTATCCCTTGTAAACTTGCTTGGATAAAATGAGTGAAAGAACCATGTATTTATACTTATCTATGTTTAATATATTGAAATTACACCACAATAAGTCAACGTATGAATTCATTAATTAAAGGAGGCTAAATCCCACCAAGATTTAAAATTAAGTCTTGAAAATAACCTAAGGGGGACTAAGACGCCCTAGGTGGCATCTTAGTCCTGAGGCATGAAACTCGAGGCACAAACTCCAAAAAGGGGCCCCTTTAAGGTGCCTTTGAAATCAGGGTCCCAAGACCTTTGGAGGAAAAAGATGCCCTAGATGGAGTCTTAGTCCCAGTCCAAAAATTAGGGACACATAGCCAAAATCATTAAATTATCATTTCCCCTTTGATGTTTGTCAGGATTAGCCATAAAAAGATACAATTTATTAGGCTTGTGGATGCAAAATAGGACCAATTAAGATATAAATAAGGATAAACAAAGCAAGGTGGGCCCAAACAAGTGTGAAAATGAAAGGGTATGCATTTTCCTACACTACATTTAGCCCCCACTTTAGTGAGAGGATGGACTTGCTTCAAACTCACATGAAAGTAGCTAACTACATAATCAAGAGGGGTTCAAATGTACAAATGTTAGTAAGATAGGATGACAATAATCAAAAGGGTGGTCAAGCCCTTGGGATCAAGATCCTATGACAAACCAACATAGGCACAAAGGAACACACTTGCGAATGATATATGAAGCCATAACAAAATCGCCAACATACACCATCAAAGGATAGAAAAAGGAAAATAAAAATGCAATGGATCAAGCTTTGATTGGCCATCCAACACATTGTGGACCAAGTCTAGGCTATTTGTCCAAAAGAGGTTTACAAGTTTGACGCATTGTCCACTATGCAAACAAAACACATGCTCACAAGGGCTAGTGGAGCTATTTGTCCACTAGGTGAGCCCCAAGATATCCATATCAAAGTCATACCCCCATGACTATGATAAGGACAAAAAGGAAATGCACGCTCACAAGGGCTAGTGAAGCTAGTTGTCCACTAGGTGAGCCCCAAGGAACCATATCAAATCCATACCTTCATGAATTTAATAAGGTACAAAAATGCAACACAACAAGAAAGAGGGATGTTCGAAGGGATTTTTCTTAGTTCATGCAAGGTCTCATCTTAGGGAACATTGTGCTTAATGTCTCCAAAAGAGGACAAGTGCAAGGAAATATCACACTCTCTGAGGAAATCAAACCCAATGACACCACCAAGAAAGGAACGCATCGCAAGAAGAAATAAAATCACACAATGAAACATAAGTGTCAATGTATACCCCCACTTTAAAGTGCTTGCTAACATCATTACTATGAGAAATTGCTTTAAAGTAGAAGAAGACATGAGAGCTTACTCAGAAATCCCTATGCCAAGTCATATGTTTCCAATAAGATACGTCATGAGAAAGGAAGGGGTTTTCCCCAAAATTTATAACTCAGTACATCACATGTGAGCCAACTTAAGGTATGTTGTCCACATCCCAAGCTTGCTCTTATGTATACACATGAAATTTGATCAACTAGCCAAAAGAGGCAATGATAGGTGACATACGAGGACAAGGCTACCTAACCCTTTGCCCCCACTTAGTGCAAGATAAGGATGAGCCAAAATGATTGATGAGAAACATGCTAGAGTGAAAGTCAGTATCAATTAGAGGAATTAGGTGCCACCACATAAGGAAGAGCATCAAACTCCTTAAGATGTTGAATTTTATCACTTAAATCCTTACATTCATTAGTAGAATGACCATGAACTCTATGATATGCACAAAATGAATTATTGTAGTAAAATTTCTTTCATGTTCTTGGAGGGAGGGATATCAAATGATCTTGGAGGGGTCTTGACAAGATACCCCTAGTGTAAAAGATATTTCTTACTTAGTACAAGGTGTCATACCTACACAACACTCTTTAGATTGTGAGATTTTGTACTCTCCTTTATAGGAGGGTGTAAAATCTATCAAATTTGAATCATTAGTGTTTTGCATGATGACATTGAAATTAAGCAAAGATTTATTTATTTGTTTCATTTCTTTCAAAGGATAATAATCAAGACCAGTAGTGTCTATTAATTCAGGATGCACTACTGTTAAAGTTGGTTTAGAGGAATTAAGTGAAGGTTTGTTTGATGGTTTGATTTCTATCAAAGGACAATAACCAAGACCACAGGTTGTTTCTTGCATGTTAGGCTCTATAGGGACATAGATACCTTGTTCTCTAGCACCACATCCTTTTCCACTGTATCCAAGTTAATTCATAAGTTTGTAACCTTTTCCATAAAGCTTTTTCATATCTTTAGGATTTAGTGGTTGTTGGTAATCAGTTTCATCAAAGTTTGTTGTGTAATTTGCTTTTTCTTCTAAAGTGGTTGAGGTGGATTCTTTCGAAGGGTCTTCTAAATTTTGTGTTGACATTACCGCTTTTTCCTTTCCCTTTTCAAAGTCTTTGCTTGTGATCTTGTATTCTCCCATGAATATAGGTTCAAATTCTAAGGAACCCCAATCATCTTCTAATAGCTTCATGACTTCATCAATATGTTTTTCTATCTTTTTGTTGCACGAGTTCCATTTGTGTAGTTGGTGTTAATTTTGCCAAAGGATTCTCCCTGTTTTTCTCAAAGTTCAAACAACTATCTGGGTTAGGGTGAGCTTAAAGTGTGTACACTTTGTTGTTGTAAATATACTTCATTTTACGATGAAGAGTAGAAGGCACCCCATTCATTGCATGAATCCATGGTCTTCCTAAAAGGAGATTATATGAAAGATCGTGAGGCATAACATGAATCCATGGTCTTCCTAAAAGGAGATTGTATGAAAGATCATGAGGCATAACATGAATTGGTGTTTGTAATGTGGCCTTCCTAGTTGTAATAGGCAAAGTGATCACACCAAGCGGTTATTTTTTGACATTGTCAAATCCCTTAATAGATAAAGAGTCAGGTGGAATTTTTTATTTTTCGATGCCAAGCCTATCCAAAAGGGTTACACTACACACATTAAGGGTTGATCCATTGACAAAAAGGGTTTGCTTTATCCTTGTCATTTTGTATTGAGATATTATTATGAAAGCTTCATGTTGTTTTTGCACTTCCAAAGGGGGGAGTTCAATTTGATGGAAAACAATGTCAGCATTTATTCCTTGAATTAGGGCTACTATGTCATTTGGTTGTGCATTAGATGAGATAGGAACTTGTTGTAAAGCACTTTGAATCATGTTATGATAGTGAGGGAAGTCTTGAATAAGGTCCCATAAAGATATCTTAGTAGGAGTATTCTTAAGTTGTTCGACAAGATTATACTCCTTTCCACTTTGTGAAGGAAAATGAGGGGCACTAGGCAAGATATGATTAGGTAATGGGAGGGATGTTGAAGGTGTTTGTCTTGGTTTTGGATTGTTCCTAGTGTTGTATGTATGAGAAACAATATTGTAACTTGGTTGTTGTGAAACATTGTTCTTAGGTGGTTCGAGGATAAGAGCGGGTTTGTTTCAAACTTGTGCTTTTTGAGAGGGTGGATAAATGATAAGTTTAGGCTCAGGAGAGTACGTTAAGGGATATCTAATGTGCATAACCTTAGAATACTTATCCTTATTTTCATGATATCTTAGTAAAGGGGAGTCTAATTTCATTTCGTCATCTTCATCTAAGGAATTACTGTTGTCAATGTGCTCATTTTCTTCCATCGTGATATCTTCCCTAGTAGGAGAGTTTTTAGGAGAACTACAAACCAAATGTTCTTGACATTCAAGGATTGGTTCTTCCAAAATGACTTCATCACAAGTAGGGGAATGATCAATGGTTGAATTGTCTTGCTTAATAAGGGTTTCCCTAGGTGAAGAGGGACAACTAAGATTTTCATGAGTTTCATCGATCAAAGTATCTTATTCACAAGTAGGAGAGATACTAGGATAAGAACAAATGTAATTGTCATGATTATCCATAATTTAATTCCTTTGTACTATAATGTCTTCCAAAATAGGATAGGTAGGGGAAGGATCATAAAGAGGGTTGTCATAGATCTTAAAGTTTTGATCATCCAACACCAACATATCTTCACTTACACTTTCATCCTCTAGAACATTATCACAAGAGGTGGAGATGTTGGGAGATGAATGTAGACTAGTTGAAGTTTCAATGGTATCTTGTTGTGTTATGTGGCTGTCATGATTACCTATGGTTGTTTCTTCTTGTTCATCATTTTCTTTCCTAATAAGAGAGGTAGAAGAGAGAAACAATTAGGATTCTCAAAACTCTCATTGATTGGTTCTTCTAACACTAAAATATCTTCTTTTCCAATAGGAGAGATATTAGGAGAAGAATGAATATGATCGTTTGCATTATCCAGGGATGTATTCTCTTTCACCAAAACACTCTCATAGGGAGGGGGTATGAACTTTTTCTTAGCGTTCCTAGAAAGGTAAGGTACTAACATTGTTTGACCAAAAACGAAAATCACTTTTAACCATCTCATGTAATGTTTTAATAATGTAAACAATGCATATCCAAAGATGCATAACACTTTTATCCAATATATGCAAAACTCTAAGAATGCAAACAATGTATATCCAAAAGTGAAAAGTACTTTTATCAAACTCATGCAAAGTATTATGAATGTAAACATTGTATATGCAAAAGTGAAAAGTACTTTTATCCATATTATGCAAAGTTTTAGAAAATGTGACCATTTTTCAAATCTAATGATGATTGTAATTGAAAAGATTTCAAAATAGACTTGGAATAACAATAATTTTGCAAATTGTCATAGAAAACTGAAAGCAACAAATAGAAGCATAGAAAATCATATTTAAACCCTGAAAACTACAGCTTCAAACTCAACATGGACTAAGACACCAACAAGGGCATCTTGGTCCTACTGAAGGAATTTTAAGGTTCCAAAAAGTGGAACAGAAAGCAAGCAACCTAGATAGGATTTTGAGGGGAAAAACCACAGAGGGACTAAGACGCAAGTAAGGGCATTTTAGTCCCAGTAGGGTTTTTTTTTAGAAAAACAAAAAAAATTGGATTGTTTATAGTGTTTCCAGGTTGCCTACTCAGGGACCTGATGTTTAGAAACAAAAAAGTGTGCAAATGAATGCAAGAAAAAGTGACTAATGACAAGCAATTGGATGCAAATTTGAATGCAATAACAATGTTCCTAAATGCAATTAAGATGATTGACAATGGAATTTTTAGTTTTTCAATGAGATAAGATGATGCAAGAAAGAAAAAATGCAACCTATATGCACTTTCACTAATGCAAGATGCAATGAAAGAATGAATGCAACCTAGATCTAGGACTTTAATGAACTCCAAATCAGAAAAATGAATGTCCAAAATATTAGGTTCACCAAAATGAACAATAGGGGAATGGGGGATGCTTTATAACCTAGGCCATAGAACACCACTATTCTCCAATTGTCATTTAAGGATGCCCTAGGATCCTAAATTGGATTGACTATCAACACAAAGTGAGTCAATTGTCAACAAGGAAGACCTAGGAGGGGTTTCTTTAAGCTTTGAGGGGTTCACCACCAAGCAAAACCTTGGAAAAGACAACTTAAAATTCAACTCACAAAACCCGGTAATGCAAGCCTAATGATGAGTGCAAATGATGAAGTTAAGCAACAAGTTAGGATGTATGTGTATGTGGGAAGTCTAGAAATGTGATAAGGATTCTAGAAATGCAAATATTCTATCAAAATATGTCAGGGAGGACTAAGACGCCCTTACTATTGTCTTAGTCTCATTGTTGTTTTTCAAGGGAAATGCAAAATCTTCAGATGTTGAAACAAAATCTGAAAGAATCTCTGCAAAATACCTTAAGGAGGACTAAGATGCCCTTACTGCCGACTTATTCCTGTCTTGAATTTCTAAAATCTCTGAATGTGATCCTAAGGTTCAATGTATGCACTTCCTTCTTCTCAAATCTCGAGTCTTGAAGCTTTGAGATCTGGCCTATAGGTGAGTTTTCGTGAAGATGACAACTTTGCAATACAACTTTACAACTTTGCACTTCAAATGATCTTCAAGTCTTCAACCTAAATCTGCAAACACAAGCATGCAAGAGAGGAAAAACTTGTTGATTTTTAGTAAATGGGGGTTTGCCTTGGTAAAACCCCTTGTTGGTAATTAAACCTTGGAATGAAATAAAATAATGAAGGGAAATGATGAATGAACAAAATGCTATGTTGCAACTCACTAAACCCTTGTTATGAAATTTGCAAACTTGTGTGAAGTGGCTAGCTTGAATGTAGATCTTGAGATGCTTGAATGCTTAATAGATCTTGACTTGAAGTGCTTTCTTGAATCAAAAAACCTACATCACAAATGTTAGCTCAAAAACACACATGATGCAAGAATATCCTTGATGTGATGCTTGAATATTGATGATGGCTCCAAATGCTTGATGAATTGCTCTTGAATGCTCTTGTGAACTCAATTATGCTATTAGAAATGCTCTCACAAAAGTCTTGTATCCCTTGTAATCAATGAAAGAACCTTGTATTTATACTTATCTATGTTTAATATCCTGAAATTACACCACAACAAGTCGACGTATGAATTCATTAATTAAATGAGGCTAAATCCCACCAATATTTAAAATTAAATCTTGAAAATAACCTAAGGGGGACGAAGACACCCTAGGTGTCGTCTTAGTCCCGAGGCATGAAACTTAGGGCACAAACTCCAAAAAGGGCACCATTTAAGGTGTCTTTGAAATTAGGGTCCCAAGACATTTGGAGGACAAAGACATTATAAATGGTGTCTTAGTCTTACCTGTGTTTCTTTACTGTACACTTCTTTTTGCATGAATTCTCGAAGTACACATCCTAGCCTGGAGAATGTTGAATCTACTCGCAACCCAAATTTTCCTGATCGTCCATACCTGAACATTGTCCAACAACTTATTCCTCCTGCACATAAAATTCCACATGTCAATTCCCTTTTAAAATCATCAATAAGGAACATCTTCAAAATAAAACACTCTTTAACATTAGTTCCTTCAAAACACCAATCTAGAAATAAAACACTTTAATGCTTTCATGAAATTTCCAACTTAAAGGAGGCTTATAGATACTTGATGTACTCAGGCATAGTTGAGTAGCATGTTTGAAAAATTGCACCAATGCACCATTTACCTGGGTACCCAACACCCAATTACCCGGCTTCCTTCAAAACCCAACTAGTCGATGTACTGTGCTTCTCGAAACAAACCGCAAAACCCCACTTCTACCTTTTACCATCCTTTTCGTATTAGCGGGATTTTAACTCTCGACTGCAACAACCCATCCAACTTTCTCAATGAACTCATCCCGGTTATTCACCTGAGTTCAAACTTCTCGAAAAACTGTTTACCCAAATTCTTGACACCTGG
Organism: Sequoia sempervirens; assembly: GCA_007258455.2. Taxonomy (NCBI): domain Eukaryota; kingdom Viridiplantae; phylum Streptophyta; class Pinopsida; order Cupressales; family Cupressaceae; genus Sequoia; species Sequoia sempervirens. The sequence continues at coordinate 428,412,175 of VDFB02270651.1, forward strand.
TGCATTTTGTTGTGAATTATTTCAAAGTTTTCAACTTCCCTTACACATACCTCTTGAGGCCACCAACCAACCAGTAACTTTTAGAAGTAATAATTTTCAAATTGGGTCCCCAAGCCTTACATTCTTAGGGTGTGTTGTGAGACCATACAACACAATCTCACAACACATTTATTAATAATGCCATTTTTTATAATTATAATTATTTCATGTATTATAAGAAGTCAAAATATAATTTTTTAATAATTTAATTTATATAATTTTACAAAACATATCAATAAATCCATTCATGATGCTTTTTGTATATGATGCACAAGGTCTATTTTATATAGCTATTGATGTAATGTGCAAATTTTATATATGCTGCATTGGGTACTTATTGCATAGTTGATGATGTAATTCACAGTTTTTGTATATGTTGCACAACCTAGCTAGTGTATAATAGCTTTAAAGCATACCTGCATATATATTTGAAGCTGGTCATGGGGGTTAAAACTTTAAAATGTGGGAGGATAAAACAGTTGAAAGTGGTAGCATCTGATTAACCTTGTGATGATGTAATTTTGTTGCATGCACTATCCTTAATACAAAAAAATATATCAATAAATAGTTTTAAAGTCAAATAAATATAATAATAATAATATGTTTGTTTCAATTTTTAATTTGTGTATTAATAATAATATTGTTATAAATATAAATTATATTGATTTTATAATTGTATATTTAATATTTTTAAAATAATACTATAAAAATTAAAAAAATTAAAAAATTAAAACAAACTTTATAGACTAAGTGCTCTTTGGATGGTGTTATTTCTTTCTCTGATAATCTAATTTTTCAAAAGTTAGCTTTTCAGCAAGTGACTTTCTCCTCTAGCCCTAAGTTCAAGGTTCACTCTTTGAATAAGGTAAACAAAGTTAGTAAATGGTCTCTTCCCCTTTTGAGATTTTATAAAATTAATACTAATGGTTCGACTCGAGGTAATCGAAGGGGAGCAGGTAGTGGTGGAATTGGAAGAGATAGTACTTGGTTAGTTCACTTCTTTTTTTCATCTACTATGGGGATTGCTACAAATAATCACATGGAGGCTCATGCTGACTTAGTAGCTTTAGAGAAAGCTTGTGAGTTAGGTTAGAAAAATGTTATTTGTGAGATGGACTCAATGTTGCTAGTTTCCCTCTTAAATAAGGAGAAAGCTTCCCGATCTTCTTGGAGGTTGTCTCGTTATGTGGCGGGTGATCCCACAATACTGGTTTACAAATTTTGGCCAAACTGGACACTGAACTGATTTTTTCTAACTAAATCTTCACTTTTGAGCACCTATAGCGGCTAAACCGTGAGGAATTTGAAAATGATGCAAACTAGTGATTTGTGACATTTTTTCTATAGATTCTAAATATATTTTTCTCAAACTTTTTGGAATCAGATTGCACTTCTTTTTCCATCTCCTTCAAAAACTAGTTTTTATTAGTAAACACCATTATTAAGGAGTGATGCTCATCGTATACAACATAACTTTTTTTCTATGAAGGATAAAATTCTATTTTTTTCGAATTTAGATTTGTAACTATGATATCTAACCCTTTCATTTGGTTTCATAGTGTTTTATTGAATATTTTTTCCTTAATCAAGTTTTGAAGTCAAACCAATTACAATTCAAACATTGGCGGACCATATACAACATAACTTTTTTTATATGTATCAAAATTCAATTTTTTTTTACTAGATTAAGGACATCAATACCTAGCCTGCACATATTTTTCAGAATTTTATTTTGATAATCTGCTATTTTTTCCACATGTTCAAAACAAAGAGCTTGATTTTTGATGAAAAACCTATGTTTAATCAAACTAAAAAAAAATACATAATAGAACCAAAAAATATTAAAATTATATTTGATGGATAGCTCATTCTAAGGACTACCATCATCCAGTTGGGTTTGTGAAGTCTCCTCCATTTTCATCCTCAACTCGAGCTTCAAAGGAAAAAATTCTGCAGATTTTTGGTGCCAGAGGGGGAGAAGGGGGGAAAATGGGGGTTCGAATGAACCCATATTCGAGCAAACCCCCCTTGGAGGTTCACTCAAACATGGGTTCATTCGAACCTTGGTTCGAGCGAACCCCCCTTTCTACAAAGTTTCTCTTTGTTTTTTATTCCAGGAAATGTGAAATATGTGGGACCTAGCATTTAACAGGGTTTGCTCGAAGGGGCATTCAAGCAAACCCTTATTGGGTTCGTTCAGACCATAAGTTCGTTTGAACTCCCCAAAACCAAAAAAAAATTCATGGGGTTGTTTTTTGCAGTTTTGCTACCTCAACAATATTGTAAACTAGTTTTGTGGGATCACCCCGGCTCAAATTCTTTGCATGACACAAAGTTTTGATTCCATTTCTTTTATTCATATTCCTCGTGAGTGGAAGGTTGTTGTAGAGTGTCTGGCTAAATGGGCTTTTGATGTTGATCACATATGGAATGTTGTGGATTGGAGATCTCTTTCTTCAATCCAAAGCTCAAAACTTATTACACTCCATAATGATTTGGGTTGATATTTTTCTTTTTGGTTCTTGTTAGCCTTTTGTTTTTTTTCTTGTGAGGCTCACTAGAGGTGGTTTTGTAACAAACCTCTCCTCTGGACTTTAATGACAACCATTTCTATTTGGAAATCTTTATTAACTCTTCCAGTTTAATCAATTATTATATATTCTCTTGTTTGCCCCCCCCAAAAAAAAGACAAATTTATGAATTATCACTAAAATAATTTTATTATTAAAATTATAATTTTTTTTTATATTCTGATTTTTATATTAAATATATTAATAAAAACATAAAGACTTTCTAAAAATATATTTTTATAAAGAAAAAATAATATTAATAATATATTAATAAAAGATCAAAAAATAAAATAAAGATTAAACATATTAGAATTTTTATATTATAAAATATATTAATTATTACAAATAGATAAATCTTAATAATTGTATATAGCCTCCTAACCCATATGCATTTTTTTTTTTAAAAAGGGGGTAAAATTTTTATTAAATCAGCAAAGAATTACAAAGCAAGAATAGAAAAGCCCCACCAAAGGCAGAAAGGCAAGGCCAAGAAATTAAGATGCACCCAAGAAACACCTCATATCCTCCATAACCCAGTCTTCAAGAAGAAGGGATAAATTCCCAAGAAGAGTGCTCCAATCATCCACATGCCAAGTCTCCATTTGCTCAGATGCCCATCTAGCCAAACCATCAACCACCTTATTCCATTCCCGAGGAACATGGCAGAAGGCAATGGAATCCAAAACCATACTCAGAGCAAGAATTTGCTTGAGCACAACTGCCAGCTACCAATTCACCTCATCCAAATGTCTCTTATTAAGCATATCAATAACAACCTGAGAATCAGATTCACAAACAACCCACCTCCAACCAAGGGCACAAGCATGTTCTAACATGTGAAGAATCGCTAGGGCCTCCAAGAAATTATTAGTATGTTTCCTTTTATAAGTCTAGAAAAAAAAGAATAACACCATTCCTGGATTATCCCTGCCAATACCACCAATTCCAACATGCCCCATATTGCCTCTAGAAGACCCATTAATATTAATATTTAGCTCCCCCAGAGCTGGGGAACACTAGTGACCATTACGTTGAACCTTCTCTCGTCCACACCCACGACGAACAAACCCCCAATCCCTCCTTATACCAATAGAGAGACCCAAGGTGTTGATCACACCAACATCAAAAGGAATAGACAAAACACACTTAGCAGTCATAATCTCTTGTAAGACCCCCAAAATTCTCAACCAAAGCTGACCAACCAATAACTTCTTATCCAAAAAGATTCTACTATTGCACTCCAACCAAATATGCCATATTATCATGTTGGGACCAATAACCCAGGAAATGAGAAGAAATTTTTTCTTAGCAGGAGGGGTCCCTTGGTTCCTCCAAAAGTCCTCCAAAGAAGAGGCATGACTACACGACAAGCTCCAGAGCTTCCACCAGCAGTGCCAAATAGCTTTAGCAAAGGAACATTGAGAAAAGAGGTGGTACGTACACTCCTCATGCCCAACACATAAAACACACATAAAAGGGCCCTGGAATCCATGCTTCTAGAGATTCTCCTAGGTAAGGCATCTTCCTTGCACCACTAACCAAGAGAAGAAATTACACTTCGGATAGAAAAATTTATTCCAAACTTGCGTCCACCATAAGACTCCCAAACTCCCAAACAATTGCTTATCCAACACCTGATATCTTGAAGCAACAAAAAATTTACCCTTCGAGTTAGGACCCCAAGTCAGCACATCATCCCTAGAAAGAGAATTACAAACACAACCAAATAAAATAGCAACAAGCTCCTTACGATCATTAAAGAAACCCCTAGGGGGCCACTCCTACAGGTCCTTCCACTTGAACACACTATCTTGTCCCAAAACTTGGGGAGTTTTAAAATCAAACATATGACTCCAACCAACATCAAGGAACGTCTTGCACAAATCCTTCAGGTGAGGGTGACTAGCCAGAATGGGAGGATGGCCATCCCAAGAATCATACCAGAAGAGAGCATCTCGACCACTATTACAAATCCAAAACAACCCCTACTTAACCAGCTTGGTACCCCTTTTAAGAGTACCCCAAATCATAGAATCCCTCCCCATTAAACTAAAGTGGGGCACCTCAACACTCTCAACCGCACCTAGATACTTTTAAGTAAGGATTTTAGCTTAAATTTGGTGTTGTTGAGAACACCAATGCTAGTACAACTTAGCTGCTAAAGCCTTTCAAATCTATCGAACATAAACCAAGCCCACCTTCTTGCTCTGGCCTACAAGTGGCATCCACTTAACCAAAATCCACTTCCTACAAAGAAGATTACCAAACCAAAGAAATTGGCGAGACAAACTCTCAAACTCCTTGATGAAACTAGCAGGTGCAAAAAGCACAAAGCTTTTATACATGGGTAGGGCTTGCACCACCAACTTTACAAGAGTCACTCTTCCAGTTGAAGAGAGCCACCTACAAGTCCAATGGCTAACTTGTTTCTAAAACTTATCAATAACCTCTTGCCAAAACAATCTAGGAAGCAAATGACTGGCAAGAGGGATACCAAGATAAACAAAAGGAATAGAGCCTATATGAAAATGAAGAATACCAACAATTATCCTTTGAATAGCCATAGGAGTATTAAAGAAATAGATAAAGGACTTCCCTTCATTAATACTCTATCTCGATGCAACCAAATAACAATCTAGAATTTTGTGCCAACTGGCAGCCTCCTTGACTTTAGCCTTGCTCATTAGCCACAAACTGAAGATGAGATTGGGGAGGAATATTATTTCCCATTGCCAGCCCTAGATCAAACCACACTCCACCTAAGATCTAATAAGTCTCCCTAAGCCTTCAACCAGTAAGATGAATAAGGGGATAGAGGATCCCCTTGTCTAAGCCCCCTAGAAGCTCTAAACAACTTCGATAGCTCTGCATTCACCAACACAGAGAAGGAATTAGAAGTGACACAAATCTTGACCCATTCAATCCAACCACTAGCAAAGCCAAATGCTCCTAAAATATTGAATAAGAAAGCCCATTTTACACGATCATAAGCTTTCACCATGTCTAATTCAATAAAGATAGCTTTCTCCTTAGAACCCACCATAGAGTGAATGGTTTCAACCACTATAATGACTCCATCCAGAATCTGTCTACCAGCAAAAAAACCCCTTGTTCTTAAAAAAATAACCTACTTAACCAAGGCTTCAGTCTCCCAGCAATCAACTTTGTAATTATCTTGTAAACCACATTGCATAAAGCAATTGGCCTAAAATGATCCATAGAGTTACCCCCTCATTTTTTGGGACAAGAGCAAGAAAATTAGCATTCATGGCTTTCAACATTTATTTGTTCTTGTAGGACTCTTGGGCGACCTCCAGAAGGTCCATCTTAATCACCTCCTAGAATTCTTAGAAGAACTCAACCAAGAAACCATCAGGCCCTGGAGCCTATCCTTTTTTCATTTGAAAAACAATATTCTCAAGCTCTGACAAAGAAATATGATTAAGCAAAGAATCATTCATTTCACTGGTGACCAAAGATGGTATGCAATTCAAAATCATAGCTTCATCTTCCTTAGTAGGAAGGGAATTCTCAGATAACAAAGTAGAAAAGAAGTGAACAAACTCAACAAAAATTGTAACAAAGAAGGAAAGAATCTCCCCAGTCGCAGACAATAAAGAAGAGATCACATTACCCTGCCTTTTTTCTTTAACCGAATTGTGAAAGAAAGAAGTATTTCGATCTCCTGCCTGTAGTCAATCAATTATGTACTTTTGCTTACAAAAAATTTCCTCTTAATTCCCATTCTTCCACATCCTTCATCGCAACCACTTCCAGATTACCCAAATCCTCAGAAAAACCTTAATCACGAATCTGCCTAGTGATCAAGTCCAATTGAGCTTGAAATTTCGCTTCTCTTGAAACAAATTACCAAAGTGATGCCTATTCCAATGCTTTAGCCTATACTTAACATATTGAAGCCTCTTGGACAAAGAATACATAACAGTCCCATGAGCAGGCTTCTCGAGACACCACCAACCTGGTAGTAGATCATGAAGAGAATCATCCCTGAGCCACATAAGTTGAAATCTAAAGGACTACTTTGCACAACACTGGGATAAGTTTGGTATAAGCTTGATCGGCCAGTGGTCAGAACCACGCCAATCCAGAATCTCTAAGCTAGTCAACCACTTGTTACCCATCTAGAAACTAGACACCAGGAATCTGTCTAACCTTTCTAAAATAGCATATCCCCCACTTCTCCTATTATTTCAAGTAAAAACCCCATTAGCGAGGTTAATATAAACTAAATTCAAGAGAGCAACATTATCTCACAAGAGCCATAAAGAAGTCTCTAGCTGAGCATTACTCCCCCTTCTCTTCCATCGAAGAGACAGCATTAAAATCACCAGCTACAATCCAAGGAAGAAAAGGATCTAAAGACCTCACATGTCTCACATGGTCCCACAACAAGGCCTTGCCTAGAAAGTCAGTTGAAGCATAAATTTTGGTGAAAAGAACTCTCTCGCGACTCTAAATGAAAAGCAACAAAAGAGACCGAACTTCTATAGGAGAGCCACCAGATTGGGTTGACTCTACGTGGATCCCATAAATATGCCACCCCACCAAAGCTACCATACACTCCCACACACTGACACTACCCTTTAATCCAAATCCTCGAGGCCACAAGCAACATACTATCAATAGATAACTGAGTTTTCTGAAGGAAAACCACATCAGGAGAATAAAGTGGAATCAAGTCTTGAGTAGCCTTTTGTCTAGGGATGCGATTCATACCCCTCACATTCCAAGACATCACAATCATCGTTGAGGTTGGGAGAAGTGAGCATCAATAGTCTTCACCAAACTTGACTCCACCAACATCTCACCAATAAGCTTAACCTTCTCTTGGTCCTTCTTTCTTCCAACCTTAAGAGGTTTTTCAGGAGCCCCTTTCTTGGGGACTTTTTGTTGCAAACCCAAGGTCAGGGAAGAAGACTTTTTTTTGCCTAGGTCACAAGCACCCCTCCCTCTAGAGGAGCCAACATTAGCTCCTGGAGAGCCATCAAAATCCTCTAACACCAAACCTAAATCTCCATGAGCAAGAGTTGGAGGTGGCAAATCTACATCCATCTAAACAACCTGCTCACCAATTTGCAAAGAACTGGGAAACACAGTAGGTTGGTCCCCCAACTTGTCCTTAACAAGAGATCCACCTGTCATTTGCTAATCCACCAGTAACCCTTCCTCCTAAACCAAATCCTCCAATGCATCAAATCTGTTGAAGGATTCCTCCTCACGTCTATCCTTGAAGGTTCTCTTTTGATGCCTTACAGGATTACGAGACTTAATCAGAATAAAACCCTCTTTATCAGCCACTCCCCCTGCATGGTAGTCTTACCCTTATCTGTCTTAGGATTAGATTGAGAAGGAGCATTACATGGACTAGAAGCAAAAGTAGCATGGAGGCACTTCCATTGAAGGTGCCCATATTGATGACACAACCGACATCTAAAACGTAACATCTCATAATCCAACTATTGGGTCCAGGAACAAGAGCCAATAGTCATGTCAACATAATCTGACAACAAATCACTCAAATCAATTTCAACACATACCCATGCATAAGAAAGAGCTCTCTTATTCAAGGTTTGCTGAGAAGGACCAATAGGTTTCCCAACAACAAGGCTATCAACTGCAAGATATCACTTCTCCAACATTCTAATGGAAGCCAAGGCAGACAGACCCAAACTGGGACCCTAGAAGGTAACTCCTTCGTTGAATTAAAACCAACATGGCATGGTTTTATGAAAAGTCCCACCTGATTATAGAAATATGACCCCCCCTTTAAAAGCCTTGTTCCAATCCGCAATATAGGAGAACTCTACCATAAAAAAGTTGTTTGTAGCCAACATGATACCAAAGTCTCCTTCTGGGTTCCATGTCTTGTGAATCCAAGTATCAAGAAATGGGAGAGAAAACCTCATCCCCCCCAAAATACAAATCATAATGTGATTATTGTAGTATTCCACATCTTTTGCCACTAACTCAAATTGCATCACCAAAAGCGGTCGCTCTTGAGCCCTCTCCAAACAACCATTCACCTTTTGCAATTTGAAAGCACCATTTCGAGTCAAACCAGTGCCAGGAGAAATCAAATTTGAAGCTCCCGAAACATCACCAGACATAGATGAGGCTTGATCTGCCTTGTCTAAAGGCACATGCAACACCATTAAAAGCCAAAAAATGGTACAACCCAAATGACACCACCACTTTCACCAAGCAAAGCTAATGAAACCCCAAATCGAGCACACAAAGGAAAAAACTAATAAGCAAAACTATTAAGGAACACCTTCATTGGATGCCAAGGGAAGATGCCACCCACAAAGGGCACACAAAAGCAAAAAGACCACTGCTAAACACATATTTCTCCACCAAATCCTGTCACCTCCCTTGAGGTAGAAAAAACCATGCAAAAACGCGTATAAAGAGAAGAAAAATGACTCAACACAAAGAAGAGTGCCCAAGATATGAATGAAATCGACCTTTCCCTAGCTGTCGCCCTCAAAACAGTGACCCCGCGCGCATGCGCCAAATTGACCCCTCAATATGCAGGAAAATGGCTGAGCAAGGGCATAAACCCTAGCTCACCTAGGGAAAAACGCAAAGCTCAAACATTTTTCAATATTCATTCCTTCACCCATATAAATATTTTGTTAAACATTTATTCTTAAAATAAATTTATTAATTATATTAAAGTTATTGATTATATATAATAATAAAAAATATATATTTTTTAAAATATAAAACTTATAAAATACAATTTTAATATATTTTGTAAATGTTAATATATTAATATAAATTTGAGACATCAATATTAATAATTATTAATGAGATTAATAGTTCTGAGGGGGAACGATGGTGCGTGTTGCTTTAGGGGCTTCAACTTTCTCTACAAAGGATTCCAACCAAGTTGCTTGGCCTGCTTCCAAGGTTTGGCCAATGGAACGTCTGACTCTCCTATATTGTGCAATGCGAAGGCTTTTGAACACACACATTTAGTAGGCCATCTCATGGGTGAATACAACAGTCACCAGGCATTTAGGGCTCGTGGTTGTGCGTCCTCTGAAAGCAGACCAAATGGCGTGAGCATGAAGTCGCCCTTTGGTGTGAGAGCTCGAGGGAATGATTTTTCCCACGTTTTGAAAGGTTTAAATGCCAAGTCTTCCAATCTGCAACATGGCAAAGAGATGAAAAATCATGGGCTAGGGAACGACTCAACCACCTGGGCAGGTGACGAGACAACCAAGTGTGGGGGTGCTGATGCTAATGACACCACAAAAATGTGTTCGCATTTCCTGGTTTGCCCCTCCTCTAAAATGCCAAAAGTTTGTTTGGACAATTTAGCATTGGATAGGGAGGGTTTTCTGTCTAACCATGCTCTAGTTTTTCGTTTCACAAAGACTTGGCCAAAGCTTTGTGATATGCATACTTGGGTCATTGAAAATTGGAAGGTATATTTGGAAGGTGAAATCAATATTTACCCTTGTGTAAAGGGGTTTTTTATTTTAGAATTTGATTCATAGGAAGACAAGGAATTGGTGCTTGAAAATGGTCCATGGATTTATCAAGGTGATTTTTTGTGCATGAAACCTTGGTTTCCCGATTTCGATTCACGTACAAAAACTTTCACTTCTGCATTTCTATGGGTGAGACTTCCGTATCTTCCCATCCAATTCTAGGAACTAGATTGCTTGAGGGCTATTGGGAACAACCTCGGGAAATACCACTGTTCTTCTGAAGAAACCATGAATTATCAAAACTCCACTTGTGCTCGAATTTGCGTTGAAATGGAACTAGCCAACGACCTCCCTGTTGAGATTGTGCTGAAGGCGGGTAATAGATGTAGGAGGCAACTTATTGATTACAAAAAAATAACATTCAGGTGTAGGAAATGCTTCTCAATAGAACACATCTCCTCCAAATGTTATTTGCAACATGGGTGTTGGAATATGAGCAAACCGACATGGTGGATCAGGGCTGAAGCACAACACTATATCATTCCACCCATGCCACCAAAGGATTTCATACTTCATTCTACTTTTCTGAAGAAAAGCTCTCCTCCCCCTTTGAGGGATCTTACTTCAATCTTGCCTACTAAGGATGCATTTCTCTCCAAAGGCAATGAAGCCTCCTCACTCTCAACTTCTCCTGCACCTTCGTCAGGTGGTGATGCTCTAACTAAATTGGGTGAATCGGGGGGGAAGCCCCTCCCAAAAGATGCAATGTGAGTTACTATGGATTCCTCTCAAGCTGATAATGATTGGATCGAGGTTAAGAGAAGGAAACCTATAATTGGGAAACATCATATGTTGCTTAGATCTGCCACAAAAGATGGTATTAGTGGAGCTCGGGTTTAATCACCCATTTTTTTGTGAGTTGTAAATCTTGATTTTCAATGAATATAGAGTGCCATCCTCTCTGATAACGATCTGCAAAAAAAAAATAAAAAATTATTAATTTTAATTCAATAGAACAAAACGATTACATACCTATATTTTAACTAAATAAGTTGGATTCATAATAAAGACAATATATTAATTTAAAAATTAAATAATAAATAATAGTTCACTTTTTTTTTAAAAAAAATTTCTCCATAACACACAAAACCTTTTTAGGTAACTCGAAATAATTTTTAAAATTTACACTCCTTTAAAAAAAAATTGTACGGAGCGCTGTACATGCACTCCAAATTCTTTGGAATCATAGATTGGCGCAATTTACTGTCAAAATATTGTACGGACCCGTATAAATGCACTCCAAGTTCTTTGGAATCAATCTGCACCTTACACGCTTGGAAATTTGCGCCACTATAGCACGAACTCCGCATGCAAATGGGAAAAGAAAGCAGTAAAGCTACAAAGGTCGGCCATTAATGAAGTGGAGAAGCATTCTAAAGATTCGAACGGGGGATACAGTGCAATGACTTCAGAAGCGCAGCAAAATCAGAACCCAGGCACAGGCCTCACGAGACCCTATAGGCTAAAATACACTCTAACAGGGCACAAACGCGCGATATCGAGTGTCAAATTCTCGGAAGACGGCAAATACTTAGCCAGCTCTTCGGCGGACAAAACCGTTAGAGTATGGTCCGCTTTTGACGGAAGCTTTTTAACGGAGCTCGTCGGGCACACAGAGGGCGTCTCAGACTTGGCATGGTCGGGAGATTCATGTTACATTTGCACTGCCTCTGACGACAAAACTCTAAAAATATTCGATGCCCACAAGGGGGGAGACTGCATTAAAACCCTTAAAGGCCACACAAATTACGTTTTTTGTGTTAGCTTTAACCCGCAGTCAAATTTATTGGTGTCTGGGTCTTTCGACGAGACCGTCAGGATATGGGACGTCAAGACGGGGAAATGCTTGAAGGTTTTGCCAGCGCATTCCGACCCCGTCACGGCTGTCAATTTTAATCGCCAGGGGGGGTTGATTGTGTCTAGCAGTTATGACGGGCTGTGCAGGATTTGGGACTCTGCAACGGGGCACTGCTTGAAGACGTTGATTGACGAGGATAATCCGCCGGTTTCCTTCGTCAAATTCTCGCCGAATGGCGAGTTCATCCTCGCCGGAACTCTCGACGATACACTGGTAAGTTTAAAACCTTAAACCTTTAAAAGATAGTAATTTTCAATTGAAAAGAACGAATTATTATAACTTTATCATGTAAAAAAGGAGTGATTTCACACCCTTAAATATTGCCAGTGGCTTTTGAAGTAAAATCTAGGTAAGGGAAGGGATGTTGCAGTTGCTAGGGTCAACTTTGCGCTCTTCAAGCAAGTCAAATGATTTCAAATTTAAAACAGGTTACTGTTGAAACCTGGTCCACTTCACCAAATATAGTGCTATCGCAGCATGCTTTTTTGAGGAGTATAAAGTAAAAAGAAAAAAAATGTTGGACCATAAATTGTAAGTTAAACATTTGTTTTGTGCCTATCACATGAACTGTTATATTTTTAATATTGTTTGTTCTAAGGAACACTTTTTGTTTGAATATTGCCTTGTTATGAAAATTAAATATAATAACTCTTAATGAAAAAATAAAATCTTATAGGGACGGGGATGAGGTTTCCCAGTTATGGTCTCCCTGGTTTTGTATCCTTTAATGCCCAATAATCTCATGGTTATTGGACTCTGCCCAATCATTAGGTCCTTTCCCTAATGCCTTTTTGAAGTATTTGATGTCTTTGACATAGGTAATACATAATTATTTAAAATTGCATTTTACTTTATTTCTGTTTACTGGATATCTATGGATATTCGCTTCTAACCATAGTAGCAAAACTATCTCCAAATTAGTTTTCTTCAGCATAATGGCTGTGGTTCAATGGTTGGTACCAATGGCCCAGATTTCATTGGTCACAGGTTTAAGTCACAGCAATGACTCCCCAGTGGTTTGATTGTTGAAACTAGTGGCCTACATATCAATGGTCACCTTCAAGTTATAGTAACGAGTCTAATGACTCTCCAATAAATATGGTAAAATGCCTGTACATTTTGAGAGGCGATCATTTGGTTCCTGAATGGAGTCCATCACTTCTGAGATGTCTGAGTTTGTTTTACATAGAGCTTGCATAGTTTCTTCAAGAGCATTTATTATAAATTTACTTTCATTGGATCTCTGATGCATGGTAGCAATAATCTTTCTCAGTGTTTTTTGATCTCATGCCAGATAAAGACCATAGAGACAGAAAATATAACAAAATAAGAATGTACAATATGAATTATGGATTTTGTTTATTAATTGAGGTTGGTGTCTTTCTGATTACATTGTATGGTACATTACTGCATGGGTTGACTTTATTTTTTTTTTAACTAGAAGTTGAAATGAATTACAAAAATTGCAAACTACAAAATACATAGTCAACCTACTAGTACAAACTAACAAAATAGGGAGGTACCCCCAATGAGGCACTGCTACGATATGGGGGTGTAGATGCCTCAGTGTTGTTGCATCCAATTTGGTTGGACTCTTGTTGATCATCTACCTCCTTTTTGATAGGTAGACCCTCCTCATCAAAAAATAGCTCCTCATCATTTGTGACCTATTCTGAAATTGGGTTGATCTCATCAGGGTCAATCAATTGATTGTCCTTGACGCTTCTTGATAAAATCAAATCTAATGCATAAGTTCATGACATATACAAAATAAGTATTGGAAATTGCTTCAAAACAATAATTAGAAGTAGAACTAGAATTGCTAGCTTTTCTAACCTTGATTTTTCTACTCATTGTAGAAAAATCAAGGTTGTAGTGAACATATACCAAATTATTTACTCACTAGTGAACATATACCAAATTATTTACTCACTATTGAGTTAAATGATTACGTTTCTTGGAGTGTGTGTTCAAATATGCTCACAATTAAATGAACTACATGGCTGTCTCAAAATTCTGCATTTCCATCCATCAAGTGTTTTTGGTTTCCTTGGCAAAAATTCTATCATTGCAATAATAAGTACAAATTTTATCTAGGTTCTTTCATGTATGATTTAGTTAAAACTCAATATAAATAATGTATATATGTACCATGGTAGCAAAAATCATTCACAAGAATAAATTGACAAACCAAATGATAAAGACTGTTTTTTCAAAACATTGTGATTTAATTGGGAAAAAATCAGGTTATGGTCATGATTTTTGGGGAAAAATTGCACAATGAGCAAAAATTGTGAAAAAATAAGGGTTAGGGTTTTTGGTAAAAAAACAAAATTATTATAGAGAAAGTGCAAGAAAATTATTTCATCCAATTTTATGAAAAACTCATAATGTTCATTGTGGAAAAAGGTCCTATTCTCAAGAAATTGCTATCTCTCGATATGTTTTTCCTAATTTTTGCTACTATGGTATGTACAATATAGATAAAAGGGCAAAAGTTGATTGGAAATACCTAGTTCAAAAGTGGTCTTGCCTATACAATGCAAATGCTAGAGAAAAAATCCCTCTTCCTACATGGATGAAGGCAAGTTTGCCATAGTTACCTTCTGTTCCTCTAAACAAGGTAAAATTCTCTTGACACATTTGAATAGGTCCTTTGTCATCTTTGCATTGTTTTGAAATGGGTCATTATAGAACAATGTTGGATTGAGATGGTAGCGAACAATATGGAGGGAGAAATGCATTTACCAATCACATCTTTCATTGAAGATCTCCCATATTGGCATGTACTTGTCTCTATTGTTGTACATCTTGCTCTATATAGCCTCCTTGGTCTTGTCCATTGCTTTATACAAATAGCCCATGTGGGATTGTTCCCCATCAACTAGTCTCAAAACTCTTACTTAAGATTGAAATTATTTATTGTGCCTTTGCTCAAAAACTCAAAAAATAGTTTGCCATAGTCTACCATGGTCTTGCCCTCCAAATGAGTGGCAAACTTAGATTCATCCCTCTTATTTGAAATGAACATTTGTTTTAAATTCATCTTTTTGTGAATAAAGAGTTTGTAATGGAAGGAAGTGGATAGCAAATCTTGTTTCCTTTGGTCGAAGAAATCCCTTGCCCTTTGTGTAGTTGCACATTACAACCAACACTCTTTGTAAGTAAATTTGGTGATGGAGTGGTTCTTCTCCATTATAGATTGCCAATGGAAGTTTTCCAATCTTTTCTAGGGTTAGATCAAGTCAATGTGTTGCACATGGGCTCCAAAACATAGTGGGATACTTCTCTATCAAAAGTTTCCCAACAACAACACAAGCAACAACGTTGTCTATGTTAATGTTATAGCAGCTTTGGTAGCTCCTTCCAGCTCACTTCTTCCGTGGAAGTCTTAAATTGAATAATAGCCGTTGGCTATTCAATTTACTTTTATTGTTTTATGCTTTGGCCGACATGAAAGAATTCAAATTTCATAGAAGTCATTTAATATCCTTCTAGGCCGACTTCACTAAGAAGATATGAGATTTTGTAAGAGGCCGACATGAAAGATTTTGGTTCCTATACATATACACAGTTTATTCATCCATTTTATCATGAAAAGTTCTCCCCAGTTCGGTCATCTTTAAGTGCGAAGCTTGACTCTAATGCGAATATTTACATCAAGTGCAAACAGATTACCATATGTGAATAAGAGACTGCAAATCATTGTCATCTCTCTCGATTTGAATTTGTGTCAAGGTGCGGACTATGTAACAGGGCAAAGATCAGTGCGAACTCATCTGAGATCTAAGTGCGTTTACACCAGTTCGGTGATTTCATTCAAGTGCGATCTCATCAGTGATCTAATCACGGATTTACCAGATCGGTAATATCATAAGATGCGAATTTATATTGTCTGATCAAAGTGTAATTATATATCTAAGGCGAAGCTACAGCTGTCGGTTCTGTCAAGTGTGTTTCAAGTCTGAGAGTTGAAGACCTTCTGTGCTAAGCAAACATTATTGGATCTGTATTCTAATATTATCAGGTGTGATCCAGAGCTTGCTATCTGTTGTTCTTTATTGCAAGAAACTACATATCGGTCTTGTGTTAGACCTTATTGTATTTTGTAAAATTGCCACTGTTGCATCAAATATAAGAGAGATCTTTGTTGCTGGGTTTTTCTCCCTCAAGAGGAGGGTTTTCCCAGGGTATATGCTGTGTTATCTTGTCTAATTTTTTGAATTATTCCCTGTGCATTAATCTGATCATCTAAATTTAACATGGTATCAGAGCGGGTTTGAGGATCGTGATCAGATTATTGCACTCAGCTTATCTCATTTGTTTAGCTTGTCAAGATGGTGTATGATTTGAAGGTTGAGGGTTCAAGCGATTTCATGTCTCATTCAGCATTATCAAGCTGTATACCTTCCAACTCCAACACCTGGATAATCGACAGTGGTGCCTCCCGTCACATAACCGGATTCAAGGAGCACCTATCGAGTTTGGTGGAAAAGGATTCTTCTGAACAAGTCATCATTGGAGATGATGCCAGCTACTCCGTAAAGGGAATTGGGACCTCCAAACTTCACTTGGATTTCGGCATATCGTTTCAATTGGGTAATGTTCTTTATGTTCCCAGAATCAAGTGTAATCTTATTTCTATTTCAGCTTTGGAAGATAAAGGATATCAAGTTGCCTTCTCCAAAGGAAAAGTTCTAGTGTGGATGCAGAACTCTAATTTCAAGGATGCTCAAGTAATTGGAGTTAGACATGATAATCTCTACAAGGTCTGCTCACATCCTCTTCAAGCATTGGTTCATGACTCTTCCAGTCTTTGTGATCTTTGGCATCAAAGATTGGCTCACTTACACTTCCGAGCCCTACCCATTATGGAGAAGATGGTGACGGGCCTTCCTAAATTCAACCAGGAGCACGAAGGTACATGCAAGGGCTGCGCATTAGGTAAGAATATAAAAGCTCCCTTTCATAGTAGAGAAAATAGATCTAAGTGTATTTTAGACCTAATTCATTCTGATTTATGTGGTCCTATGTCCGTTCCTTCTTCGAGTGGTTTTTTGTATTATGTTCTCTTTATTGATGATCACTCTAGGAAAACTTGGATTTATTTTTTGAAATCTAAAGAATCTGAGGAAGTACTGGATAGGTTTAAAGAGTTTAAAGCTTTAGTAGAAAATCTTTCTGGTAAACGAATTAAGGTCCTCAGATCTGACAATGGTGGAGAATACACCTCTAGTAGTTTTCGAAACTTTTGTACTGATGCAGGGATTAAGAGGGAGCTCTGTGTTCCCTATAATCCTCAACAAAATGGTGTTGCAGAAAGGAAGAACAGGACAATTGTGGAAGCAGCAAAGGCCATGATCCATGATCAAGATTTGCAAACCTTCCTATGGGCAGAAGCTTCCAGGACAGCAGTATATGTTCAGAACAGATGTCCTCATAGGATCTTGGAGAATATGACTCCAGAAGAAGCCTTTACAGGGAAGAAACCTGAAGTTAGCCACTTGAGGATCTTCGGTTGTCCTGTCTATGTTCATGTTCCCAAAGAAAAGAGAACCAAGCTGGAGCCTTCTGGCAAGAAGGGAATCTTTGTGGGGCTACAGTGAGACATCAAAAGCTTACAGAATTTACATTCCAGGTCAGAAGTTGATAGAGATCAGTAGGGATGTCACATTCGAGGAAGATGTTGCATTCAAGAGATCCAAAGGGATTCATATGGAGATTGATAATGAAGAGTCTCCTCAGGACATGGAAGTTGACCATTCTCCTGAGATTCAGAGGGAGACAATGGAACCAAAGGAAGATCTTGATCCAGTTGAACCCTTGGAACCTACTGATGGGCCTACTGACATTGTTATTGGGAGGAAGAGACCTCTATGGGCTAGTCGCACCATGCAAGAGGCTGAAAACTTTGCAGCTCCTAGAGGCACATTCAGAGAAAGCAAAAGGCCACATAAGTTCTCCAGTTATGTTGCCTTGATGAGTCAGATTATAGAATCTGAACCTTCCTGTGTTGAGGAAGCATCCAGTCTTCAAGTCTGGAGAGATGCCATGACAGAGGAGTATCAGTCAATTCTTAAGAATGATGTTTGGGATATCGTTCCTAGACCCGAGGGCAAGTCTGTGGTATCTTCTAAATGGCTATTCAAGATTAAACATGTTGCAGATGGAAGCATTGAGAAGTACAAGGCAAGATTTGTGGCTCGTGGGTTTTCTCAGAAAGAGGGAGTTGACTATGATGAGACCTTTGCTCCTGTTGCTCGCTACACTTCTGTCAGAACCATCATTACTATTGCTGCATCTAGAGGATGGAAGATTCACCAGATGGATGTGAAGACAGCCTTTCTCAATGGAGTAATTGAGGAAGAGGTTTACATAGAGCAACCTGATGGATTTGAGATTCATGGGAAGGAGTCACATGTTTGCAAGCTGAAGAAGGCCTTGTATGGTCTTAAGCAGGCTCCTCGTGCATGGTACGAAAGGATTGATTAGTATCTATCAAGCCTGGGTTTCTTGAAGAATGATGCTGATTCAAATCTCTACTTCAAGGTAATCAATGGTGATGCATTAATTTTGGTTTTATATGTTGATGATCTAATCCTCACTGGAGAAGATCACCTAATTCTTGAATGTAAGAAAGATTTAACTTCTGAATTTGAGATGAAGGACCTTGGGCTCATGCATTACTTCCTTGGTTTAGAAGTCTGGCAAAAGTCAGATGGTATGATTTTAAATCAAGGGAAGTACACCATTGACATACTTAAGAGATTTGGCATGATGGATTGCAAACCCATGTCTACTCCTATGGAGACCAATCTTCATAAACTGAAGGAGGCTGCAGCTAGCTCAGATTTGGTGGATCCTACGTTATACGGACAGCTGATTGGATCCTTGATGTATCTAGTTAACACTAGACTTGATATTTGCTATGCAGTGAGTGCACTTAGCCAGATTATGTGTGATCGGAGACAGATACATCTTGTTGCAGCTAAACATATCCTAAGATACTTGCGTGGCACAGTTGGATATGGGTTGAAGTATACTTCAGATGCAGACTTGGAGTTACTTGGTTTTACTGATTCTGATTGGGCAGGTTGTGTCACGGATCGGAAGAGCACCTCTGGCTGTTGCTTCAGTCTGGGTTCTGCTATGATTTCCTGGTGCAGCAGGAAACAGTCTTCTATAGCATTGAGTATAGCAGAGGCTGAGTATATTGCAGCTTGCATGGTAACTCGAGAAGCAGTGTGGCTTCGTAAGCTCCTTGCAGGATTGTTTAGATAATCAATGGAGTCCACCATTATTCATTGTGATAATCAGATTTGTGTGAAGCTTTCTGTCAATCCTGTGTTTCATGACAGAACCAAGCATGTTGAGATCAAGTACCACTATATCAGAGATATGGTACTGCGAAAGGCTGTACAGTTGAGGTACATTAGCATTGATGAGCAGACGGCAGATATTCTCACCAAGCTTCTCGCCAGGGTAAAGTTCGTGTACTTTCGAGACAAGCTTGGTATGGTGGAGAATCCAGCCGTGACTGAGTATGAGTCTCAGTATCAGTGAGCCTTGCTTAATGAGTTCTTCTCTGTGAGAGAAGTTCGAGGTGAAATCCCTTGTCAAATGCATTTTCTTCTGTGACGGAAGAATTTGAGGTGAAAGCCCTTGGTTCCACCCTCTGAGAGAGTCATGGTGGATGTCATGTGTGCGACTCCATGACATATGTTGTACTTGTGTTTCACCCTCTGGGAGAGCCATGGTGAAAGTCACATTGAGGTGACAACATCATGCAAAGTGATGAACACTTGTACTTACTATTGCACTTTCTTCTGTGACGGAAGAACTTGAGGTGAAAGCCCTCGTTTCCATCCTCTGAGCTGAGTCATGGTGGATGTTATGTGTGTGACTCCATGACAACATCACGTGAGAGAGTCCGTGATGATCTTTCTGTACTTGTGTTTCACCCTTTGGGAGAGCCATGGTGAAAGTCACATTGAGGTGACACCATCACGCAAGTGATGAACACTAGTACTTAACCATGTGATGGTTGATATCACATTGAGGTGATATATATCTCTCTTTATATTTGATTGCAGGCAACGGTGGGAGATGAGCTTCATATGGAGATGATTTGTTTTTCTTCTTAGAGCTAGAAGTTCTCTCCCTAGCTGAGAGGGAGTGTTAATGTTATAGCAGCTTCGGTAGCTCCTTCCAGCTCACTTCTTCCGTGGAAGTCTTAAATTGAATAATAGCCGTTGGTTATTCAATTTACTTTTATTGTTTTATGCTTTGGCCGACATGAAAGAATTCGAATTTCATAGAAGTCATTTAATATCCTTCTAGGCCGACTTCACTAAGAAGATATGAGATTTTGTAAGAGGCCGACATGAAAGATTTTGGTTCCTATACATATACACAGTTTATTCATCCATTTTATCATGAAAAGTTCTCCCCAGTTCGGTCATCTTTAAGTGCGAAGCTCGACTCTAATGCGAATATTTACATCAAGTGCGAACAGATTACCATATGTGAATAAGAGACTGCAAATCATTGTCATCTCTCTCGATTTGAATTTGTGTCAAGGTGCGGACTATGTAACAGGGCAAAGATCAGTGCGAACTCATCTAAGATCTAAGTGCGTTTACACCAGTTCGGTGATTTCATTCAAGTGCGATCTCATCAGTGATCTAATCACGGATTTACCAGATCGGTAATATCATAAGATGCGAATTTATATTGTCTGATCAAAGTGTAATTATATATCTAACGCGAAGCTACAGCTGTCGGTTCTGTCAAGTGTGTTTCAAGTCTGAGAGTTGAAGACCTTCTGTGCTAAGCAAACATTATTGGATCTGTATTCTAATATTATCAGGTGTGATACAGAGCTTGCTATCTGTTGTTCTTTATTGCAAGAAACTACATATCGGTCTTGTGTTAGACCTTATTGTATTTTGTAAAATTGCCACTGTTGCATCAAATATAAGAGAGATCTTTGTTGCTGGGTTTTTCTCCCTCAAGAGGAGGGTTTTCCCAGGGTATATGCTGTGTTATCTTGTCTGATTTTTTGAATTATTCCCTGTGCATTAATCTGATCATCTAAATTTAACAGTCTATAATAAATTGGAGTACACATTGTGGCCCTACTTCAATGATCAACTTATCAAATATAGTGAAAAATGTGTGCATTGATTTCACTCACCCTATTTGACACATTCACAATAGTTGAGGAACACCATGACAAACTCATATGCCACAAGGAAGTTGATAAGAGTATGATTCTTCCCATTCATCCATATGTTTGACATAATTTTGCAACCTATCTTCACCCTCTCCTTGTGATGTTTGGAAAGGACATTGCTCGCATTCTATATTGCATCCCTCAACATGTCCCTTCTCAAGGTCGCATATGAGGGGGCTTTGAACCTAGGACCCACAAGTTCAATTGTGTCTACCATAGGTTGGCAATATGGAGACTTGGCAACATTGAATGATAGGTTGGAGTTATTTACCAATGACCTTGGCTTGCTCACGTGTAATCTTCTTTACCTTGTACTCTCTAAGGTTGGTAGTGCTCTTGTAGTACAAGGTTCAAAGAAGCATTAATATTTACACCCCTTGTGTTAAGTCATTGTGAAGTACAAGATGTAGAAGAATCTGGCATTGGCTGCTATGATGGCTCAATCTTAGAAAATGTTGATCCAACTGTTGTCCTTGCCTTCTTTTGGCTTTGGAGATAGTGTTACTTAATACAAATTCACATTGTTTAAATCATTGCCAACTTCCATTTTAGTGGCTATTGTTAGCTAGTCGCCCATTTTGCTAGTTCTCTTATTATATTGGCAATTTGAAATTATTTGAAATAACATTTTGTTTCATTTTCTAAAATCAATATTTAAAAAAAACAATTCTAATTTAGGAATTAAATATTTAAACCCTAAACCCTAGGGATGGTTATTTGGCTTTTAAATGGAATGAACCTTGATGCCTATTGAGTGTTTGTGTTTTTTACAGAGATATTGCATAGTTTTTCCAAATGCATTTGGTTTTTTTAATCCAAATGGAATTCATTATTCAACTTCAATTCCTCTAAATCTAGAATCATATCAAAGAGTTTCTATATGCTTTGGAATTTTTGCTTAAAAGAAATTCTGTAAGTCCTTTTTTTGCTGAAACGTAATTCATATTATTTTGAATTATCTGTATTACATCAAAAGTCTATGAGTGTCTCTAGGCCACTGCTCAAAAGAAGAAAGTACGACCTCTGTGATCTCTACTTGAGCCAAGTGTCTTGACCAGTGAATCATGACTGTTATTACCTGGAATATGCACCCTGCTGAATCTTGAATCCAACTATCTTGTGAAACATGGGATGACCTCTTGAGTTGTGGGAATCGCGAAACTCAAGGTCAACCTCTGATTAAAGGGCGGCTTCCCCTTGGTAAATCACCTAAAAACTAACTCTAACTAAAGAACCTTGTTAGGAAAAGGGATGAGAAAGATCTGATAATCTAAATCTAAAACAGAAATGAAGGTGATACACCAAATATAACAGATTTCTACTTCATTTCAGTAATACAACCTATGAATCTCAATCTAAAGCTTCACACAGTAATTTGCAACAGTAATTTAGAGGTAAACTTAGAACAACAACGATCAAGGAGTCATAGAACTCACAATAATACCTGCTTTTCTTTCATACACAGAGAAAATTGAAATAAATAGAGGCCAAAATACTGATCTTTGAATCATGAAGGCTGCTACAATGACTGTTTTCTGGAAAAATAGTAAAATATTACATCACAAGCATACAATCAACCATTATTTCAGAGTGAAATGAGGTTGAAGATGCAATCAATGAAGAAAATTACAGAAGTAAAGACCTGATTTTGACTGAAAAAATTAAAGGACTGAATGTCACTTTGTCACAATAAATTTTTTTCAATGCTTTGCAACAGACATAGCCCTCTAATTTATAGATTTTGAGAGCCTAAATTCAAAAAGTCATGTTGACTTTAGATATTTTTCCTATGAGTTGTCATCCTTATCCTCTGTGGATAAGATTTACTTTTCTTATCATTTGTGGATAAGATATTTTGACTTTGACTTTCTTCCCTTGACTATGACTTTGCATTTGACTTTCTTTGACTTTGTAATGCTTTGCTGATTTTGCAGAAAATATTTTCCTTTTTTTTTTTGTTCCGATCTTTCATAAAAAATCAGGTAACAATGACCAATTAGACTTTGCATTATGACTTCCCAAAATTCAATTTTTTTTGGAAGCATATAATTTGTAGCAAAATTTCTAGTATAACACTATTTCATGCTAATCTTCAGAAAAGACAAAGCATTTTGTGTAATTGCAGAGAAACATACAGAAAGAACAATGAATTTGGGGACAAAAAAAGTACATAGCAATATCCTTAGACAGAAGATCTATTACAGTATGTGTCTTGAGTCTGCCTTGCATCTTTCATTTGCAGCAGGCATACAAATCTTTCCTTTCGTATGTTGCATCTTTGATTGGCAGAGAGCCTATTACACAGGTAATTGGTAAAATATTCGATGTATTAACAATGAGCAATGTGCTCAATAAATAATTTACAAGATGTTATAGGATAAGATCGAACACGATTTTATCTCAGGAAAAAGTAGGAAGTTTCTAAAAGAAACTTCAGATAAGATCTCGAACAACAAAGACGATCTTATCTAGATATTTTACAATATTTTACATAGTTGAGCATTAATAAATAAATAAAGAATATTATTTTAATACCCTCCCTTAATGCTCAATCTATCAACTACACCAAGATGCCCCCTAAATTTTACAAACTTATTTGTACTGAGTGACTTGGTGAGAATGTCTGCTGTCTGATCCTCTGTCGAAACATACAGCAACTGAACTGATCCGTCTTCAACCAACTTCCGAATGAAATGACAGTGAGTTTCCACATGCTTGGTTCGCTCATGGAAGACCGGATTCTTGGCAAGTTTGAGAACTCCCTGATTATCACAGAACAAGGGAGTCAGACCTGCTTGAGATATTTGCATATCCACAAGCATCCGGCGAAGCCAAACTGCCTCACATGCTGCTTTTACTGCTCCCCGATACTCTGTTTCTATCGAGGAGAGAGCCACTGCCTGCTGCTTCTTACTAGTCCATGTGACAGCACCGGATCCCAAACTGAACACATACCCAGATGTTGATTTCCTGTTATCAACTGAACCTGCCCAATCTGAATCTGTGAACCCACTGAGTTTAGGATCGTGACTCCGAGTGTACAAGGGTCCAAAATTAGTAGTGCCCTTCACATAACGTAGCACACGCTTCGCTGCTACCCAATGATCAGCCTTGGGGGCTGTCATGAAGCGTGATATGTAGCTCACTGCAAAACTCAAGTCAGGTCTAGTAGCAGCAAGATAGATGAGGCTGCCCACTAGTTGCCTGAACAATGTTTCGTCTACCACAGGTGAATCGGACTTAGCTGACAACTTAAGCCCTTTTTCCATGGGTGTGGAGGCAGGTTTGCAATCTTGCATTCAGAACTTATCCAAAAGACTTCGAGCATACTTGGACTGGGAGATGAAAATGCTGCTCTCTGTCTGCCAAACCTCAACACCTAAACAATAATGCAGGAGGCCCAAGTCTATCATGTCAAAAGTTTTGCACAAGTCCTGTTTGATCTCAGTGATCAAATGTGCTGAACTGCCAGTAATGATCAAGTCATCCACATAGACAACAACAAGCAAGATCTCATTACCAGTATTCTTGACATACAGGTTCGAGTCAGATGGACTCCTCTGAAAGCCATGATCTATGAGGTACGTGTCAATCTTGATGTACCAAGCCCGAGGAGCCTGCTTCAGGCCATAGAGTGCTTTGACCAATCTGCACACCTTTTGTTCTTGACCAGCAACTTTGAAACCTGGAGGCTGCGTCATGTATACTTCCTCCTTCAACTCACCGTTGAGGAAAGCACTCTTCACATCCATCTGATGCACCTTCCAACCAAATTGGGCTGCTAAGGCAAGGACGAGCCGTATGGTACTCATTTTGGCTATAGGAGCAAAGGTCTCCTCATAGTCAATGCCTTCTTTTTGTGAGAACCCCCGTGCAACCAGACGAGCTTTGTACTTGTCAAGGGTTCCATCAGCTTTGTATTTCACCTTGTACACCCATTTGTAGCTAATGGGCTTCTTCCCTGCAGGAAGATCAGAAAGGACCCAAGTGTGATTCTTCTGAAGACTCTGGTATTCTGATTCCATCGCCTTTTCCCACTCAGATATCCCTTTTGCCTCTGAATATGTTTGAGGCTCATAAACACTGTGGATGTTGGCCATGAGAGCAAAATTCACTGTAGACTGCTGTTTGCTCTTGTTTGTGGATGATCTACCCTCAATGAGCTCATCAGCACGAAGATCACTGATAGTCTTAGCCCACCATTTCGGCCGAAGAGTAGAAGTGCCAACATCAGATGTAATAGGAGGAGCTAGATTGGTTGTGGATCTGGAACAAGTTCAACAGGGAGATGTTCAATATCATTTGAAGGGAACTTAGGTTGAGCATCATCAAAGACTAGGTCTTTGTCATCCCTCCCATCAGGTGAACCTAACGGAAGTCGGATGCCCACATCAGGAGCTTGTAGAGGCTGATCCTCCGAATGCGGAACAGGTGAAGAAGAGTGAAATGGACCTCGTTCCTCATCAAAGACAACATCTCGACTGAAGATAAGACGATCAGTGTCTATATCAATCAGCCTGTATGCCTTGTGGTTGTCACTGTACCCTGTGAACATTAGTTTCTGGCTCTTGGAATCCAGCTTAGAGCGCTTGGCCTCTGGAATCCAACCATATGCAAGAGAGCCGAAAACCTTCAAATGACTGATCCTGGGTTTGCGACCAGTCCAAACTTCCTCAGGAGTCTTCCCCTTAACAGCATGAGTGGGTGACCTATTAAGAAGATAGACTGAAGTATTGACTGCTTCTGCCCAAAACTTGGTAGGAACACTCTTGTGTTGCAACATGGAGTGAGCCATCTCAACAATCGTACGATTGCGCCGCTCTACAACACTGTTTTGCTGAGGAGTGTAGGGTGTGGTCAACTGACATTTTATCCCATGAGTATCACAGAAGTTGGAGAATGCACTAGAACATAATTCCCCCCCATTATTTGACCTAAGAGTTATAAGACAAGAACTGGACTCTTTTTCAACCAAGGCCTTAAACTTCTGAAATACATTAAAAACCTTTGATTTCTGCTTAAGAAAGTACACCCACATTTTCCTACTATAATCATCAACAAAAAGTAGAAAGTACTTGCAACCAGTTACAGAAGAAGTAGACATAGGGCCACAATTACCAGCATGAACTAATTGAAGTACCTTAGAAGCTCGCCAAGAGTCGCCATCCTTGAATGGTGTGCGATGTTGCTTCCCGGCCTAACAAGCACCACAAATGCCCTAATGCTGAGTCTGAATGTCAGGTAAGCCATCTACAAGTCCCTCCCGAGCAAGCTGAGAGAGATAGTGCACGTACTGCTGGTGCCAAAGACTAGTGACAGCTGAATTTCTGGTTGCCAAGGCTAACTCCGGAGAATCACCAGTGTCCACAAGCCTGTAAAGGCCATGGTCCTCTATCCCAACGGCCACTGTTGTGCGAGTTTTGCGATCTACAATCGAACATCTATGTGAGCTGAACACCACATCCATTTGGCGAGAATGCCGCATTATCTGACTGATTGAGAGAAGATTGAGCTCGATATCAGGTACATAATACACGTTGAGGAATATGAGATCCCTCCCGCCAGACTGAACCTGAACAGTGCCTGTGCCGACAACTGTGTATTCCTCACCTCCTCCAAAAATCACTGAGTTAGTGCAAGGGGAAAAGTTTGTGAACCAATCACGCCTATGTGAGAAATGACGCGAGGCACCAAAATCTATGTACCAAGCAGAGGATTTGACATGGTCTGCTGGCCTCTTTGCCATGAGTGCATAAAAGGCAGATTCCTTTTGCTCAAAGTGTTCAGCGACATTCACTTTCTGCTGAAACCCTCCTTGCTTCTTTTGCTCAGAAGCCAAACGAGTACGACAATCTTTCTTGATGTGGCCAAATTTATGATAGTAGTTGCATTGTATATTTTTCTTCTTCAAGCTGGTGGAGGTCTGACTCGAGCCTTTCTGCTGTGAAGGCTGACCTTTCCCTTGATGCTTCGGATGAGTTTTAGCTGCAAAAGCTTGCTCTGTGGAGGATGATGAGTCACTGCTACCGAACTGTTGTCTCCAGCGATCCTGCTGCAACAAGATAGTGCACAAATTTGGAAACTTAAGATCAACATTAGCAGACGTAATGTTGAGAGTCTAAGAAGTGTTCATAGGACTTTGGTAGACTCTTCAGAGTGATCACGACCATGTCTTCCTCCTCCATTTTCCGACCAATCGCCTCCAATTGATCTCTGATCTCCTGGATTTTATTCAAGTGCGCTTGCAGAGTCGTCTTCTCATCCATCATGATAGAAAACAACATATTCTTCAAGAAAAATGCACAGCTTTTGTCGGAAGTTTCATGCAAACCCTTCAAGTGATCCCAGATCTCCTTAGCTGATTTTCCAAGTGGAATCTGGGGGAGCTGATCATCAGTAACTGAAAGCTTAATAAGCATTACGGCTTCACGATTCTGCTCATCAAACTTCTCCTGATCCTTACCCTCCATTGCGGGACGAGTAGCTTTGCCGAGGATCATCTAATCAAGGCAGCGGTATTCAAAAATTGTTAACATCCGCTGCTTCCAGGTGTTGTAATTTTTGCCATTAAATCTCTGACTACCCTCCAGCATTAAATTACTTAAATTGGCCATCTTCACGCTTTTCGAGGCACAAAAAATGACATACTAAGAAGAGGCTGATGCACAAAACTCGAGGCACAAATTCCAATGTAAAAAATAGAGGCAGATTCAAGTACAACCTGCATAAAGTATAGTGTACAGATGGCACAAAATTCGAGGCATGAAAAACGATGCATCCAAAAAATTGAGAGACCAACCCAGTTGAGCTCTCGAAAAACACACCAGGAATCTGTAATCGAAATAAATTTCTGACTTGAAATAGATGGTCAAAACCTTGGCCAAAGTTGCAGGATGCCCTAGGCGGCCATGAAAGCTCAAAATTTTTTGCAGAAATGAGCTCGAATCTGCACAAAGATTTTGACAAAAAAATGCCAAACCCTAGGCGACCAGGAGGCAGCCATGAATCAGACAGAAAACGCCTAGAAAATGAGCACAAATCGTGTCCAAAGATGACAGAAATATCCACGAGCCGTCAGAAAATCGCGACCAAAAAAACGCAGACCCAGATCGCGTTCAGCTTTATTGTCAAATCGCGGCCAGACACTTGCAGAGATTGCGGCCTGAAAGAAGTGAAAATCCATGAACAGAGAGCAGAAAAATGTGATTAAAAAATCGCGCCTAGATGTTCCTCGTGTAGCAGAAAACACAAATACAGTGTGCCTTTAAAATGCCAGTCACACGACCAAAGAAGACTTAAAATCACGTACTCAAAAAACGCGTCCAGGATTTGCAAAATGCCGCAAAATCCACAGATTAATA
Source organism: Sequoia sempervirens (assembly GCA_007258455.2). Lineage (NCBI taxonomy): Eukaryota > Viridiplantae > Streptophyta > Pinopsida > Cupressales > Cupressaceae > Sequoia > Sequoia sempervirens. Next base: position 428,440,758 of record VDFB02270651.1, read on the forward strand.
ACCCTCGAATTTCAAATGCACGAGCCACGAAAAAATTTCAAATTTTTTTTTTGAAATTTTAACTCTTCAAAAATCTTCGAAAATTTCAGAGAAGATTTTATCAAATTTTTAATTCAAAAAAATACTGAAAAAATCTTGAATGATTTTTATGAATTAAAAATTCGATTTTGAGCAAGTTGGCTTTGATGCCATATTACACAGGTAATTGGTAAAATATTCGATGTATTAACAATGAGCAATGTGCTCAATAAATAATTTACAAGATGTTACAGGATAAGATCGAACACGATCTTATCTCAGGAAAAAGCTAGAAGTTTCTAAAAGAAACTTCAGATAAGATCTCAAACAACAAAGATGATCTTATCTAGATATTTTACATAGTTGAGCATTAATAAATAAATAAAGAATATTATTTTGATAGAGCCATATTTTTGTTTCCCCTTTGTCTTGCTCTGTTTTCTAGTTCAATCTAAAAGAGCATATATAGGATAAAGAATCCCAAATTAAATGCAACTAGCTAACAAACTTCAACTACATGATCTGTGCTTTTGGTGAGATAAACAGATAATGCTGCCCAAGGTCCTCTCAGTAAAGCATTGAGAGGATGCATGATTTATCCAACCATGTTGGATGGAGATGGTAAAGGCAGATATGGTTGTGATTCATTGGTGAAGACAATTGGCTTGTGTAGAGATCACAAATCATGTATCTCTGTAACAAGTTGTTCATCTATTTGAGCTATTATATCCGGCTAGCTTCTATGATTAATGGGGGCCCTGTCTTTGCTTCCTCTTCATCTTGCTGTTTTTTTGTTCAATCTAGAAGGGTATATATAGCATTGAGAGGATGCATGATTTGTACAACTGTAATGGGTAGAGTTGTTTGATAAGCACACACTTATATTGAGATGGGGGGTGAATCAGTATAAGGTAATCTTTTACATTATCAAATTACTAATTACAATAATATCAATCACACAACATCGACAATTAAGAACACAAGATTTACTTGGAAACCCTTTTGGGAGAAAACCCCAAAGAAAAGGACTGCTTGGATCTACCATCCAAATCCAATCACAAATAAAATACTCTTACTTTTTTTGTAGGCACCAACCTACTAGAGACACCAATCCCCACCTCTAAGCACCAACTCAGCAAGAGACACCAATTCTCTTTTATTGAGAGGCATCGACCTCCAATTCTCTTCTAATGAGAGGCACCAACCTCCAAAGAAACAAAATGTTTTCCTTCTTAATATGAATCTCCTTAGACAAAATCTGCTCAAATATCCTTCATAAGTGTGCTCAAATATGCTTCATAAGTCTGCTTGTATGGGAAAGATATTGCATTAAATTCTTTCCTTCTAACTTCCATTCAATCTTCTATTTGTACCACAATGTGCCTCTTCACCCAAGGGAGGTGGTTCCTCAAGAGGGGTCGGCTTTAATAAAACATAGTTAATTTATTTGCATTAAATTCTTTCCTTCTAACTTCCATTCAATCTTCTATTTGTACAACAATGTGCCTCTTCACCCAAGGGAGGTGGTTCCTCAAGAGGGGTCAGCTTTATTAAAACACAATTAATTTATTTTTAATCCTCCCAATGAGGCATTGCTCAAGGTAGGGTCGGCCTCCATTAATAAATTAATTTAATTTAACTTCTCCACATGGGGCGAACATACGAAATGGTCAGCCAACATGATGTAATATGCTTGCTTAGAAGGAAAGACAAACACCTCAAATCTATAAAATGCTTGCTCAAAATAGAAAAGACAAACTCCTCAGAACAGACTTCAACAACTTGGATATTTACTTGTCCAAAATTTATCACAACAATCCGATTACAAAATATAACCATCAACACCACACACCACGCTTATGATTATTGGTAAGCTTCGAACTAAAATATAAACAATCAGAGCACTGCAAATTGATGTAATATTGGAGATCGCTCATGATAGGGAATGAATACAACAAAGCTTGGTTGATAAACCAAACATTCACATAAGATCAAATATATATATGGCTCCACATACAGATTTATTGGCCCAATTATAAGCCAAGTCACAATGCCGATTTAAATGTCGAATGAGCTTGCATTGGAATGATTATAGTTGAAGTTCTTTAGAGCTCGGTAAGGATCGCTTAAGATCGAGTGTCGGAGACAAGGAGCAGGAAACTGATGCGCATCGAACATTGCTAATCGGATGTCGAAGAATTACCAGTGGCCAAAGAAGATACTTGAGCCTGGTGACACCCATGATAAAGTTGCGACCTTACTGGGAGAGTGGTGATGACACTTGGTAAACACTCCCTTAATGTATCGGATTGCACTGCTTGTCCGTCCCTACTACTTCATGCAAAATCATTGGTGCAGTCGCTATGACAGGATCCTGTGAATCATGTGGAAGTGGTGGCGAGAACGGAGGCTTGGCCACACTTTCATTATAATCACCTTCTTCAATGATTGAGCCCTGCAAATATAGAAGATGACTTAGAGTTCATGCAGAGTTTTGGTGGATGAAACAAACTTAGAAATGCGGATGATATGCAGAACAAGAACACAAATGCCCAAATCGATATTAGCATCACAACCTGAGTGTGATCAGCAAGGGGGCTACGTCCCTCAGTAGATCGCCATGGAAGCAAGACCAAATTCGAGATGCCAAACAAAGGAAACAAACTAGTATAAATACGCCTTCCTTAAAAGAGGTCGACCACAATACTCAACGCCTTCCTGAAAGGAGGTCGACCTCAATAGAGAATTATAAATTTAAATATATTAATTAATAATTTAAATTTATTAATATTATTATTAATATTATACTAAATTTTGTGGTGTTGAAAAACACCATTTTCCCGCCAGAAATCAAACATGACTAGTCATGGGTGGGGACATGACAGTCCTCCCCATCGAGATGTTGCTTGCCCTCAAGCAACTGCAAATTTGGATGCTTGAAGATTTCAACTCCTTCCCAAGTTGCGTCCTCAATTGGGAGATTCTTCCATTTCACTAGATACTTTGGAATGACTTTGTTCCTCGACCTTTTCTCCCTTACGTCCAACACTATCTCAAGTTCGAGGATCAATTTACCCTCATCGTCAAGAGAGGGTAGTTCAGCTGAGGGTTTGACCTGCTGTCCTAGTGCCCCTTTTAGGCATGATACATAAAAAATGTTATGGATTATGCTGCCCTGCGGTAGTTCGAGCTCATAAGCAACCTCCCCAATCCTCTTCAAAACCCTGTAGGGTCCATAGAATCTCGGTTTTAGCTTTTCCGTACCATTCCCCTTGAGAGTAGATTGTCTATAAGGCTGCAACCTTACATAATGTAATACCCCTCGTGTTGTTGATACTCTTTTGTGTTGATTTTGTACTTGGTTTGTGATGGTGATCAGTTCACCAGTTTTGGTTGTGTGTGGATTCATAGTTTGGTTGGTTTGCTGCACTTGACATTACTTATGATGCTTGATGACACATTACGTGGTGATTATGTTATTTGCTTATGTTATAGTTTCCTATTATGTAGTTGTACCTTTCAGTGCTGAGTTTTGCAGAGACAGCGTGATCTAGAGTTTATATGTTTCCAGATGTATACTTGTACTTCTATTATACTTTGTGTATTGATATGTTACTCTCCCATGTATTGGGTAGACTTATGATGTAATCTCGAGTAATTGCTCAATGAGATATACTTGTAGATTGATGTAATGTATAATCACATTATGTAATTCATGCTTTATCCATAATTGTTAATATCATTAAGATTGTGTTATATTTGAGTAAATATGTTCTTTATATTTCCAAGTAAAATTTGCTATGAATACATGTATGGTTTCTATATGGTTCATTCTTGTCTCATTGCTTATCTCTAATAAATGTTTAAATAAAGACATGTGAATGAATGAGTTACGTTAGTAGAATTGGTAAATTACTTTTATCAACTTTGTTATTGGATAGATTACGTAATGTCACCTCATGTATCCCAAGGGACTTAGGTGTTTAACAGTTTAACTAGTAATCATTAGCTATGTTAGTTGCATTAGTAAACTTAGTGTTTATACTTTGTGTTTTCAAAAAAAAAATTTGTTGCGTTTTTAGTTGTCCTTTAGCGATTGCGCGACGGGGCGCTACACATAAACTATGTCATCAACCGCAAAAACTCTTTTTGTCTTGTGCCTATCAGCATACATCCTTTGCTGGTTGTGCATTTGTTGCAAATTTTCCTTAAGGGAATGCAAAATATCCATGTTCTCTTGTATAACATCCTTAGCTCTAGGAACTCTACTACCAGTGATAAGTAAATCCATCAATGGAGTGGCATCATAACCATAAAGAGCTTTGAAGGGTGACACATCTATTGACATATAATGCGTGGTGTTGTAGCAAAACTCTCCCACATGCAACCATTTTATCCAAGCTGTTTGCTGCCCCGTGACATAGTTTCTTAGGTAGCCCTCAATTTATTTATTCAAGATTTCCGTTTGCCCATTTGTTTGGGGTTGGTAGCTAGTGCTTGGAGTCAATTCTATGTAATAGCATGAAAATGAGCATACTTTGTAAGGCTATCAACCACCACATAGATACAATCCTTACCTTGTACCTTAGGCAGCTCTGTGATGAAATCGATGGAGATGCTCTCCCATTTCTGATTTAGGATGGGTAGGGGTTGCAATAAACCAGTTGGAAAAACATGCTCGGTCTTGTTTTGTTGGCATACCACGCACTCTCTAACATGCTCCAAAACATCATTCTTTAGCTCCTCCCATGAGAAACACTCTCTTAATTGCTTGTATGTCTTGTAGAAACCCGACTGACCAGCAAGAGGGGTATCATGACATGCCCTCAAAATCCTCTCTTTCACCTTTGATTTGGGTACAATATATACATGGTCTTTGTAGAGGATGAGATCTTCAACAACCTTGAACTTATCATCAAGCAACCTCCCTTCTAGAATATTAGTAGAAAAAGAATCTTTGGCATATTCAACTATTATGACAGCCTTCCAATCAACAGATATATCAGATATAGAGCAAAATAAGGTTTCCTAGAGAGTGCATCAACCACCACATTATTCTTTCCTTTCACATATTCAATATCAAAATCATAAACTTGGAGTTTGCTTACCCACTTTTGCTGCCTATCATTCAAATCACGCTGATTGAGGAAGAACTTGAGGCTATTATGATTCGTTTTCACCACAAATTTCCCACAAACAAGGTATTGCCTGAACTTGGCAAAAGCATGCATGATAGCCAACATCTCTGTCATAAATAGAGAAAGCCTTTTCTGAATCCTTGAGCTTCCAAATCTCATATGCTTTAAGATGCCTACTCTACATTAGAACTGCTCCAATCCCCTCTCCTGAAGCATCACACTCAAGAACGAAAGGAAGTGAGAAATCCGGAATAGCCAAAATAGGGCATGAACTCATTACCTCCTTAAGCTTATCAAAAGCTTGCTGCGATGTAGGGTCCCAAGAGAATGCCCCTTCTTTGTTAAATTGGTCAATGGTGTTGCAAGCTGTGAAAACCCCTTTACAAACCTCCTATAGTAGCTGCACAACCCCACAAAACCTCTTAACTGAGACAAATTCCTTGGTCTTGGCCTATCTTGTATTGCCTTGATTTTCTCCTCATCAATGCTAACCCCTTGGGCACTAATCTTATGCCCCAAGTACAAAATTTCAGTCAATCCAAACTCAAACTTTGACATCTTGGCATGGAATGAATGTTGCTCAAGTATGCCAAGCACCTCATCTATGTGCTTTGATGCAGAGCAAGGGTGGACAACTCCAAACTAATCTCAATCAACCAAATTTTCAAGCTTCCAAACATTCAATGGTGGGTATTGACCCACTAGTCTTCATTCTTCCTAGTAGTACTTCCTAATTGGTTTTTCCATCACAAATTTTTGTGCAGTCCTCAAACACAGATTGTAAAGGCATTTTTGAGTACCCTTTTCACCATTTACAAGCATATCTAGATTCCAAGTATAGTTGCTTTGGAAGGAAAGGGCTTAAAATTTACTGTCCTAGTCTCTAGGTCTAATTGCTTGAAAAACATGGTAGCAGGAAATTGTGGTTTTTCGGCCATAATTTTCAGTGCAGACATAATATCAAGAATATAAACATAGTTTCAGATACTCATTTGGGTTTTATACAACATACCTCAAAATTAGGGGTGGTCACTTTGTATGGAACCCTTCAAAAATTGGTTTGCTTGCTCACTATTACCCTAACTAGGGTTTCAGACCCGTTTGCAGTAAAATGGACATAACTCCCTCAAAACACAATGAAATTGAGTGCAACAAAAAGCAGTAGAAAGTGTTTTCAATTATCTTTCATTTCCAATTGGTCTTACGCCATGAAACGACTGTACAGGTCTGTACCATTCATCAAAACAGGGATAAACGATGCAAAAATGCAAAAAATAGAGATGTTTTATTTTTTCAACTTCAAGATTTTCAATAATCACCACCTCCCACCTTGTCTTCGAACCTCCAAGGCTTATTTAAACATGTACCAACGGTTCTCAACTGTTTTTTCGAGTTACAATTGTCCAACTTCCCTCATTTACAACTTATGACTCTTCACATTCCATGTGTTTACAACTTTGACAACATTTTTGCAACCTTTTACAAATTTTGCATCTAGACTCTAACCAACCACCTGTTCAATAATGGAACTGGTAATTGCATTACTTACATTAAAGATTACATAAAAAAAAGTTACATAATACTATAGTCATTTAATGAAATGACCAACTCTATCTACCTATTATTGTAGAAACAGTAAAACTAAACTAACTTAACAATAAAACATTGACCATTAACAATAGGAATATAATATTCTAACACCTTCCCTTAATGGTCAATCCATCAACAACACCAAGTTGCCCCCTAAATTTGACAAACTTATCTGGGCTCAGAGACTTGGTGAGAATATCTGTAGTTTGATCCGCTATTGGAACATACTGCAGCTGAACTGAGCCGTCTTCTACCAGCTTGCGGATGTAGTGACAATGAAGCTCAACATGCTTGGTACGTTCATGGAAGATTGGATTTTTGGCCAGTTTGAGCACCCCTTGATTATCAGTGTACAAGGGAGGACTCGCTTGTGACATGTGCATGTCAAAAAGCATCCTGCGGAGCCAAACTGCCTCACATGCTGCTTTTACTGTTCCTCGATATTCTGCTTCAGTCGAGGAAAGAGCCACTGCCTGTTGCTTCTTGCTGGTCCATGTTACAACACCTGTACCCAAACTAAATACATACCCAAAAGTAGATTTTCTGTCATCCACTGAACCTGCCCAATCTGAGTCTGTAAAACCAATTAGCTTTGGATCCTTGCATTTGCCATATAGAATGCCATAATCTGAAGTGCCCTTAACATATCTCAACACTCGCTTAGTTGCAATTCAATGATCAGCTTTTGGAGCTGTCATGAAGCGAGATATGTAGCTCACTGCAAAACTGATGTCAGGTCTAGGGGCAGTGAGGTAGATGAGACTGCCCACTAGTTGCTTGAATGTTGTTTCATCGACCGAAGGTGAATCAAAGTTGGCTGACAACTTCAGCCCCTTCTCCATAGGCGTGGAGGCAGGTTTGCAGTCCTGCATCCAAAATTTGTCAAGCAGACTTCTGGCATATTTAGACTGAGAGATAAAGATGCTACCAGTGGTCTGCCAAACCTCAACACCCAAACAATAATGGAGAAGCCCCAGATCTATCATGTCAAAGGCCTGATACAAATCTTGTTTGATTGCCGCAATCAAATGTGCTAAACTACTAGTAATGATCAAGTCATCAACATAGACAACAAGAAAGAGAATATCATCACCAAAGTGTTTGACATACAAATTAGTGTTAGGAGGGCTGTGCTGAAAACCATGATCAACCAAGTACTGATCAATCTTGATGTACCATGCACGGTGAGCCTGTTTCAGTCCATAGAGTGCTTTGACCAGTCTACAAACCTGATGCTCTTTTCCGACAACCTTGAAACCAGGAGGTTGCGTCATGTAGACTTCTTCTTGCAAATCACCATTGAGAAAGGCACTCTTGACATCCATTTGATGAACTGTCCAGCCAAATTGGGCTGCAATAGCGAGAAGAAGACGAATTGTGCTCATCTTGGCAGTAGGAGCAAAGGTCTCCTCATAGTCAATGCTCTCCCGTTGTGTGAATCCCCGAGCAACTAATCTTGCCTTATATTTATCTAAAGTACCATCGGCATGATACTTGACCTTATAAACCCATTTGCAGCTGATAGGTTTCTTCCCAGGAGGAAGATCGGAAAGAACCTAAGTGTGATTCTTTAGAAGACTATGATATTCTGTCCGCATAGCCTTTTCCCACTCTGGAATTCCTTTAGCCTCTGAATATGTATGAGGCTCATAGATGCTGTGGATGTTGGCCATAAGAGCAAAATTGACTGTGTTTGGCTGCTTGCTCTTGCTACGAACTGATCTGCCCTCAATGAGTTTATCATCATGAAGATCGCCGATAGTCTTGAGCCACCACTTAGGCCGACGAGTAAAAGTGCCAACATCTGAAATAGGAGTAACAACATCTCTTAGGATTTCTAGAACAAAGTCATTTGGATGTGAGTCCTGAGGAAAATTAGGTGGTGAAATGTCATGACTGGTAGACCCCTCATCTTCAGAGTTAGAATGCTCTGAAGCCCTCCCATCATGGTAACCAAGAGGAAGACGAACACCCTCATCAAAAACCTTCATAGGCTGATCTGCAGGACTGGTACTAGGAACAAATGGACCAGTAGTCTCATCAATCACAACATCACAGCTAAATATGAGACGATTTGTCTCCACATCAATTAACCTGTATGCCTTGTGATTGTCGCTATAACCAGTAAACATAAGTGTCTGGCTCTTGGAGTCCAACTTGGCACGTTTGGCTTCTGGAATCCATACATGAACTGTAGAACTGAAGACTTCCAGATGGCCCACCTTAGGCTTACGTCCTGACCAAGTTTCTTCTAGAGTCATCTTCTTAACGGCCTGTGTAGGTGATCGATTCAGGAGGTAGACTGCAGTGTAAACTGCTTCAGCCCAGTATTTCTTAGGTACATTTTTGTACTCCAACATAGAACGAGCCATTTCAGTAATGGTGCAATTTCTACGTCAACAACACCATTCTGCTGAGGGGTGTATGATGTGGTAAGTTGGCGCTTAATGCTGTGTGCAACACAAAAAGTAGAGAAGTCAGCTGAACAAAACTCCCCCCCATTATCTGACCTTAGAGTGACAATCTGAGAACCTGATTCTTTCTCAACTAAGGCCTTAAACTACTGAAATGTGCTGAACACATCTGATTTATGTTTCAAAAAATACACCCACATTTTGCAACTAAATCATCAACAAATAATAAAAAATACTTGGACCCAGTAACAAAAGGAGTATTCATTGGTCCACATATATCAGCGTGAACTAGTTGAAGTACCTTGGAGGCTCGCCAAGAATCACCATTCGAGAATGGTGTCCGATGCTGCTTCCCAGCTTGACAGGCTCCACAAACTCCATGATTTTGAGTTTGGATCTTAGGTAGACTAGCAACGAGACCCTCCCAAGATAACTAAGAGAGGTAGTGCACATTCAAGTGCCCATAACGCTGATGCCAAAGTTTGCTGATGGTTGTACTCTTGACTGTCAGAGCGTGCTCCTGAGAATCACCAGAATCAGCAAGTCTGTACAGACCATGATCCTCAAGCCACATAGCGATTGTAGTACGAGTCTCCCTATCAATGATGCTGCAAGTGGACGAACTGAAAACAACATCCAATTGGGGAGAATGCCGCATGATTTGATTGACTGAGAGAAGGTTATGTTCCATGCCTGGAACATAGTAGACATCGAGAAAGAGTAAATTTCATCCTCCTGAGTGAATTTGGACAGTGCCCTTACCAACAACTGTGTACTCTTCGCCTCCTCCAAAAATGACAGAATCAGAGAATGGTTCAAATTTTGTGAACCAATCCCGACGATGAGTCAAATGCCGAGAAGCCCCTGAATCAATATACCAAGCAGAAGATTATATTGGATCTGCTGTTCTCTTTGCCATAAATGCACAGAATGCAGATTCTTTCTGCTCAGTGTGCTCTGTGACATTGGCCTTTTGTTGAGACCCTCCCTGCTTCTTTTGTTCAGAAGCCAATTGAATCCGACAATTAGCCTTCATGTGACCATATTTATGGCAATAATTGCACTGAATGTTCTTCTTCTTGCTGTCCTAAGAAGAACCAGAGCTTTTCGGCTAAGAAGTTTCGCCTTCCCTTTGTTCTTAGCAGAAGATTTGGCAGAGAACGCTTGCTCTGTGGAGGTGGAACTGGTATTGCTTCCAAACCGCTGTCTCCAGCGATCCTGCTACAAGAGGATAGTACATAGCTCCGAAAACTTCAGATCAACATTAGCAAACGTAATGTTGAGAGTCTTGATTAAATGTTCATAAGACTTAGGCAGACTTTTCAGAGTGATCACGACCATGTCCTCTTCCTCCATCGTTCGACCAATAGCTTCTAGCTGGTCACGAGTCTCCTTTATCTTTGTTAGATGCTCCTGGAGAGGGGTCTTCTCGTCCATCATTATCGAAAAAAGCATGTTCTTAAGAAAGAATGCATGACTCTTATCTGACGTTTCATGGAGATCCTTCAGGTACGTCCAAACCTCAGCAGCTATTTTGCCTGACGGCACTTGTGGCTACTGGTCGTCAGTGATTGAAAGCTTGATTAGCATGACAGCTTCCCGGTTGCGTTCATCCCATTTGTCCTGGTCCTTTCCGGCTACAGTGGGATGGGTTGAGTTCCCCAAAACGACCTGATCAAGACATCGATATTCAAAGATCGTAATCATGCGCTGCTTCCAGGTGTTGTAATTCTTCCTGTTGAACTTCTGGCTGCTTTTGAGCATTATATTTGTCAGTGATGCCATCATGTACACAGAGGTCAAACTGGTGAAGGCAAAATAATGCACAGAAAACAGAAACATGTTCTACAAAACAAATTCCAAGGCAAAAAAAAAACCCTATCACGGATTTCGAGGTTTTACTGAGAACCCAAAAAATATTAATAAAAACCCATAAGGAATTAGGAATACACAGAAAATTTTGACAACATAAATTTTGAGGCACGAAAAACAAGGTACCTAGAAAAAAACGGAAGACAACCCAGTTGAGGTCTCGAAAAACCCACCAAGAATTTGAGATCAAAATTTTTTTTGGACTTGATTTGAGGATTCAAAACCCTAGTTGAGTTTTCTGGAAACCCTAGCCGCCATTAAAGTTCAAAATTTTTTTTGCAGAAACTTTCTGGAAAATGTGTTTCAGATACCAAGGACAAGGAAAAATGCAACTTCAAAATGAGGAAAAACGCATCTAAGCGGCCACAAAAAAAGGCATACAAAGAACCCATGATCTAAAAAAATTGCGCCAGAAAGAACCATAAAAAACAAGCAGGTCTTTTTCAGAAAGATGCGTCATAACAAAGAAAAATCGTGCGCAGAAATGCAGACTTTCGCGCACCAGAAACTGGGAAGAAAACGCGACTAGACTTTGAGAAGAAAATGCGGGCTTGAAGGGTTTTAAAAAAATGCGATTTTAAACACAAATTTATGCTTCAAAACTGGCGCCCAGATTCAACAACAGGAGGGTCCAATTTTGAATGAGAAAATACTCAAAAAAAATTCAAACAAAAAACCCTCGAAAATCTGATTTTGTGTCCCACGAATTTTTCTTTGCAAAACCCTCGATTTTTCCACTTGCACTCTGATACCATGTTCAATAATGGAACTGGTAATTGCATTACTTACATTAACATGAAAAAGATTACATAAAAACAAGCTACATAATACTGTAGTCATTTAATGAAATGACCAACTCTATCTACCTATTACTGTAGAAACAGTAAAACTAAACTAACTTAACAATAAAACATTGACCATTAACAATAGGAATATAATATTCTAACACGACCAAGACCACTAATTGGACCCCAAAAGACATGAAATGGTCTTTCTAGACCTTATTACAAGGAAGAACATCAAACAAAACCAAAATGCTAATTTTGAACCTACTAAACCTAGGGTGCTCTTGCACCATGCTTCAAGTGATCCTCCCAAGTCCTACTATAGATCAAGATGCCATCAAAGAAAACCAAAACAAACTTTCTCAACTGTAAAATGAATACTTGGTTCATACATGATTGAAATGTAGCTGGGGCATTGGTCAACCCAAATGGCATGACCAAGAAGTGCACATCCTCTTTCGTCATTCTTATTTGATGATATCCTAAACGTAAGTCAATCTTGGAGAAATATACTACACCAGGAAGCTCATCAATCAATTCATCGATACTGGGAATGGGGTAGCAATTTTTGATTGTCCTTTTGTTGAGTGCCCTATAGTCAATGCACATCCTCAATGCCCCATCCTTCTTCTTGATCAACACCATTGATGAGGCGAAACGGCTAGAGCTTGGTCATATATGCCCCATGTCGAGTAACTCCTTAATTGTTTTCTCTATCTCCTCCTTATATGCTCACAAATGACGGTAGGGTGTGGTGATGACTAGTTTGGCTCCTTCCTCAAGCTCAATCACATGTTGAAAACCATTCTCCGGAGGTAGACCATGAGGTATATCATCAAAGACCTTGCTGTAACTCTCCAATATAGGCTGAATGTCAACGTGCAAGGTCTTCCCTTCCTTGGAAGGCTGAGTATCTGTGATCAAGCATTTGGCTGCCCAAGCAACTTATTTCTACGAAATGCTTTCTCCATATGCTTGGCTGAAATCACCATAGGACCTCCATTGGAGAGGCCACGAAGAATCACCTCTTTCCTGTTAGATTTGAACTTAAGCTCCATTGCTTGGAAATTCTGTGTGTATTCTCCAAGTGAGTGCAACCATTGCACTCCAAGCACCATCTCAATGTCACCCATGCCTATCACATAAAAGTCATCTCTCATCTTATGACCACCAAGAGTCAAATTCGCCTGCTTAATTCTTCAATTGCATGGAAGAGTGTAGCCATTTGCCACTGTGACATTGAATCCTTCAAAATCCTCTGTCTTAAATCCCAACTTAGCCACCAACCTTTCATCCATAAAATTGTGAGTAGCCCCACTATCAATCAAAACATTCACTCGCTGCCTTTGTAGAACTCCCTTGACTCGAAATGAGTGGTACCTCGGTGCTTCTGATAGGATTGCAAGGGTTCCTCCTAGATGTCCTTCACCTTTGGGTTCATGCTCTTCCTCAATCACTATCAGCTCTAGATCAGCCTCTTCTTCTTTAGAGTCATCGTTGGAAATAGCCTCAATGTAATGTATCCGACCCTTCCCCAAATAACAATGACCTTGCTGCCATGGTACCTTACAATCAAAACATAATTGTCTCCTTCAAAGCTCATTCTTGGACATATCTGAGGGGTTGGGTTTGGGTGGTGCCATTCTTGGAGGAGGAAGGTCTCTTTGAGGAAACTTCTTGGTCACAATGGGTAGTGCCTTGTTGGAGAATGACCTGCCCTTCATTGATGAGTCTTCCAAGTTCAAGGCTCTTCTAATGGCATATTGTAGTGAGCTCGGATCCAATGCCTTCACCAAACCTCTAAGGGGTTCAGAGGCCTTCAACAAAGAGGACTACGAGCCTTCTTTCCGTCACATCTGGAACCATCTTTGCCAATCTCTCAAACTCAGCAACGTAGTTCTCCACTTTCCCCGCTTGCTTCAGTTGTGCCAATTCCCGGAAGTGGATTTCTAGATCCTTCCTATCAAATCTCTCTATCAACATTTGACTGAATTCTTCCAATGTTTTGATGGAATTATGGCTTTGTGTAACCATACCATGATACTACCATTTGTGGGCCAAACCCTCAAGATGTAGGGTTGCAAACTTGATGGCCTCTTCTTCGTACATGGGATTCAAGGAGAAATATGTATCTAATTTTTGCAACCAAGCCCTTGTTGATGAGCCCCCAAAACCATCAAAAACTGGGATGGTGATTTTTCCCAAGCGATGTTGGATGTCCTTCCTATCTTTATACCTTCTCCTCCTATGCCCCCTTTTAGTCTTCATGTCATGAAATTCTGTGAAAGTTAAATCTCTGCGAATAGCTGCACTTAAAGAATGGTATTTGTTATGCAATTTGGCAATTTCAGCCTCCTCTTTAGGTGTCATTTCTGGTTCACTTTTAGCCCCTTGGTCCAGCAATTTGGGTTTGAAGAATTTAGTGGAAGCTGCTGGGTTTTAATATACCCGAACTATTGCTCTTAGGTCTATTTTGTATTGCTTTACCAACACCCAGTTGTTGGCCCTCAAAAGTTGGACCATTTCGACCATAGTGTCCTTCATGGTGGATTGGGACTCCTTGGATTCTTTGACAAACTGCTGTCCCTCATCCTCCTTGTCTCCCATTGCTTTCTTCTTCTCTCTGAGATGATATCTCAGATCTCTATCACTCATGAAAGGGTACACAAGCTGGTAGGATGCCAAGCTTTGATACCACTGTAATATGCTTGCTTAGAAAGGAAAGACAAACACCTCAAATCTGTAAAATGCTTGCTTAGAAAAGAAAAGACAAACTCCTCAGAACAGACTTCAACAACTTGAATATTTACTTGTCCAAAATTTATCACAACAATCCGATCACAGAATATAACCATCAACACCACACACCGTACTTATGATTATTGGTAAGCTGCGAATTGAAACATAAACAATCAAAGTACTACAAATCGATGTAATACTAGAGATCGCTCATGACAGGGAATGAATACAACAGAGCTTGGTCGATAAACAAAACATTCACATAAGATCAAATATATATATGGCTCCACATACAGATTTATCGACTCAGTTATAAGCCGAGTCGCAACGCTGATTTAAATGTCGAATGAGCCTGCACTAGAATGATTATAGTTGAAGTTCTCTAGAGCTCAGTAAGGATCGCTCAAGATCGAGTGTTGGAGACAGGGAGTAGGAAACTGATGCACATCAAACATTGCTAATCGGATGTCGGAGAATTACCAGTGGCTAAAGAAGATACTCAAGCCTGATAACACTTGTGATGAATTCGTGACCTTACAGGGAGAGTGGTGATGACGCTTGGTAAACACTCCCTTAATGCATCAAATCACATTGCTTTTCCATCCCTACTACTTCAAGTGAACTCATTGGTACAGTCGCTATGAGAGGATCCTGTGAATGCACGGGAGTGGTGGCTAGAGCGGAGGCTTGGCCACACTTTCGTTATAATCGCCTTCTTCAATGATTGGGCCCAACAAATATAGAAGATGACTCAGAGTTCATGCGGAGTGCTGACAGATGAAACAAACTCAAAAATGCGGATGATATGCAAAACAAGAACATGAATTCCCAGATTGAGATTAGCGTCCCAACTTGAGTGTGATCATCAAGGGGGCTACATCCCTTAGTAGATCGCCATGGAAGCAAGACCAAATTCGTGATGCCAAACAAAGGAAACAAACTAGTATAAATACGCCTTCCTTAAAAGAGGTCGGCCACAATACTCAACACCTTCCTGAAAGGAGGTCTGCCTCAATAGAGAATTATAAATTTAAATATTATTAATTAATAATTTAAATTTATTAATATTATTATTAATATTATACTAAATTTTGTGGTGTTGAAAAACACCATTTTCCCACTAGAAATCAAATGTGACTAGTCATGGGTGGGGACATGACTTATGGATATAGTAACTTTATATTTATGCCAAAGTGTGGTTGGACCAAAGACAAATACCAAGTTAATGTTAATTTGCATATAGCAAAGGGAGTTGGCCATCAATCTTCAAAAGGAGTAATGTAAGTTTGAGCACTGCTGTCGAAAGATCGATTAGTGGCCTTTGGTATTTTTCTTGGACCAGTGATGTCCTCTTTGACATCAATGACAACCTCTTTGACATCGGTGATAACAATCTTGGTAACATTGGTAAAGGCAGAAATAGTTGTGGCTCACTAGTGAAGACCTTGGATTGTGTAGAGACCACAAATCGTGCATCTTTGTAACAAGTTTGTTCATCTATATAAATCTATCCTATTTGGCTAGCTTCTATGATTGGTAGAGGCCCTATGATTGGCAGGTTCCCTTAGTAAAGCATTGAATGTAATGCCCCATTTTTAAACTCTCCTTTATTTTCTTTAAATAATGAAATCTAACTCACAATAATAGTTGCACAATTAATTATAGGTATGCAATTAACCTAAAAATTGTAGTTTTAGTAGTTTATTATCTATTTCAGATTTAATGCTTAGCATGTAACTCATAAAGATAGAACTCATCCTCTATATCAGCTGTTAATTCTTCTCCAATCTACAGTGATCTTTCTTTAGTTAAATGTCTTTGAAATTGTAATGAACCGGACCGATTTTTTTTTTATTTTCACAAAGCAATTACAATGAACACGCACCCGTTAAGGTTAGCTCTAAACCAAAATGATGCGGAAGGTAACTCTAACCAGAATGTACACCAAGATCCCGATGTGGGCAAGGTGTGAGCATTGGTCAGAGGATCTAATGCAAATGCAAACTGAAGGGAACTCTAACCAAGAATGCGCCTGTGCAGACGAGCATATGGTCAGAGGATCAATGCATGATGAACAGAAGTAACCCTAACCAAGAATGGCGCCGAGTGATGGCAAGCATATGGTCAGAGGGTCCCTAAACTACTTAACTGAAAGTAAATAGGCGGCAAGCCAGCCTCTTCCACTTATTCAGTGGGAAATACAATAGATTAAATGAGAAATAAGAGAAGAGTGGCTGATAGTACTACTAACAGCTTACAATATGTCAGAATGCTCATTTAAATCTAGAGTTTTCAAGTTCTTCACTGCTGCAACTGTATAGTATGTCTTCCCAATACCAAATGTAACTTCCAATGCTCATTCCCCACCAAAGGGACAACTTTCTTAATTCTAATATATCAGACCTGCAACATAAAATAAAGAAATCTGCAACATAATACTCACTTAAATGCTCATATCTCACTCAAATCTCACTCTAATGACATGAAACGAATTGCAGATTGCTCTAAGGATGAAGGCGCCCAAAATGAATACCTAAAACCTCACCAAACAGCTTCCATTTAATTTGCACAAATCCCAAAGCATTTTCCAAATGGTACGGCCCTCTTGTAGGGGCGATTTAGCTAGGAAAAATCAGAAACTTCATTAAAAATTCCACAAACTTGCAAGTAGGGTCGCCCCAAGTAGGAAAGATGATATGACTAACACCCAGAACAATATCTTTTTTTATTTTTGATATATGAATGAAAACTACCTACAGCCATGCAACATCAGCAACTCTGAAATATGACAAAATGCTTGAATAATAGCTACCAAATGCAATGAAACTCAACTACAATGCTAAACAACCCAACTACAATCTAATTCTCAACTTGTTGCTATCTTTCAAGCAAGAAGATGAGCCCAATGTTAGCAGGTATGCTTTCCTCGAAGCTTGCCTGAATACATTCCAGCAGCATAACAGTATAGTAGACAAAAAATCCCAAATGAAGAGCTGAAGCCTGAATATAAAGACATGAAGAGAGCCTTCTAGAAGCTTCAAGAAGGGCGCCCAAAACCCTAATTTTGAATTCAACATTTCCCTCAAAAAGATGGCGTCCTTTTTCCCTTAATGAAATATTTCACTTTTTTATATAAGTCAATCTCCTCAAGTAGGCGTCCATTTCACTCAGCCCAATATTTGACTTAAAAATATAATTTATCTTTTCAATGAAGAGCTTACCCATCAAGTCCCCTTTTTAAGAACAACATGAAGTTATAATGCTAGGCAAAGGGTTGTTATAATATTAAAATATAATATTATAATGTGAAAATACTTCTCTCCAAGGAAAATGCACCCAAAGGCCAAAAACTGAAGTGCCAGCTGAACCAACTGAAGAAGAAGACCAACTGAATTGAACCCAACCTGTCCACTGCCAAAAATAGAATTTACTAAAAATAGTAAATTCATGAAGTTGCTCGGAATGCCAAACTGACCATACCACCGCGAAGCTCTCTGAAAACCCAAAAAGAATCCGCAATCTGATTTCCAAACTTCAAGCAACAACCTCCTCAAAATTAGGAAACCCTAATTTCACCATTCGAGTAGCCTACGGGTCTCCGGAATAGGCCAATGGTCAACAGAAACAATCACATTTGAGAAGGGGACATTACAGAAATGTCTTAAAGTCTGTTTGAATCAGTGGTTTCTGTCCAGCAACTTGATGATAGAAATTGAGGGTTTTCGTCCTTTAATTTCAAACCTTGAAGGTTTTCATCCTCATATTGATGAACCATGGTTCATGTTCCTCAAGAAATAATAATATAAAATTATCTTATCAATTCATGTCACCTTCTCCTTGATTGATCTTCCTTGTATACCTTTTTTCTTTAATAGACATAACTCTTCATCCACATGCCTTTTGGATTTTTATTAAAATTAAATCTTATTAAATTTCAATTTTTTCTAATATTAATTATTATCCCTTAAGCACCCTCTCCTATTATTCTTCTTTAAGTGAATTGTAAGAGAAAGGAGGGGGCATTATAGTCCACCCTTCCCAAGATTGTTTGTCCTCAAACAATCACAGATTATGATGTTGAAAGATTTCCTCATACTCCCATTTTGCATCTTCTTCAAAAAGATCATTCCATCGAATCAAATATTCTGTCATTGTTTTATTTCTTAACATTTTCTCTTTGAAATTTATAAAAACCTAGAGAATCAGAATTAATTTTCCTTCATCAAGTGGGGGTAGTCTAACGAAGGAATGATTTGACTTCCTAAAGCTCTCTTTCTTGCAATGGTTGTAGATGTTACTAAACATTATGCCGCCCATGCTACTTGTTTGTTAAATGTCCCATATTAAATTTTCCTTTATTTCATTAAATAATAAAATCTAACTAATAGTTGCACAATTAATTAAAGTATGCAATCAACCTAAAATTATAGTTTAAATAGTTTATTATATATTTCAGATTCATTGCTTAGCATTAACTCAGAAAGATAGAACTTATCCTCTATATCAGCTGTTAATTTATTTCCAATCTGCAGTGATAATTCTTTAGTTAAATGCCTTTGAAATGTCTTAGAGTCTGCCTGAATCAGGGGTTTCTGTCCTCTACCACAGTGATGGAAATTAAGGGGTTTTCGTCCTTTAATTCGAAACATTGAGGGATTTCTTCCGCAGGTTGTTGAACCATGGCTCATGTTCCACAAAAAATAATAATATAAAAATATCTTATCAATTCATGTCCCCTTCTCCTTGATTGATCTTCCTTATATACCTTTTTCTTTAATAGACATATCTCTTCATCCACATGCCTTTTGAATTTTCATTAAAATTAAACTTTATTAAATTTCAGTATTTTATAATATTAATTATTTTCCCTTAAGCACTCCCTTTTATTATTCTTCCTTATGGAAATGCAGGAGAAAGGAGGGGGCATTACGTTGAAAGGATGTATGATTTATCCAACCATGTTGGGTGGAGTTGGTAGAGGCAGATCTATGGTTGTGGTTTACTGGTGAAGACACTTGTCTCATGTAGAGACCAAAAATTATGCATCCCTATGACATGTTTATTCTTCTATACTAGTGTATCCTATCTGGCTAGCTTCTATGAGTGGCAGAGGCCCTATCATTGCTTCCCCTTCGTCTTGCTCTGTTTTTTAGTTCAACCCAAAAGAGTAAATATAGGATAAAGAATTCCCAAATTAAATGCAACTAGCTAACGAACTTCAACTATATATCTGCCTTTACCATCTTCACCCAACATGGATTTAAAAGCTTCCCCTCATAAATTAATATATCGTATTATGATATTTTTACCAAGCATATTTCCCTACACTCTTTACTGAAACTAGCACTTGCACCAGGGGGGGTGCAAGGGTTACGCTGATAGAAAAATATATAAAAGTAAACATGCAAAAGAAGTCTAGTGTAAAATATGTACAAACTTGTTTGAATTATATACAAAATATCTGTAATACACATTTGGAGATTGGAAACTAAATGAAAGATTTGCAGCAAGTTTAATTGTGATTTGCTAAATTTACAAGATGTCTGTATTACATATTTGGAGATTGAAAATTGAATGAAAGATTTGCAGCTATTTCAACTGTGATGATTTTGCATTTGATGATTCCATGTGCTAGTATGGTCGGGGTTCACTAGTGAAGTGTCAAGACACTTGGCCCATGCAGAGACCACAAAGGTCCCTTTCTTTTTTTGAGTAGAAGCTAGCCTGAGCATTTCAGTAAACATGTGTAAGTAACAATGCTTAGTGAAAATATTATAATATAATACAATATTTTATAAAGGGAGACTTATAAATCCATGTTGAGTGAAGATGGTAAAGATAGATATGTAGTTGAAATTTGTTAGCTAGTCTCATTTAATTGGGGATTTCTTTATTCTATATAGTTGAACAAAAAATAGAGCAAGATGAAGGGGAATAGAGCAACACCAGCAGAAGCAGATTTGTATGCATGCTGCCAATGAAAGATGCAAGGCAGACTTGACAGGATGGTTTTACTATAAATATTTTTCATGGAAAGATTATGAATTGATGTAGTATCTGGTCTCTATCGATAACTGTGCAATTTTCAGGATTTGGATCTACTGGAGACATTTACCATTACTTTTCCCATCATATGCTCCAAATCAATCTCTTCAACTTTGTTGTTCATCTCTTACGATAGAAGTAGAAGCTAGCTAGATCATTTCAGTAAATGAGTGTAGGTAACAATGCATGGTATAAAAATATTATAATATAGTACAGTAATATAAACCCATGTTGGGTGGAAATGGTAAAGGCAGATACGTAATTGAGGTTTGTTAGCTAGTTGCATTTAATTTGGTAACTTCTTTATCCTATATATATTCATTTGGATTGAACTAAAAACTAGCACTTGCACCAGGGGGGGTGCCAAGGTTACGCCAATAGAAAAATAAATAGAAGTAAACATGCAAAAGAAGTGAAGTGTAAAATATATAAAAACTTGGGGTTGATCCCATAGTGCGATGGTTAAGTGGTGGTGTTGTACTTGTGGCCACTAGGGTTCAAGTCTCCGGACTTGACCTTGTTTCTGTGGGCGTTCATGCCTTGTGTGCTAGGCGTTAAGGCTTGAGGCCTCTTCCCTCGCTGGGCTGGTGTTTGAGCCTTGTGCCCTCGCTGGTTGTTGTGCTCATGGGAGGGGCTGCCATTCCATCATGTAGCTTGTTCTTGTGTTCATGTCGGGGATGAGGTCCTCCGCTTGTGGCCTCATTGGTTCATAGCTCTAGTCATAAAAAAGCGTGCACCAATCAAATATATACACAGACACACAGACACACAGACACACAAACTTGTTTGAATTATATACAAATTGTCTGTAATACACATTTGGAGATTGGAAACTAAATGAAAGATTTGTAGCAAGTTTAATTGTGATTTTCTAAATTTACAAGATATCTGTATTACATATTTGGAGATTGAAAATTGAATGAAGGATTTGCAACTATTTCAACTGTGATGATTTTGTATTTGATGATTCCATGTGCTAGTATGGAATGAACCGGCACAAACTTTTTTCCTACACAGTCAAAGAAAAAGTTAGCAGACTCACATCATAAATGCAAAGTTGGCTTTATCTAAACGGGAAAAGTTGCATTAAAAGTGGAAGTAGTTGTTGGTTAGACAATAATATATTGGTAGGATGATGACAGTAGCTGCTGCAGAAGTATATGAATTTAGAACATCTACCTACATGTGATAAATTTTCGTGTAAATATACAAATAGTAATTTGTATTATATAAAGATGGTAAGAAAAATAAAACAAATAAATTTTATGCAAAGAAGGGTGAAATTCCATATGTGTACCTTTACTCATCATAATGAGAAAAGATGTAGTCGAAACTCTTCCTTCTTCTTGATAATTGTTTATGGATTATTTTTCATTCTTGAATATTGATCGAAGGAAAATGGTGGATCTATCCGAAGACCATTTATTGATTTTACTCTAGATATAGCTGTAAAAGTTAAGTCTTGTCATTCTTTTTTACCTATATCCATTGTTGTTTTGTTGAGTGTTAATCCTTGGGATTTATGTATGGTAATTGCCCATGCCATGCATAGTGGTATTTGTGTACGAGTACCCAAAGATATAAGTGTTATTGGTATAGTTGTTGGGGCATTTATGTTCCAAGGTGGGCCATTGTAAGTATCAAAATTTACTACTACATACAATGGTAAATCTGGTGGTTTAGAGCTAACTATGTAGACAATATCTAAGACCTCTCCAAGAGACCCATTGACAAGGCCTATTTCAATCCACAGGTGTGTAGTTAACATGATGCGTTGGCCTCTACAAAACAGTTCTTGGGGAAGTTGTCCAACATCATTATCGATGTTTGATTTTGTGTTTGTTTTTATTGCAACACGAAGTGCAATAGGAAGATTTAATAGTTGTAGTTTTTTTTATTGTGTGTTCCAACTAAATCATTGATAGGAAATAAGTGCATTGATTGGTCAAAAGATTTTTTATCATTGTTTGATAGCAATGTGTTTGTGCGACTCATTAATAGTTCGTAGTCTTGTCCAGTTGGTTCTGCATTACGAATGTTTTGTAGAGTTTGTCAAAAATCAATTTGAGCTTCAGTGTCCCCTTGTTGACGGAAAATTGTTTCTAGTGTAACAATTATAGTGAATTGTTCCCATAGGTCTTTTGCATTTGAGTGTGATGCGTAGATATGTTTGTCCATAACAAGGGGTAGCTGTGCCAAGTCACCTACAAGAATGATAGATGTCCCACCGAAGCACAAGTGTTGTTGGTGGGGGAAAGCTTCACATAGCCTAGTATCTATTTTCAAGAGTAATTTTGGGCCTATGAAGCTAATCTCATCAATAAGGAGGTATTAAATGTGTCTCATGTTATGTTGAAAAACCGTAAGTGACTGACCCTTCAATGGTTGCATTTCCTTTATTGGAATCTTAAGGGCTTAATGTATAGTAGATGCATGTATGTTGAATGTTGTGATTTTTGTAGGAGCAACAACAAGGAGTGGGCTATATTGTTTTGATACTAAACTGCGAAGGGAATGTCTAATGCAATGAATAAGATAGGATTTTATTGTACCCGCCGTTTCTTGTATGATCATGTGTAAGGGTTTATCAAATGAATTATCATTGTAATGTTTTAGAACAATCGTAAGAGGAGTTGTTGTTTGGGAGAGAGTGGATATGGGAGATCGTTGCACTCAAATGTTGTTTGGGCATCTTGTTGAGACATCCTGTTTGTGCTTATGAAATGTTCTGCAGTGTCATGTAAATTTTGAGGTATTGTGCTCTATCATTGTCATCAAGGCTTGCAGATGGATCATTTGAGCTCGTAGCATGTACGTGGTGGGCTTGTTCTTCAAATAGGTAGGTGGCTTGACCACTAATATCATGCTACAAACATTTGATTTGTAATTCGAAGATGACAATCCACCTATAAAGGCATAGTGAATAAGTATTATAAATAGGAACAAATGTGACATAATGGGTTCAAGAATGCTAAGCTATAAGCTGTCAATTGGCATTTTATAGAAGAGCATTGAAACATGGTGGCTCACCTTGAATTGTAAATAATAGGGCAGTTGTATCCTACGAGTTTAAGTATAGATCCCTTCTAGAGTTCTTTAGAAGCTATGTAGTGATTGTATTTTTTTTGGAAGTGTAGCCTTTTGCTTATGAACCCCATTGGAGAGCTCTGCTCTATGGCAATTGGTCGATTCGGGGCCAGGTCCAAACATTGAAATATCTAATGCTTGTAGATGGGGTTGCAAAGTAGGTTTCCATCATTCATCATCTTGATTGCATTCTCAGTCAAAGAATACATTGTCACGAGAGAACGGACTAGTCCTTGCAAAAGTAAATTGCAAACGACAACTATTATTTACCCCACATGAATTATACAAGCATACTTTATTAAATAGAAGTCGAGTACGAAGTTGAAACAACATAATGTAGCTGGGTAAATTGATTATAAATGAGAAAGGAAAAAACTAGTTTATTCAAATCATGCAAGCACGACCTTTTAAAAATAAAGTGCAGTACTTTTACATAGGATAAAAGTAAATTTTGAAGAATACCTGAAAGTGTGATTGTGTTCAAGTATGTATATCAAAATAGTGGCTTGTGCCAATTAACTTGCTGCATTTTTAAGAACAATGAGGAAAAAAGGTAGGGAGTGTTGGACTTTCATGATCAGATTGTATGCACAGAATGGTCTATATTGAACTTGATAAATAAGAAGTTGATGCCAAATCAGTATTGAAAAATACTGATCATGAATTCACAAGTCTGAATTTTTCCTTAATGGTATTCGATCTTCAAGAGCAGAACATTTATTGATTTCGATGTCTCCAATTGTGGATCGGATCTACATTAAATATATAAGGAGGAGACACATCCCATGAGCGTACATGTCTCCACAAAGTGGAGGCATGTCCGTTCATGAGACGTCTCATGAATTGTGCCTTTTCATCTAAACTAAACACCCGATCACCAATTCGGAGTTAGTTTCTTAATAAACATAAATGCTTACTAAGTTCGATCTGATTTTATCTTGCACAAATAAACAATATCCAATCTGGAAATGATCACCGATAATGATGCTCGATCGGGATCCTATATGAAACATGAAATGCTAATAATCTGCAATTAATAACCTCTAAATGCAGATCTATAATATACTTGGAATGTAGTAGATTTCAATATAAATGATGATGTATACAATTAATATATATATGTGTGTATACATATGTCAATACATATTGACATATATATACACACACATATGATCATCATTTCTATATCTGACCGAAGCTACCATATTTCAACACTCTCTCTTAGCTAGGGAAGATAACACTAACCAAGTATATAGTGATATCACCTTACTCGTGATATCAGAAGATATGGTATGCTTCTAAGAGAGTCAAGTCACTTGACATTCTTCATAACACATCTTCATTATGGTATGTGCACTGACATCAAGTCTGATGATGTCTACCATAATAAATCATGGCATATCCATGGATACATTTATCCACCATGATTATCTCATAAGGATCATAATGATCTTCAACTGATATCAAGTCTCATGATATCTATCAAAATGTCCAAGAGATACTATCATGACATATCCACGGATATCAAGTCACATGATATCCATCATGATAGTGAAACTAATCATTGTAGAGTCGTCACTTTACAATGTCAAATACAAGTGTTCATTATCAGAAAGATTGTCACCTTTCAATAATGTACATAGGGGGTGAGGGCCCATAAAGTCATGGAGTCACACTCATGACAAAAGAGTTTACACATTAAACATCTTTTAAATACATTAGTACAAAATAAATAATTTGAGTCTCAACAATAACTTACATTTCGACCATACCAAGTTTCTTCCTGAAGAGTTCAACTTTAACTCTGGAGAGAGACTTGGTGAGCATGTTTGATGTTTGATCATTTGTACTAATATGCTCCAACTGGATCACATTCCTTTCTACCATGTCTCTCACATAGTGGTAAGGAATCTCTATATGCTTTGATCTATCATGGAATACTGGATTCATTGAAAGCTTAATACAACTTTGATTGTCACAGTGGATAATAGTAGGATTCAGGGGCTCAGCAAATAATCCCACAAGCAATTTTCGGAGCCATACTGCTTCTCTTGCTCCCATAGAGGCTGCAATATCTTCGGCTTTTGTTGTACTCAGTGCCACAAAAGATTGCTTCTTGCTACACTAGGATATCATCGTAGACCTCAACCTGAAACAACATGATCATCTTCTTTAGGTTCAGGAGGCTCCCTCTGAATCTACAAGCTTGCATCAACCTCCTAACCTCATCGTCCAAGATTGCCTACAACACTAGCTTTAGAGAAATGGTTTCCAACGCACACCTCTATAGAGATTCAGGGCTGTCCTCTTCAACCTCATCCCAGATCACTCTATTCTGAATAGGTTTGCGGAACTACCAATGTCAAATCCATATGACAGTCTTGAGCAATTCTAATCTCAGCAGTTGAAGGGATCTTCTAAGGATTTAGCACCTAGCTTTGCAATACAGTAATCTTCACTTCTTCTCAGTGAGTTACAAAACTCCGTCTTGACCCCTGCTTCAGAGATTGCAAAGAAGACTTCTGGAAGTGAACTCCCTCTAGTCATCAACTCAGTCCCATGACTGCAAGTTGTGATTTCACGCTTGATCATTTCTTTGGTCAGAATGACTTCCTCATAAGATGCCACAAGCTTTTCATCATTGAGCAATCTCTCATTACCTTCTTGCTCCTAGATTTTTCTTGGAAGCATTTTAGATAGTGATTACTAACAGTTTATAACTATCCAAAGAAATATCAAGGCTGGAATCATACAAAGTTTACTATCTCAGGTTATAGCATGAATACATAAGAATTATGAACAATATTGAAACATGAATAAGTAAATCAACCTATAAAAGAAATATATCAAAGAGTCATAAAGAAGGAATAAAGAACTTATCTTTATTGAATTTTGAAATAACTCTTTCTTCCCTCTTTTGATCCTCTCGAGAGTGTTAATCTCAGTACAAAAAAGATGGTCTGCTCAACTCAGATTTCGTAGACACATTATGCAGCCAGCATATTCAACATAGGGCCAGGCCTCTCAAGGCACCATCGTGGTCTATGCACATAGAGAATGGTGTTGATGTCACAATCGAACTTGCAGTTCTCTTTTTCGTTTCTGAGTCACACTCAGCAATCTACGCAACTAGTATGAAACAATTCACAATGATAAAGTGTCTTCAAAAGGATCTAATTTCAGAGATCACTATTCACAAACTTTACTACACACATGAATAAATAACTGACATCAGATCTACTCAACTCAGCAAATTGAGATTTATCTAAAAAATATAAATAAATAATAAAAAATACTTATCTAGTAATTCGTTCAACAGTAACGAACAGTACTGTTGATTGAGAGCCCATTCAGGATTTATAATATCCCCAATGTCACCAGATTGTAAATCACGGCTCTTAAAGCCTCTGATTTTGACAATCATGCGTGTCTAGTGACTTAGCATCAATTGTTTCCACACAACCTGCTACAGGAAAAAGACAACACGAAGCTTTTGACTTTGTAACCAAGTCCGGAAGGTAATGATGGAGTAAACAATTGTTATGCTGCGGTTTCAAGCAGTGCCTCCCAGGATTATAGACACTCATCGATGTCATAACTATCAACAGTGTTTGAATTGCAGCGTCAGTGCATACACAGAGTCAGACACTGATATATTCATTCATAGGGAGCAAAACCAAGTAACATCACAGAATCCTTGAAGGGTGGAAATCGCCACCTCCTTTTCAAAGGGACGCGAGTGATATCTTTGAGCAAGCCTTAAATGAACTCCAGGTGCCAATAATAAATGTTCAATATGATATCACGATGCAGGTTACAAACACGATCCGTGAGAAGAGTCGCTGAGACTAAGGGTTCCGTCGCACTTGGATGAGGTTCGCAACAAGATTGAGATCTTGTGAGCGCTCATCAGGATGACTGATGACAGTCGCGGCTTCAGAATGACGCCGACGTATAATCATGTTTCCACCTCAGGTCTCGATAGCATCCACAAATATATAGAGATTCCATTCGTTTCCATCACCGATACACAATGATCTTGTAAACCTTCCGTCTTTGCCATCATGGAAAATTCCATTGTCTTTCACGACATGAGCGCTCCAATTATTCATAAAATATCAACGATGAATTCTATCTGGCAGTGAGTAATCCGGCAACAACAATCGCAAATATGGTCCAATGCACAGACGAATCAACCACAGGAACTTCAACAGAGCCCGATGGTTTCCAATAATTGAATTATTCCCGGCAAACTTGATGACCGATATTCCTTCTATGTATACATCGAAACTTCACGGAAATAGCAAAATAAAGGTTGCCATTCTTAATGAAGCCTCTAGGAGAGCGAAAACACATGAAACCGCTGTTAGATCTAGGCATTACAGGAATACGTGAATGAAGGAGATCCTTCCCATGAATGGTGCCGCTCAGCATTACAACATTGCTTGAAGAGATAAAAATCTCGACCACGGTGGCAAATAAAATGAATAAAATAACTTCGCTATATCAACTTTTACGGTAATCATAAAGAGCAGAATGATTCTTCATCAATGGTAATAACAATGACCAAAACAAAGAATTCGACCTCCAGACTGTATAACAAATTTGATCGCATAAATTCTTCTATGAAATCCACAAATCTGATCGGATCTTCACAAAACCCGCTGTGATACCATGTTGGACTTTCATGATCAGATTGTATGCACATAATGGTCTATATTGAACTTGATAAATAAGAAGTTGATGCCAAATCAGTATTGAAAAATACTGATCATGAATTCACAAGTCTGAATTTTTCCTTAATGGTATTCGATCTTCAAGAGCAAAACATTTATTGATTTCGATGTCTCCAATTGTGGATCGGATCTACATTAAATATATAAGGAGGAGACACATCCCATGAGCGGACATGTCTCCACAAAGTGGAGGCATGTCCGTTCATGAGATGTCTCATGAATTGTGCCTTTTCATCTAAACTAAACACCGGATCACCAATTTGGAGTTAGTTACTTAATAAACATAAATGCTTACTAAGTTCGATCTGATTTTATCTTGCACAAATAAACAATATCCAATTTGGAAATGATCACCGATAATGATGCTTGATCGGGATCCTATATGAAACATGAAATGCTAATAATCTGCAATTAATAACCTCTAAATGCAGATCGATAATATACTTGGAATGTAGTAGATTTCGATATAAATGATGATGTATACAATTAATATATATATGTGTGTATACATATGTCAATACATACTGACATATATATATACACACACATATGATCATCATTTCTATATTTGACCGAAGCTACCATAGTTCAACAGGGAGCAAAAAGAATATTTATGGGTAAAACTTCAAAGGAATGTACGCTACAAAAAAAAAAAAATTATGGGCAAAGCTATCAATCAGTTATGGTGTAATTAAAAAAGTAAAGCTAACTCTTATTTATGCTAATTGTTCGTCACCAAGACAGAGATATTTTGTACATCCTTTTTCTAGCTATAAGTAAAATATATGGTGTTAAAATTATATTTTGAGTGAAACTCCATATGGGAAGATGTGTTGTATTTGTAATACGTTTTATTTTTTATGTTCATTTAATATACTTTAATGTGGTATATTTATAAACATGGAAATTTGTTTAAACTAATGATTTTAGTGAAAAGGGTTTGGGGTTGAGGAAGAGATTAAGATATTATAGTCGTACTAACTTAGCAAATTGTAAGGAATGTAGGTATAACAAAAAAGTAATTTTTGGAGACATATAACATTCATTGTCATTATATTTTAAACAAAAATGTTAAGATGATAATTAATTCAAATGAAATATGAAAAGGATTGTGATACATGTGAGAGATAGTATTAATTTTTATTCTATGTAATCAAAGATGTCCTTTACTGTTGGAGAACAAGTAAGGGAAATGTAACATATGAGGCAACTAAAGAGAACAAAAGTAAAAGTAAAAGCTAAGAACAAAGTCACAATATTATTACAAAACCTCAGTTTATATATTTATATATATATTTCAAAAACAAAATTGTATTACAAGGTATTTTAGTAGTAGTGAAAATGTACTTTTGATGCAAGGCAAACTGCCTTGTTTGTAGTATTGAGGAAATTACATTTCTTGTAGGAATCCAAAAGATAGCCAACAATGCATAAGTTGGTAGAAGGCGTAGTTACATTTTTTACATCGCATACTATATACATATTTATAGAGCAAAAGTATACTAGACATCACTTAAGTAGTTCTGAAATGCTACTTTAATGTAGACAACACTGCCTTGTGAATAGTACTCATCAACTTGTAGTTCACGAAGGATAGTGTAGAAGGAAGCCAACATCTTGCAAGTTGAATGGAATTCATGTAATGTTATTTCCATCGAATGAATGTCATACTCCTTCACACTCTGCACATTTGAATCAGTGGTCTTTGCTTGTTGTAGCAAGTTTATGCAACTAACTGTAATGTTACTTGCAAAAACTTGTATGGGACTTGTAGAAATGCCATTCCAATTGATCGATGGAGATGAGTTGGTAGATAGAATGGGGGAACTGTCACTACTTGAGATATCAATAATATCTTTGGGTGGATGAGAACTGTCCATTGCCTGAATGAAATAAAATTGTAAAAATGGTAAACAATATACTATTTTTGTAATGATTCATAAGCTATTTGCAACTTCCCTTTTGAAAGATAACTATTTCATTTATAAAGTAAAAAAACTATGTAAAATTATTTTACTTTTAAAATGAATACATTTAGAATACCATTAAAATTAATTAATTCAAGGAATTTCATAAATGCACAACTATTTTTTTTTCATCTAAATTAAATAGATTAAATGAAAAAATAATGTTATATTTATATATTCTTCAAATTTTAATAATGTTTATACCAATATATAAATATATAAATATAACATTATTTTTTCATACCAAAAGTAATGTGAGATTTGAAGAATATATAAATATAACATTATTTTTTCATTTAATCTATTTAATTTAGATGAAAAAAAAAAAATAGTTGTGCATTTATGAAATTCTTTGAATTAATTAATTTTAATGGTATTCTAAATGTATTCATTTTAAAAAAACAATTAACATAATTTTGCTTTTATGAACTGAAATAGTTGCCAGGGAAGTTACAAATGCTTTGTAGTCATTGCGCAAAATGTATGTTGTTACCATTTTGATTTTATTTTATTATTGACGATGAGGCGATTCTCATCCGCACGAGATATTATTGATATCTCGAAGCATGACGATTCCCCATTCAACAAACTTTCATCTCGTAGATCGGTGGAATGAAAAGTCCGGCGAAATTTTGCGAGTATTACGTTAGTTTACTGAAGCGAGAGAGACCGACCCGGTCCAGTATTAGGTGAAAACATGCTTGACATTCATTTGACGTAATTCCATTCAGCTTTTGCAGACTGACTTTCACTACGCACTTGCTCCTTCGCCGAACTTTGAGTTGAGTACTTATTCACGGGAATAATACATTGAAGTGGCATTTGAGCTTTACTGAAACTGATGTCTACTCTATAAATTTCTTGTATCGATGAAACGTAAACTACTTCCTACAACTTATGTTGTTGGCCATCTTTGATTCTGAAATGCCGTTTCCTCAATACTGAGCAAGGGCGGGTTTGCTTGCGTCAAAGTACATTTTCACTGCTACCCAAAATACCGTGTATACGGTTTGTTTTGATGTATATATGAACGCTGGTTTTGTGATGATATGACAGACTTGTTCTTGGCTTTTGCTTTTTTGTTTATAACCCAATTTGCTCGCTATGTTACGTTTCAGCTTTGCTCGATGATCAGCTTTGTTACATGGAATAAGGTGAGGTACTTTCTCTGTAACCGCGTCTGATCCTTTTCATATTAATTTGAACCAGTATCATCTTGGCATTTCTCCCGAAATTACTTGTTATACTACATTCACTTTTATTTAACTTTGGGTTACTGGGACTATATTTATCTTGTCTTTCTAACTAATTTTTCTTAAACTATAATATCAAATGAACTGCGATTAATGCTGTTAAGACGGATAAAGCGTTAACAAAAATAACGCATCTTCCCCATATGAGTTTCACTCAATATGAATTTAACGCAATATGACGCGCCAACTGAAGAGGAGCTGTAAAAATGTCTGCGTCTTGGTATTGGCTGATCCAACATAAATAAGTTAACACTTTTCATTGCATCATGAATTGATTGAAACTTTGCTTACATGGTTTTTTTGGTGATGTCGTTCGCTTTGAATTTTACCATGAAATCTTTTTGCTCTACCTTTTTTCCTTGTTGTTCTTAAAGTGCGGCAGGATTGAGCAGGCGGCTGTTTTTGTTATGCATGCGGACGCAGTCGCGCTGGGTTTAACACAATATATTTTACTTATAGCTAGAAAGAGGCTGTAAAAAATATCTCTGTCTTGGTGACGAACAATTAGCATAAATAAGAGTTAGCTTTACTTTTTTCATTGCATCATAATTGATTGAAAACTTTGCCCATAATTTTTTTTTTTTGGTAGTGTACGTTCCTTTGAAATTTTACCCATAAATATTCTTTTTGCTCCCTACCTTTTTTCCTTATTGTTCTTAAAAATGCAGCAAGTTAACTGGCACAAGCCGCTATTTTGATATACATACTTGAACACAATCACACTTTCAGGCATTCTTAAAAAATTTACTTCTATCCTATGTAAAAGTACTGCACTTTATTTTTAAAAGGTCGTGCTTGCATGGTTTGAATAAACTAGTTTTTTCCTTTCTCATTTATAATCAATTTACCAAGCTACATTATGTTGTTTCAACTTCGTACTCGATTTCTATTTAATAAAGTATGCCTGTATAATTCATGTGTGGTAAATAATAGTTGCTGCTTGCAATGTACTTTTGCAAGGACTAGTTTGTTCTCTTGTGACAATGTATTCTTTGACTAAGAATGCAATCAAAATAATGAATGATGGAAACCTACACTTGCAACCCCATCTACAAGCATTAGATATTTCAATGTTTGGACATGGCCCCGAATCGACCAATTGCTATAGAGTAGAGCTCTATGATGGGGTTCATAAGCAAAAGGCTACACTTCCAAAAAAATACAATCACTACATAGCTTCTGAAAAACTCCAGAAGGGATCTATACTTAAACTCATAGGATACAGCTACCCTATTATTTACAATTCAAGGTGAGCCTCCATGTTTCAATTCTCTTCTATAAAATGCCAATTGACAACTTATAGCGTAGCATTCTTGAACCCATCATGTCACATTTGTTCCTATTTATAATACTTACTCATTGTACCTTTATAGGTGGATTGTCATCTTCAAATTAGAAATCACATGTTTGCACCATGATATCATTGGTCAAGCTGCCTACCTATTTGAAGAACAAGCCCACTACGTGTTAGAATCATATATTATTCTCTTATTATTTAATGGTCAATGTTATGTTTAGTCTATTTAGCTGTTACTGTTTCTACAGTAACTTTTGGTAGGTAGATATCTTAAATATCTACAGTTATGTAAGCTCTCTATATATTGTAAGCTTTTTTATGTTAATACAAGTAACTTTTTACCATTTACATGGTATCAGAGCAGCTAGGGTTTCTGGGCGAATTTTAAATCTATAATTCGTGAAAACTCCTCACATGAGATTTTGTGGCTGCTTGGTTTGAGAAATTCGTGTCCTTCACTCAGAATATTTCGTGGGCTTTCTAGAAGCCATAATCCGAAGTTCTGCAAGACTCAGCCAGCAAATTTCGTGCTTATTCTGGCCACATGATTTGTTCTTACTTTGAAAACACGTTTTTTTTTTTTTTGAGAAGGACTGGCCGCGCGTTTATTTTTCGCTGCTGGGCGTGCATTTTTCAAAATCGCGTGTTGTTTTTTCCTCTGCTAAAATCCGCGCATTTCTTTGTGGCTCATCGGTTTTTTTTCTGAAGAAAATTGCGATTTTCTCTGCTTCTACATCCATTTTTAGGTGTGTCTGGTAAAAACGCGTTTTTTAGCATTTTTCTTTTTGGCGATTTTTGCAGCCCGCGTGACCCTTGTCGTGGTTCTCTGCCCTCATTTTCGTGGTTCAAGACGCGATCCCTCATACAACGCTGGGCGCGTTTCTGATGCATTTGAAGCCGTGATTTTCATCCATTTGAAGCCATGATTTTCTGGTTGTTGGACGCATTTTTACCTGGTTTGTGGCCGCGCGATTTAAAGCTTTTGGCTGCGTCTTTAAAGCTCGTGCGACCTGTGATTTCCAGTTTGTTGTGGCTATGTTTTGAAGAATCTTTTTTTTAAAGATTTCAGAAAAAAATTCTGTGTTTTAATGGCGGCTAGGGTTCCCTACCTTTGACTAGGGTTTTGACCCTTAAGATCAAGTCCGAATTTTTTTCTGATCGCAGATTCCTTGTAGGTTTTGCGAGATCTCATCTGGGTCGTCATCCATTTTTTCTGGGTACCTCGTTTTTCGTGCCTCAAAATTTGTGTTAAAATTTTCTGGGTATTCCTTAAATCTTTTGGGTTTTTATTTATCTTTCCTGGGTTTTCAGTAAAACCTCAAAATCTGTGTTCGGGTTTTTGTATTTTCTGTTTTCTTTGCATTATCTTGCCTTCACTAGTTTGACCGCGAGGTACGTGATGGCATCTCTGATGAACATAATGCTCGAAAGCAGCCAGAAGTTCAACGGGAAGAATTACAACACCTGGAAGCAACGTATGTTGACCATTTTCGAGTATCGGTGTCTTGATGCGGTTGTTAGGTACATCACCTCGACCCACTGTAGCCGGAAAGGATTAGGACAAATGGGATGAACGCAACTGAGAAGCCGTCATGCTCATCAAGCTTTCAGTCACTAACGACCAGTTGCCGCAAGTGCTGTCAGGCAAAATAGCTGCTGAGGTATGGACAAACCTGAAGGATCTCCATGAAACGTCAGATAAGAGTCGTGTGTTTTTTCTTAGGAACATGCTTTTTTCAATAATGATGGACGAGAAGCACACCACTCTTCAAGAGCATCTGACAAAGATCAAGGAGATTCGCGACCAGCTAGAAGCCATTGGACGAAAGATGGAGGAAGAGGACATGGTCGTCATTACTCTGAAGAGTTTGCCCAAGTCTTACGAGCATTTCATTGAGACGCTCAATATTACTTCAACCAACGTTGACTTGAAGTTTCCAGACTTGTGTAACAAGCTTCTACAACAGGATCGTTGGAGACAGCAGTTTGGAAGCAGTGCCAGTTCGTCCTCCATAGAACAAGCGTTCTCTGCCAAATCTTCTGCTAAGAACAAAGGGAAGGCTCAATCTTCTCAGCCGAAAGGCTTTGGTTCTTCTCAGGACAGCAAGAAGAAGAAGAACGTTCAGTGCAATTATTGCCACAAATAAGGTCACCTTAAGGCTGATTGTCGCACTCGGTTGGCTCATGAACAAAAGAAGCAGGGAGGATCTCAACAAAAGGCACATGTTGCTGAGCACACTAAGTAGAAAGAGTTTGCATTCTATGCTCTTATGGCCAAGAGAACTGCAGATCCGGTACATTCTTCTGCCTGGTATATCGATTCAGGGGCATCACGGCATTTTACTCATCGTCGGGATTGGTTCACCAAATTCGAACCCTTCTCAGATTCTGTCATTTTCGGAGGAGGCAAAGAGTACACAGTTGCTGGTAAGGGCACTGTCCAGATTCACTCAGGAGGAAGAAATTTACTCTTTCTCGATGTCTACTATGTTCCAGGCATGGAACATAACCTTCTCTCTGTCAGTCAAATCATGCATTATTCTCCCCAGTTAGATGTTGTTTTCAGTTCATCCACCTGCAACATCGTTGATCGGGAGACTCGTACTACAATTGCGATGGGACTTGAGGATCATGGTCTGTATAGACTTGCTGATTCCGGTGATTCTTAGGAGCACGCTCTGGCAGCTAGGAGTACAACCATCAGCAAACTTTGGCATCAGCGTTATGGGCACTTCAATGTGCACTACCTCTCTCAGCTCTCTTCGGAAGGTTTGGTTGCTAGTCTACCTGAGATCCAAACTCAAAATCATGGAGTTTGTGGAGCCTGTCAAGCTAGCAAGCAGCATCGGACACCATTCTCGGATGGTGATTCTTGGTGAGCCTCCAAGGTACTTCAACTGGTTCACGTTGATGTATGTGGACCGATGAACACTCCTTCTGTTAATGGGTCCAGGTACTTTTTATTGTTTGTTGATGATTTCAGTCGAAAAATGTGGGTGTATTTTCTGAAACAAAAGTTAGATGTGTTCAGCACATTTCAACAGTTTAAAGCCTTAGTTGAGAAGGAATCCGATTCTCACATTGTTACTCTAAGGTCAGATAATGGGGGAGAGTTTTGTTCAGCTGACTTCTCTTCTTTTTGTGCTACACACGGCATTAAGCGCCAACTTACCACACCCTACACCCCTCAGCAGAATGGTGTCGTTGAACGCAGGAATCGCACCATTACTGAAATGGCTCATTCTATGCTCAAGTACAGAAATGTACCTAAGAAATACTAGGCTGAAGCAATCTACACTGCAGTCTACCTCCTGAATCGGTCACCTACACAGGCCGTTAAGAAGATGACTCCTGAAGAAGCTTGGTCAGGACGCAAGCCTAAGGTGGGCCATTTGAAAGTCTTCGGTTCTACTGCTCATGTATGGATTCCAGACACCAAACGTGCCAAGTTGGACTCCAAGAGCCAGACACTTATGTTTACTGGCTACAGCGACAATCACAAAGCCTACAGGTTGATTGATGTGGAGACAGATCGTCTCATATTCAGCTGTGACGTTGTGATTGATGAGACTACTGGTCCCTTTGTCCCTACTACCAGTCCTGCAGATCAGCCTATGAAGGTTCCTAATGAGGGTGTTCGTCTTCCTCTTGGTTCCCATGATGGGAGGGCTTGAGCATTCGACTCTGAAGATGAGGAGTCTCTGGTCCTGATCTCGCACCACGACTTTCCTTAGGATTCACATCCAGATGACTTTGTTCCAGAAATCCCAGGAGATGCTGTTACTCCTGTTTCAGATGTTGGCACTTCTACTCGTCAGCCTAAGTGGTGGGCCAAGACAATTGGCGATCTTCATGATGATGAACTCATTGAGGGCCGATCCACTCGTAGCAAGAGCAAGCAACTACACACAATCAACTTCGCTCTTATGGCCAACATCCATAGCATCTATGAGACTCAGACATATTTAGAAGCTAAAGGAATTCCAGAGTGGGAACAGGCTATGCAGACCGAATATCATAGTCTCCTGAAGAATCACACCTGGGTTCTTTCTGGTCTTCCTCCTGGGAAGAAACCTATCAGTTGCAAATGGGTTTACAAGGTCAAGTATCATGCCGATGGTACTCTGGATAAATACAAGGCCAGATTAGTTGCTCGGGGATTCACACAGTGGGAGGGCATTGATTACAAGGAGACATTCGCTCCTATTGGCAAGATGAGCATAATTCGTCTTCTTCTCGCTATTGCAGCCCAATTTGGTTGGACAGTTCACCAGATGGACGTCAAGAGTGCCTTCCTCAACGGTGATTTGCAGGAAGAAGTCTACATGACGCAACCTCTTGGTTTCAAGGTTACCAGCAAAGAACATAAGGTGTGTAGGCTCATGAAAGCGCTCTATGGACTGAAACAGGCTCCCCATGTATGGTATTTCAAGATTGATCAATACTTAGTTGATCATGGTTTTCAGCGCAGCCCTTCTGACACTAATCTATATGTCAAACACTCTGGTGATGATATTCTATTTCTTGTTGTCTATGTTGACGATTTGATCATTACTGGTAGTTCAACACATTTGATTGCGGCAATCAAACAAGATTTGTATCAGGCTTTTGACATGACAGATCTGGGGCTTCTCCATTATTGCTTGGGTATTGAAGTTTGGTAGACTGCTGATAGCATCTTTATCTCTCAGTCAATATATGCCAGAAGTCTGCTTGACAAATTCCGGATGCAGGATTGCAAACCTGCCTCCACACCTATGGAGAAGGGGTTGAAGTTGTCAGCCAACTCTGATTCACCTCTGGTCGATGAAACGACCTTCAGGCAACTAGTGGGCAATCTCATCTATCTCACTGCTACTAGACCTGACATTAGTTTTGCAATGAGCTACATTTCTCGCTTCATGACAGCTCCTAAAGTTGATCATTGGATTGTAGCGAAGTGGGTGCTGAGATATGTTAAGGGCATTTCAGACTATGGCCTTCTGTATGGCAGATGCAAGGATCCAAAGCTAATTGGTTATACAGACTCAGATTGGGCAGGTTCAGTGGATGACAAAAAATCTACTTCTGGGTATGTATTCAGTTTGGGTACAGGTGCTGTAACATGGACCGGCAAGAAGCAACAGGCAGTAGCTCTTTCCTCAATAGAAGCTGAATATCGAGGAACTGTTAAAGCAGCATGTGAGGTAGTTTGGCTTCGTAGGATGCTTTCTGACATGCACATGTCACAAGTAGGACCTTGTCCCTTGTACACTGATAATCAAGGGGTGCTCAAATTGGCCAAAAATCCAGTCTTCCATGAACGTACCAAGCATGTTGAGCTTCATTGTCACTACATCCGCAAGTTGGTAGAAGATGGATCAGTTTAGCTGCAATATGTTCCAACAGCGGTTCAGACTGCAGACATTCTCACCAAGTCTCTAAGCCCGGATAAGTTTGTAAAATTCAGGGGGCAACTTGGTGTTGTTGATGGATTGACCATTAAGGGAGGGTGTTAGAATCATATATTATTCTCTTATTATTTAATGGTCAATGTTATGTTTAGTCTATTTAGCTGTTACTGTTTCTACAGTAACTTTTGGTAGGTAGATATATTTAATATCTACAGTTATGTAAGCTCTCTATATATTGTAAGCTTTTTTATGTTAATACAAGTAACTTTTTACCATTTACAGTAGTTAGTTTGCTTGTATGAAAAAAGATGCAAGTTGGAAAGCATGTAAACTAACTCTTCTGCCTTTTTTGATGCCAGTCTATTGCACTTTATTGGGTGGATGAAAGAGTATGTATTGCAATTCTGCTAGCTGAAGATGAATTGGCAACCTATTGAGGCAAAGTGAGAGAGTGAAGAGTAATGAAATTATAATTCAAACTTCAAACTTCAAGAAACATATTTTAAAACTAGAAAGAAATTTAAATTGAGAGAGTTAGAAAACATACTTGTGATAAAATTCTGATTGCAAGAGTCTATAGTTGTGGCATAGAAGCAGATATCTTTAAAATGTCATGATATATTCTGATATCTTTTTTCTTGGTAGGGTAGGGTTCCCAACATTTTCTTGAAAATTTGATGATATATTCCAATCAATCTTTTCTCAGTAGGGTTCCCAACACTTTTTTGAAAATATCACAACTTTTTCAAAATATCTTTGACCAAAATTTGCACCAATATGTCACAAAAGTATTGGTGTTATATCACTGGTAATATCACACTAAATTAGTTTTTTTTTCTATATAAGCATCAGACCTGCAATTTTTTTTGGTTTTCTACTCCAGAACTTTTATAAATGGGTTATAAACCTTGAACAGCATAAGTATTTGTCAAGATTTCCATCTGCCATTGTTGAATAGCTGTTAGATCTTTTGCTAAGGGACAATGATAATTATTGTTGTTATCTCAAAAATGAATGTAGTTAGCTACAGTTGTGAAGTCATTTGGTATAATTGGGTTTGAAAACCTTGTGAATAGGAAACATGAATGTCATTATTGTGATTAGTGACTACGACTGTTGCATTTGATAACAGTGAACACTGCTGTCATTATTCATGATTCGTGAGCATAGTTTTTACTAGACGAAT
The DNA here is from genome assembly GCA_007258455.2 of Sequoia sempervirens. NCBI lineage: Eukaryota > Viridiplantae > Streptophyta > Pinopsida > Cupressales > Cupressaceae > Sequoia > Sequoia sempervirens. Next base: position 428,480,278 of record VDFB02270651.1, read on the forward strand.
TTGTCAAATGACTATGCTATTTTTTGACTTGTCATTATTGTTGCATCGCAAAAGTTAGTGTTGTCATTGACTTCATGCCATTTCTACTTATCAATGGATATTGTTGTCCTTATTTCATTTGTAAAATAGTTGTATGATTGAGGTAATTGTTTGGGAATTTTCATTGTTACAGATCAGCTGTTAATAATGTCATACCTGTTGAGATTGTTGTCATTGTTATTGTCTTTTGACATAACTATCTTTCTGTGATTAGTAATCTTCTTGTAATCACTGCTTAGTAGCATTCTGTCATTATTGTGACCCATACACTCTTAATCAGTATGGTGTTCAGTAGCATCCTTACTAGTACCGTGATCAATTAATACGGACATCAATATGACTGTCAAAAATGTAGGAAATTTTGCTGATCAAAGTGATTAATATGAAATGTTTTTATGACAAGACATTGGTGTCTTGAAATGCGAGGCATGGATGTTGTCAACTGTAGTTGCTATTTTGTGTATAGATTATTAACTTCGACTTAATAGTTAAGGAGGACAGAAGAGTTAATGAATAGTAATTGCCTTGGTTGCATTTTATTGCATTAAAGGTTCATTATCATTTTGATAGAGAATTTATTGACATTGTTAAAGATATTTATAGTACAATTATTGTAATCAGCGATCTCAAAATTAATGAGAAAAATACACATTTCAAAATTCATGATGTACACTCTTGTTTACTTTCGCTCTCACTCTATGTATTGAGGATGGCTTTAAATGTTAAAAACATAAGCAATTTCTCTTTTTAAAAAAATTACTACATTTTTTGGGTTCCGGACTTTTTTTTTGCTTTCTACCAATAATAGCTTAAGAAAGTGAAAATATCTTTATCTTTTGGGATGCTGAGAAATTCTGGAGAACAATATTTGCTTCTGTGGTTGTGGGTGTTAGTTTTAGGATCAGAAATGAATAAGCAGATTTTAATTCAAATTCAAACACATAAGACACATCATATACCCTGGGAAAACCCTCCACTTGATGGAGAAAAAACCAGCATCAAAGATCTCTCTTATATATATAAATAATGGCAACAATTCTCTTTACAATGAGGCCAATCACAAGGCCAATATCCAGCACCAACTCTAGATGCAATGACATTTTATAATCTGCTCTTGGAGAATCTTTGAGAACCTTCGATCTGCTCTTGATGAAATTCACACTTGAAGGAATGAATGAATCGAACTTGCTTGGTACCTTGAATGAAGGAAATGAACTTGTATAAATACAATGTGAGCAAGAGGTCGCACCTCTTCAAGAACAAGGTCGGCCACATATGGAAAATATAATTATAAATAAATGGAGCGAATTACAAGGGGAGTTGGCCCAATTAAAAATAATATAGTTGCCAAGTGAAGTGCCTCTTCACTTTGTTTAATGCAATAAATGAATAGCCGCTAGGCTATATGAATTTATTGTTGACAACATGGTGGAAGTATGTAGCCCGCAGCTACAACATCAACACTCCCTCTTAGCTAGGGAGGAATACTTCCGATACACAATGTCATGGACTCTCTCAACATGACACCCACAATGGCTACAACCCATACGTGGAGAGGAACATATCACCTCAACGTGATATCAACCACCATGGCTACTCCCATGTATGGTATACGTGCACAAGTGCCTATCACAGAATCACTCAACGTGATGTTGTCACCTCATCATGACGTCCACCATGGCTACTCCCAGAGGGTGGATAAACACAAGTGATGTTGTCATGGATTCACTCAACATGACATCCGCCATGGCTACTCCCAGCGGGTGGAACAAGGGCGTTCACCTCAAATTTCTCTCACAGAGAAAGATGCATTAACAAGGGCTTGCACCTCAAATCTCTCTCAGAGAGAGAAATGCATTAAAGGAAATCACAGAAGATCATTGAAGCTGAGTCTCCCTCTCAACTAGGGCTTCATTCTCCACAACTCCAAGCTTGTCTCGAAAGTACACAAACTTTACTCTAGAGAGAGGCTTGGTGAGAATATTAGCTATTTGCTCATCAGTGCTAATGTACTTCAATTGGATAGCTTTCCTCAATACCATATCTCGAATATAGTGGTATTTGATCTCAACATGTTTGGTTCTGTCATGAAACATAGGATTGATAGAAGGCTTCACACACCTTTGATTATCACAATGAATGACAGTTGGCTCCAATGATTGTCCAAACAATCGTGCAAGGATCTTCTGAAGCCACACTGCTTCTCGAGCTGCCACACAAGCTGCAATATACTCGGCCTCTGCGTTGCTTAGTGCCACTGAAGATTGCTTCCTGCTACACCAGGAGACCATCACAGACCCCAAATTGAAACAACACCCAAAGGTGCTCTTCCGATCAGCAACACACCCTGCCCAATCAGAATCAGAATATCCATGCAGCTTTAGGTCCATACTGGAAGAGTATATCAAGCCATATCCAACTGTGCCCCGCAAGTAACTCAGGATATGTTTTGCTGCAACTAGATGTATTTGCCTTGGTTCACACATGAATTGACTAAGTGCATTCACAGCATAGCAAATATCAGGTCTAGTATTGACTAGATACATCAACGATGCAATCAACTGCCACAAATCCAGTCTTGTACTTCTCAATGCTTCCATCAGCCGCATGCTTGATCTAGAAAAAAACCACTTAGAAGATACAACAAATCTTCATGATGAAGAGACTCCCTTTGAAGCTCCTAGTTCTTGCATCAACCTTCTGACTTCCACGTCCAAGATTGCCTGCAACACTTGTCTTAGAGAAATAGTTTCCAGCACACACCTCGGCACTAATGACTTGCAAGAGTTCAGGACTGTCCTTCTTGACCTCATCCTGGATCACCCTATCTTGAATAGGTTTGCGGAGCTACCAATGTCAAATCCAGATTGGCAGTTGAAGAGGTCCTCTAAGGATTTTAGCACCTATCCTTGCAATACTGCAACCCACATAGCTGACTCCTTAACTTCTTAGTAAGTCACAGAGCTCCTTCTTGATCCCTACCTTAGAGATTGCCAAGAAATCCTCTGGAAATGAAATCCCTCCATTGACAGAATCTCAATCCTTTTCTCGGTCATGCTCTCAACTCGAGTCTTGAATCCTCAGATTTTAACTTCCTATTTGAAGTAACTTATCACAATGGCAACCTGAATAGGTTCTTCCCTCTTCGAGTGATGTCTCTAGCAATCAACTCAGTCCCATGACTGCAAGCTAAGACTTCGTGCTTGATCATGTCTCCAGTCGGCATGAATTCCTCACAGGATGCCTCAAGCTCTTCCTCTCTAAGCAGTCTCTCATGACCCTCTTGCTCCTCAATCTGTCCTGGAAGCATTTTAGAGAGATTACTAATAGTTTATAAAACCATCCCAAGGGGAAGTACCAAAGCTAGAAGCATACAAGATTTACTATCTCAATGTTATAGCATTAATTAATAACCACATAAAAGATTCATGAACATTAATCAACATGAAATACTTATCTCTTAAGTGATTCAAATTCCTTGCAGTCTATCAATTGATCTTTCCTGATCTTTGCACTTAAAGATTCAGATTTCTAGATACGCCCAGATTTGTTCTTCACTGTTGTCTTTAGATATCAAGGATGGCAACATATAAAGATACAACATACACCACTTCATTGCTTAGGATGCTCAAAGATCAGGGATAGACTTCATCAACTCCTCATTCCAAAAATCTCAAGGTTGTGACCCAGTATGATTTCAGACATTAATCACCGCACCAATGAGTACACATATGACAATTGCTCAGGATCACACCAACCTTCCAATGAATCCACAGATCAACTGATCACTGCCCTTAGCAGTCACGAGTCAAAGTGACTTCTCCTTAATACTAGTCCCCCTTTTTTTTTGTATTGCGTCTAGGGACAACAAAATGACCTAGCGCTAACAAATAATATTTGAGCCCATAAGTCATGAAACAGATAGAAGGCCAAAAACAATATAGGTTTGTTCCTTCACTGTATCAACATACCCGACACTCCCAATGCAATATTAAGCAATATATACTCCCAGCAATAATGAGGAGTTGAATTGAGCAAGATGCGTGAAAACTCCCATAGAATGATTTCATCAAATAATCAAGAGCATATAGATGCAATGAGGATATTGAAGCAGAGATGACGCCAATGAGATCTCCCGACAGCAGAGTCAAGTAATACTAAGGCCGTTTAAATATTAAACTTCCTTCTGGCTAATGACTGATCTGGAATGCTAGATATCGACAATCATACAGGCCGCATAATTCCTTGGTACCACGGGATCACCAGATGCTACTCACACGGGATCTAGAGAAATTTATATGCATCGCTTTGGTCGAGCCTAATGGCTGTGGCCAAGCAGTCTTTCAATTGCCTTGAGCAGGGGCGATACCATTCGCCGTGGCATTCCAAATGCTCTCCAGGCGTAGTCATCAGGTATTGAGGCTCTACCCTCCAACGAATCAATGAGCTCGACAGGCAACAATTCAGAATGTAGTCAGCTCGAGCCTGAAAGAATCCCTTCACTCTAACAATCCTTCCGTGCAGTATCAGCTCCAATAATAGCTAAGAGGACGATCTAATCCTTGACATGAAGACTGATGTCAATAATATGGCGCCAGAGAGAAACGACAATAACAGTTTAATTTTTTTTATTCCCAACGAACATTTTTTCGCATCTGATCCAGAACCCAAACTAGAAAGATATTATGAAATATATGACAACCATCGATGAGGATATGAGCATACGGCAATCAATCCAGAAGTAAGAGATGTGACGCTAGAGTAAGAGCGCTCCTCTCAGAAAATAAATTAATTCTAGCATACAACGGCAGAGGTTGGTCGAAATGGGTATAACTCCCACACACCCATCATCGGTTTGTGAGTCTGAAGAAGCTATAGAGCATAAACAGGATGAAGCAGTTGCAAGAAACCAACATGGAACATTTCATCAGACAACATAGAAGATGGCAAAACAGAATGGATGTTGGCCACCGATCTATATCCTTCCCGAGAAGTGCCCGATTCTCAAACCAAGCCGAGCTTTGTCACTCGTGCGATCTTCATCTGATATTAACCATGCCGTATATATTGATTCAGATAACGGTGCATCTTAGACATCGACAGGACATCTGACAAAATTCGCAGATACACACACGGCTGTATCTGTGAAGTCTGGATGACAACAATGTTAATATCTTCAGATGCCAAAGGAACACACCCTGGAAATGCACGATCTCAACAAGCCTCCATAAATACTTGCATGGAGGACAACGACTTAAGGTAATCTGCTTAACCAAGTCTGATAGGATCTCTACATAAACCCGCTCTGATACCATGTTAGTTTTAGGATCAGAAATGAATAAGCAGATTTTAATTCAAATTCAAACACATAGACACAGCATATACCCTGGGAAAACCCTCCACTTGAGGGAGAAAAACCCAGCAACAAAGATCTCTCTTATATATATAAATAATGGCAACAATTCTCTTTACAATGAGGCCAATCGCAAGGCCAATATCCAGCACCAACTCTAGATGCAATGACAGATTATAATCTGCTCTTCCTTGATATTGAAATCTGCTCTTGGAGAACCTTCAATCTGCTCTTGATGAAATTCGCACTTGAAGGAATGAATGAATCGAACTTGCTTGATACCTTGAATGAATGAAATGAACTTGTATATATACAATGTGAGCAAGAGGTCGCACCTCTTCAAGAACAAGGTCAACAACATATGGAAAATATAATTACAAATAAATGGAGCAAATTACAAGGAGGGTTGGCCCAATTAAAAATAATATAGTTTCCAAGTGAAGCGCCTCTTCACTTTGATTAATGCAATAAATGAATAGCCATTAGGCTATATGAATTTATTGTTCACAACATGGCGGAAGTATGTAGCCTGCAGCTACAACATCAACAGTGGGGATGTTTGGCCATGCAGCTACCATCAAGAGCGAGCATTCTTCTTAGACTTGGTTGATGGAGGTTACAAAACCCCAAAACTCGTAACTATATTCTCCACATTAGGACGGGAGAAGAGTCTAACAAATGCTAGCTTGTGTGTTTCATTGATTCCCAAATATCTATATGGTGGTTCCCTTCACAGCAAAGAAAGGATCTTGGAACTACAATATTTTGGACTCAATTGAAAGGCAAGAAGATGCAATGGGGTGGTCATTTTGTTCTGTTGCTCAACTAGAAATGTC